>SJYX01016572.1:115554-165206 GCA_006410675.1 Oreotragus oreotragus | reverse complement strand
CCTGGAGAATCCCAGGGATGGGGGAGCCTGGTGGGCTGCCGTCTATGGGGTCACACAGAGTCGGACACGACTGAAGTGACTTAGCAGCAGTAGCAGTTCAAGGGAAAGTAGAAGCCAGGGGTCCAGTTAAGACTTGCATGGTGGCCAAGGAGATTATAAACAGAGGAATGGAGGGAATACAGGAACCAGAAATGAAGGCAGCTATTTCCAGTGTAATAACTGGCTGCTGAGGAGAATGTATACAATTCTCATAGGCCCTTATACAAACCCATAGGCTCTTAAAATGTATACAATAGCAAAAAAAGTAGAAAAACTGAAAACGACTGTTTCCTGAGAAATTGTTTCCTACTGGTATTATTATTATTGTAGTGTGACTTCTTTTTGAGAGAAGTTAACCAGCACATGTTCTCATTCCTGTCATATCTGACCTTTTCACTTCTTCATGCAGCTGCTTTTTAGTCCAATGAGGAACTTTGATGGAGCCATAGAGGAGAAGGTGCTCCTTGGTGGTGAGGTAACCGAACAAGACATCGTGCTGCATGCAGACGCCCATGTTCTTCCGCACAATGTGCAGATCTGTTCTGATATCTTTTCCATAAACAAAGATGGTACCTGCTGAGGCCCCAAACAGTCCAGTCAACATGGAGCTGGAAATGAAGATACCATAAGTTATGTGTGAACCAAAACTTTGATCAAGGTTTTTGGACTAAATATATCTTAGTTGTTAGCAAAAAAAAAATGTTACAGTGTATCTTCTCAGGGCAGGTCAAGCTATGAAGTAAAATCAGATTAATTGGGAGTAAAAATTAAAATTGCTTTTAAGCTTCTAATACTTTAGTGTTACAGAAACACTACATGTGAGGATGATGGTGGGTGGTGGTGGCAATAATGACTGAAAGGGGTGGGCTTTTTAATTGCAAATTCACTCCCTTCTTCAGCAAACTCCCACACATCCCTGGCATCAGGTAGTTCCCATAGGTCTTTAAGCCTCAAATTTCTATTTCCCACGTGAACTTTGGTCGTCTTCAGTCCCCCACTCTACCCTATGACCAGAATATTCTCACCGACAGAACTCCTCATCGTATTTCAGATAGTCAGTAAACTGGGCAGTTATTTAATATCCATCGTCTCCACTAAAATGTAAGCCCCACGAAGTCAAGGAAAGGACATATATATATATTTTTTGTACCACTCTTACCATTGAACTAGTGTCTTACACATAATAGATCTTAAAGGACTATTGTGGATTAAATAGAGAATCAATACAATGTGTGATTCTTCCCATAAAAATGCATTAAAATCAAATAACCTATTTCTTTATATATTGCTTATACTAAGAAAACTACAATGGGGACTTTCTCAGCTAAAATGATAGCCTCATCAAAATCTTTCTCCTTCCCTTTTCTTTATTGTCCTCTTATTGCTTATTAGAAATCTTAATTTTTAAGCACTGTATTCTCAGCATGGCAACCCACTCCAGCATTCTTGCCTGGAGAATCCTCATGAATAGAAGAGCTTGGTGGGCTACAATCCACAGGGTCACAAAGTTGGACACCACTGAAGAGACTTAGCACAAGCACAGGACATTCTCACTAGAAAGCCAACTCTGCATTGAAACAGGTCATATAAATGAGAGCAGCTGCAAGTTTGCTCTTTTCATAACTCTCTTTTGTCCCTTTTAATTACTGAAAAATATGTTTTGGCAGTCACTGAGCTTACTCATGATGACAGTAAACAGCACATCTGACAATGGATACTTTTTCCCAGATAAGGCTAGAACACCAGCAGCATCTTAGAGCTCACTCCAAGCAAAGCCTAGTGGAGCACTGGAGGTGAGTCACATAAACAATTTCAAAACAATGTTACTTTTAAAACCATTCAAATCTTTTCTCCATTAGGACACAGGAAAATGCTAGTTAAGTGAAGAGAGAGGAAGACTAGCTCATGTACTATTTGTGAACTTTTTGATCTATATCTGATAGCTAGTGATTCTTTTCTTTTATCTTTCTTTCATGAGTCAAGGCAAAGGATCCATTTAATAGAGCAGGTGGGGCTGAGTGTGTTTATACCAAGATTTGTGAATGCAAACTGGTATACAGGCCAGAATAAAAATGCAAATAAGTGAAACAGACTGACTGTATGAGGCAGTAAAGTTGGTGGGGAGCTGGGATGAACCAGAAAGCAGATACCTTCTTTAAGAACAGTCACTAATAAGTCCAAAACAATTGTCTCTATCTAAGCCTGTAGGTCCAATGTTGCCAAAACTTTCTAATATTTAAGAGATGACAGGAATGTTTATTTTTATTTGAAAACTCTATTTTTATTTGAAAACTGGCACAGAAATAAAATATTTTAAGAAGTACTAGTGGGCCAATATTAGGTAGACCAAAATGAACCTATCTGGTGGGTCTGATCCAGACTTTGAGCTCACAGGTTGGACCTTGCTTCTACAGTAAGCAAGTTGAGGTATCTTAACCTATCTGGGAGCTGTAACAACTCTATTTTTATGAAAGAACTGAGGAAATATTAAGTAATATGCTTCCATGACACCTAAGTATTGAAAAGTAACATACATGGTGGTAGTCTTCCCAGCTCCATTGGGACCCAGCAATGAAGTAATATGACCTTCATAGAAGTTCAGATTGAGGTTATCAACAGCAGTTTTTGAGCCATAGATCTTTGTGACCCCATGCAGAGCAACCCCAACTGTGAGATCTTTAGGTTCAGGCTCAATGTTGGAGGAAAATTTGTATTCAGGACCTGGAGAGAAATCAAGAGAACAGTTGTAAGCTCACAAGGAAAGAAAATGCAGCCGATTTAGACTTTTCCTTAATTAAAAACTGAAGACTATAGATACAAGCCTCAAAGTAAAAAATAATTCCAGATACAAATGATCTATTATAATCTTCCACCTTCTCACTTGTTTTAAAAATGAATGAGAGTGTTGGAACCACACTGTAAGCTTTATATTACCTGTCTCTGTCAGAAAAAGTAGTCTCAGAATATAGAATCATAATACTGAGTTCTCCTTTATTCAAATCAAAGATCTCAAATATTCAAAATACAAGTTTAAGGCTTGGTCTTCCAATTGAACAGAGTGATACCTATGTATAGAATAAATGTCTATACTTGGTGGACAATGCTTACTCAGATCTGTAGTTATAGAATCAGTTCATTAATTACTCTCTACATTTCCTTCATGTATTACAAAAGAACTAGTTATATGGGTCATCCTTACTTTATAAAACTGACACTGCTCACCCAATGTCAGTAAGTCACAAGCCTTAAATTGTTTGTTCTTGCTTGGCGATGGGTTATGCTAAATTATCCATACCTGTTACTTGGTTACTCCTTATGAATAGTGACAGATGGCTGGAGTGAGGGGTGCAGACTGTGGCCAAGGAACAAAATTTTTCTCTGTGTGAATCTAACTGGACCACAAAGGGATCTGCAATCTTGGCCTAATTAGCACCATATGCTAACCAACTGAGTTAATGAGCCCAGAAAAAGGCACGATTTAATCTCCCTACGAGTCCAAACACATATGTGTAGACATATTCATCCATGACTAAAAGGATGATAATTTTGTCATTTAGAAAAACATAATTAAAATCACTAGTCATGTAAATTTTACATCACTTCTCTCATAATAATACATGTTGTTGACCTACTTGTCTTACTGGCAGATGGGTTGGTGTTCTGCATCATGATATTAGTAAACATAAGCCCATTGCTTTTCTCATGATTCACTTCTGCACATCCCAATCGTTCCTTCCAATAGGAAGGAAGGAATGGAAAATACCAAGGAGCTGCCATACCATATGTACCTGTAACAAAAATGTATTAGGAAAAGTAGTTTTAAATCAATTGTAAACATTAAGCATCAGAAGTTAAATAACAGTATTTACTATGCAGTATTTGGGAAATATTTCCATTTTTTTGATACTATATAAAACTAAAGTTGTCTCAGTTTCCAAAGTAAAGTAAAAAACAAAGCCAGTTTTTAATTCTTTCCTTTATAAACAGCTTCCCTGAGTATAGTTATATACTATAAAATTTAATCATTGTAAATGTAGAGTGTGATGATTTCTAGTAAATAAATTTTGCAACCAGAACAACAATCCCCAGATTCCAATAACTCCAAAAAGTTATCTCATGTGCTTTGCAAATAATCCTTGGTTTCAACCCAAGTCAGAAGCAATCACTGATCTGCTTTGTCTCCACATTTTTCTCTTTTACAGAAATTTTATATAACTGGAATAGAATAACAATCTTTCATTCATTCATAGAATCAAAAACATGCAAATATAAATAAGACTTAATGGAAAAACTTCTGAGCAAATGGTTGAAGTTTTAACCATTTGAGACCTTGGAGGGGAACCCCACTAGTCTTGTTCCATTAAATTTGATAAATTTTCCTTAGAATTAGGAGACTTGATTTTTGCCCTTTATAATATCTCATACTCCTATTTAGAAAGACTGGACTCCATGCTTCTTAATTCATTCTATCCTTTAAAGGAGTATCAGAGGAAAAAACTCAACAGTGCATTATCTCAGGCTGGAAAATTTTGGTTAGTTTTGGGATTGAAGTATTTTTGGAGATGTTACTTGGCAAATAAAATATTAGAAAATATATATTAGCAGTTTTATAATGATGACAATCATGAAAAGCATGTATGTGTAGGAAGAATGATCATACCTGGGAAAACGAAGGAGTATCAGAGGAAAAAACTCAACAGTGCATTATCTCAGGCTGGAAAATTTTGGTTAGTTTTGGGATTGAAGTATTTTTGGAGATGTTACTTGGCAAATAAAATATTAGAAAATATATATTAGCAGTTTTATAATGATGACAATCATGAAAAGCATGTATGTGTAGGAAGAATGATCATACCTGGGAAAACGTTCCGGATATACCAAGCAATAAGGAAATATATGAAAGAGTCAGCTAGGATTAGACAGCACAGCCAGCCAAATGAAGTGGTGTCATCCTGAACTGGGGAACTGTACATATTTTCCCACTGAAGACCTAAGTGAACACATACATTTATTTTTCCGTGAAACATTTTACAGGTGTGAATAATAAAATCCAGCTGAAAAGACAGTGAACCTACCAATGCCTTGTTCCTCATAGCGTGCAATGTACTGACTTGCATAACTGAAAGCTGTTGGAGACAGCAGGCTCTGTGAATAAAATCAACCACAGTGATAGCTCTTGTAGATTTGATACACTTCACCCAGAGAGGTCTTAACCTACTTCAAACTTTGGGTCCTTATATAGGTAAAACTGACACTAACTCTCTAATCATATTTAAAAGCACAGAGGTCTCTTACCAAGCACACTACAACTCTGGAGGAAGAAATAGCAGAAAACAAAAGAAGGAAAACTATAACTTGGAAAATATTTGTCAAAAATCCAAAATACGTATCTAAACTTGTTAAATGTTGTTCAGCAATTTACAAAATTGGTAATTATAGAGTAATGCAATATAAGATTAACATCAAATGAAATGTTAGGGGCCAGAAGACGTTGTCTTCAAGTAATAGAAGTTTTATGCATGAAAATATATTAAAATGTAAATTGAGTACTTATAATGCAACAAATAAAAAGTTTAAATGTTGTTTAAATACAAGGTGGCCAATGTCAAATGAAAATTATTTATCCCTTTCTATTTCCACAAACAACAAAGTTCTAATATGAGCCTCAGTCAATGGTGAACTTTACTTCTGCTTTCCAAATTTCAGTATCAGTGAACTTAATGCTTTCATTAAAATTCTTAAATTAATTTGATACTTTGAATTGAAAAAGCAGAAAAGAATTCAAAATTGATTATATGCTATCAGTGCATTTGTATTTATGCCTGTAGGTTACATGTCATAAAAACCACAAGAATTAGTCATATATGAGAACAATGCCAGTAATAGATGTTCTAAGATATTTATGGAACTGGGCCAGAGATAAGTCAGAATTCTTGATGATCTTCAAAACATGATATATTATATTTTAACTGCTCTTTCTTACAGCATCATTATGATTTTAGAAACAGTGGAGGAAAAGTTTTCTTTTCATAGTCTTATGCTTGTACGGTAGACAATGATTAGGACAGTTATGCATATTTTGTAATTATCGAACTTGTACATTTAGAGGATCTAAACACACACACAAAAGTTCATTCCTTTCATACCCTGGCCATTAAGTTGTGACAGCTGACTTACCATGAATACTTTTATTACATAGCTCAACTCATTTTCAACTGTAATCAGAACAATAAATGGAAAAAAGGCAATGATGTAAATGAGGCTTCCGATCAGAGCTGCAATGTTGGTGCTGTTGAAGAAGACACTGATCAGATAGCTCATGGCAATAACTGAGAAGCTGTAGTCCGAAAAATACAGGAACAAAATGAACCCATTTGTTTTAGGAAGAATATTGCCAAACTTGAGTATGATGATGAGGATGACGATGGTAATCAGCAAAAATCCAACACTCTCTATGAGCCAGGCAAAAAAGTGGCTGCAGGAGTTTACTCCCATCATCTTCATGTACTGTAAAAATGAAAATGTGTTAGTTTCTTCTTAAGCTAATATATCCTCAGATGACAATTATTCCTGTATCATTCCAAAATGTCCATGAGACTCTTCAAACACATGAAACTAGGCATTCTGATGATGTTTCTAAGTATAGCATTTGTCCACGCTCACTATGTGACATTAACATGGCTATTTATTTCAGTCCATCTTAGATTGTAGCTCCCAGACTGCCCCAATGTAATGAATGATTTGGATGGTGAGGTTAGTTTTATTTTTTGACAAGCTCATTTTATAACTGATATCTAAGTGATGTTTCCAGATTAAACTAGTTGAGAATAGACATAAAAATTTATGTTATCCCCTGCAGAATTTTACAACATGAATTTGATATTTGTGCAGGTAAGAATATTTCAACTTGGTGAAAACTCATGACATTTCAAATTCAATATATGGACTGAGATAATAAAACTCAATTATTTTCAACTAAACATTAATGAACAATGCAATAATTATTCATATTCCTGTAAGAAATAAAGTAGACCAGATTCCTAAGATGTTAAACTATGCAAACTTTGAAGAAGACTTTTTGCTTTTTGGCATAATTTCCCTATCCTGAAAATCACTAACAATCTAGGTCAGGTTTGTTATCTTTGTTTTAAAAAAAAAAAAAAAATCCATGCATCCAAAATGAACACATGCATCTTAGATAATCTATACTTCTCTCTCAACTGAAACTATGTATTATCTCAGTGATATCCTTAGTGGTCAAGGCATTTCATCAAGGTGGAAAGACAGACCAATATGAGGTGTTTTTGCATTAACTCAAAAGGATTCTGAATGATCTGAAGCCCCCAGGACCTTGGGTGTTTTGAATCAGTGACTTGAGTTTGTACCCGGTTTCTAGTTGTAACAACTCTTGATTAATAGTAAGTTTATGAATCTAATATTCCATCTTAAAAAGAACAAAATAAATGTTCCACTAACAGCTTTGTAATCCACTATTTAAAAAAAAAAATCAAGGATGTACAATGTCCTCCCCTTTAAATCTAACTTGTCTAGGAAAAAAATAGGAAATGTGCCAAATCTTTTACTATACAAGCAAAATATGATTTTTACTTCCTGCCTTTGCAATTTATCACATTTTGATAACTCTGTTGCTCCAGTTGTTACCATGGAAACAGCTACCTGATTGCCACTAGTCTAAGCTGTGAGCCTTAAGCTAGTCACCACTAAGTCCTGTGTCTTTTCCTCTTAACTTTGCCCTTTTCCTCACCCCCTTCTTTCCCTACTACTCCTTTCCTCCCAGACCCTGCACACTTTGCAGTAAAAATTCAACCTATGTTTCTATAGGAATAGATGTGTGTGTCAAAGTAAAAAAAAAAAAAAATCAGCATGGAGTGAAGATTCACTATGGAAGGTTTTATCCAATTGCTATGTATCTATCATTGAAAAGAAAATTCGATTTTGGTGTGAAAGAGACCTCATAGATCTTATTTTAGCAATTTCCCTGTACCCCACCCAATTTGCAAAATTACTGTGTCATGTTTGATGCCTTCATTTCAGAGATACCAACTTTTTTTTTTTTTTTTTGGTATTTTGGCCTTTCCCATTATTTGTATTTTGATGTTTCTAATATTATTTGAATATAATTATATGAGAAGTTATAGAACCCATGTAACTATCTGAAAGCTGATATTCACCACTTAATTTCATTGGCCTATACAAAAATTTTCTCCTCCACCCAACAGCAACGTAAGTCAGGAGGAGGCAGTATCACTATATTTTACGAAGTGGATATGAAGTATCCAGAATGCTATCAAGGACATGAAATAGAGCTGACTTCATGTTTATAAATGTGTCTTCCTTCCCTGACAGTAGATAGCTTCAGTATAAAACATTTATATATCTAGAAAATTCTCCATTCATAGCCTTGTTAAAAATAATTTTGCAAACCCAAAGAGCAGGAGTGAAGGTGTTTATCATGGTAGTTTGGAAGTTTTCAAGGCTCAAGGTAATTTGGAAGTTTTCAAGGCTCAAAGTAATTTGGAAGTTTTCAAGGCTCAAGATCAGATTTCTATTCCCAAGAACTGGTAAAAATTGAAGACTGATCATTGCTTTTTTTCAAAATAGAACAGATTAGGTGCTTCCAGCAGTGTTTACTACTTAGCATTCTAGCATCAAACTTCAGAGTTAAACTTCAGGATTTTACGTCATGAGAAGAACAGCTGTTATATATAAAAAGAAAAAGCAATGAGTGCATGTAGGTCATACATAAATTATCTGGATTCACTACCAACTTTGTGCTAATCAACAAGACCAAGCTTGCTAGTGGAAGGTGGTCCACAGAGAACTTCTGGCTGAGCTCTCTTGGATGTTGTTGATGTCCTCAGAGTGACAGATGCAAGCGCCAGCTTGTAATCAAACAGCCACTTGTCTCAAGTCTCCCAAACCTGCTGGAGCAATTCATCAATATCTGATAACCTGTTGCTCAGGAAAGCCCCTCTGCACAGGGATCAAACTTTGCTCCAGTTCTCAGCAGGAAATAATGAGAAGAAAGAGATTCTGTGAGATTTTAGACAAATGAGTCATCACATTCAAGAGAAGTTTATGCACAGGGACTGACATTAAATACTGTCAAGAAAAGAAATCATAAATATACATATATTTACTTGACAGCAAAGTTTCCATTCAACAAGAATGCCAAGAACTGGTTAATATTATTTTTGTACTTCAGATTTTATATTCTGTTATAGATATTTATGTTATTGTTTTTAGTAGAATATAAAGGATATTGTGATCATTACTTGCAATATTCCATATTCTTACTAGTAGGATGAATAGTATATACCAGTAAGACATAAAAAGGAGTAAACTGGTATTCAAAAAAAGGAGACAAAAAATTGCAAGTGAAGTACCACAGAACTACAGACTTTTACATAATTTTTGGCAATCATTCTGCAGACTACAGATATTTTAGGATACCTGTCTGAACTGAGAGAAAGGACTCCAAAATTTTGTCTCAAACTGAATATAAACAATGAAATCCCCACAAATGACGTATTTTAGACCAAATAGATGAAAATAACCATAAAGCCAAGAACACATGTGAAAAACTCTTATGCATGATATAAAATCAGCCTTTGTATAGTTTTATATTTTAATTTTAAAATGCAAGAAATGCAGAATAAAGCTCAGCTGAAGGGCATTTGAAATAGTTTTCTAACTATATGATTAATTTTATCAGTAAACTTACTGGGCATTAGTATTTGTACTAAGTCTCTTCAAAAAGTTAAAGGAATTTACTAGAATCATGCCATAATGAGGTCAAAGATGAATGCCTTTGCTGAATTAGCAATGACCTGATTTCTCTGTCTAAATGTGAGAACAACTACAGAAGGAAAAAAGGTTGTTTTTTTTTTTTTTACTTTTTTATTCAATTGGAATGAGAAGGAAGTAAAGAATGGGCAGCTTTAGATCTTAGTGAATATTAAAATGATAATATTAAGAAATTATCTTGAGTTGCTGGTAATCTAAGAGATTGTCCACCATTATCTTCAAAAGTCCTAAGTAGTCTATGCTACTAAAATAAAATTGTTAGAGGAAAGGTAGGTACGATATGGAAAAGGACTAGTCAAAAGTGCTAAAGAACTGTTAACATATCTTGATTGTCCTCACCACATAAAAGAACAGATATCTACATGATGTGAATAGGGATATAACGTAATTCTAGGGTGTTAAATATTACTGCAAAACATAAATGTATCAAATGAACAATTTGTACACCTTAAATTTTCATAATGTAATACATCAATTTTCAGTAAAAAATAAATAGAATAAAATAAATGAGCTCTTAATTTAAAAAAAAAAACTAGCATGGCAAAGTTCAAGAAATGGCATGCCTTGTAATTATTATTAACCAAAAATTACTTTAACTAAATACAACACAGAGATCAACACACACACACACACACACACACACATTGTCTGTTGGGGTTAAAAAAAAGCCACTCCAGATCCACCATTCACTAATCTTTAGTCTTTAGCAAGTCATCTCTCACTTTCTGGGCTCAGCTTTTTCATCTCAAAAAAGGAGGAGACTAATTTAGAACTGTCAGTGGTGGAAGGAGGTGAGCAGGTGTGTTAAGAATATTTTGCTTCCATTAATTCATCTCACAAATAGATCATATTCCTTTAAATTTAGGACACTGCTAATTTTAAGATGTGTCATTACTTTAACTGCCACCAAGACAGAAAAATCACTGCCAAATGAATTATGACACCCTATCAAATATATCTCAATTTCAGAAGCTTTACAATGTGAACAAAAAAATCATTATATTCAAACTGATAAAAAATGAATAATTGAATGCCTCTTCTGTTCTGGCAATGAGAAAGTACATTCTGGAAATATAATGCTGAATAAAGTCTAAATGACACGACTCAAAGAGTTTAGGGATTGGGCACAATTGAATATGAACTGAAAGACTCAAATCCTGATGTCCTGATTCCAAGTTCAATAAACATCCACTACGTAACTTTGACTCCCAAGACTAGCTGGTTAAATTTTCAAAGTGGATGCCTGCAAAATGAAGACACAGAGCTAACAAACAGAAACTAGTTCACAATTAAAAACGCCTTTCATATTGTCTATTGAGAAAAACTCTTTATTATCCTTTGATATTTTTTGGTGACACCCATAGATACATTCATAAAGTACCATTTTCAAGCCAAAATAACATAATATGCATGTATTATACACACACACATATAGAATAGACAGATACATAACACATGTACATATATACTGCATTTCTAACATTTTAAAGTAGATATTTATTTTGCTGTAGAAAAGAACTCAGAGTCTATCACAGTATTCTCCTTCAGAGTTTTCCTTTAATTTGTAAAGATTCACTTCTGAGTACTAGGAATCAGAAAAATATAAGGCACAAGCTTGCAACCAAAGTTATGGTCCAGGATGTGGATTTGAGCTTTGAAACTGGAGTTAATAAAACATTGTACACAGTCCTGAAAACAACACGGCCCAAACCAGTTGATGAGACCTTTACTAAATTATAACTGAAATATAAAAACACAGCTGAAGGTTACCTTAGGAAGCATCACTATGAACAAAGCTAGTGGATGTGATGGAATTCCAGTTGAGCTACTTCAAATGCTGAAAGATGATGCTGTGAAAGTGCTGCACTCAATATGCCAGCAAATTTGGAAAACTCAACAGTGGCCACAGGACTGGAAAAGGTCAGTTTTCATTCCAATGACAAAGTAAGGCAATGCCAAAGAATGTTCAAACTATTGCACTCATCTCACATACTCATAAAGTAATGCTCAAAATTCTCCAAGCCAGGCTTCAACAATACGTGAATTGTGAACTTCCAGATGTTCAAGCTGGTTTTAGAAAAGGCAGAGGAACCAGAGATCAAATTGCCAACATCAGCTGGATCATCGAAAAAGCAAGAGAGTTCCAGAAAAACATCCATTTCTGAGTTATTGACTATGCCAAAGCCTTTGACGATGTGGATCACAATCAACTGTGGAAAATTCTGAAAGAGATGGGAATACCAGACCACCTGACCTGTCTCTTGAGAAATCTGTATGCAGGTCACAAGCAACAGTTAGAACTGCACATGGAACAACAGACTGGTTCCAAATAGGAAAAGGAGTACGTCAAGGCTGTATATTGCCACTGTGCTTATTTAACTTATATGCAGAGTACATCATGAGAAACGCTGGGCTGGAAGAAGCACAAGCTGGAATCAAGATAGCTGGGAGAAATATCAATAACCTGAGATATGCAGATGACACCACCCTTATGGCAGAAAGTGAAGAAGAACTAAAGAGCCTTTTGATGAGAGTGAAAGAGGAAAGTGAAAAATTTGGCTTAAAGTTTAACATTCAGAAAACAAAGATCATATCATCCAGTCCCATTACTTCATGGCAAATAGATGGAGAAACAGTAGAAACAGTGGCAGACTTTATTTTGAGGGGCTTCAAAATCACTGCAGATGGTGAGTGCAGTCATGAAATAAAAAGATGCTTACTCCTTGGAAGGAAATTTATGACCAACCTAGATAGCATATTAAAAAGCAGTGACATTACTTTGCCAACAAAAGTCCGTCTAGTCAAGGCTATGGTTTTTTCAGTATCATGTATGGATGTGAGAGTTGGACTATAAAGAAAGCTGATCGCCAAAGAATTGATGCTTTTGAATTGAGGTGTTGGAGAAAACTCTTGAGAGTCCCTGGACTGCAAGGAGATCCAACCAGTCCATCCAAAAGGAGATCAGCCCTGAATGTTCACTGGAAGGATTGACACTGAAGCTGAAACTCCAGTATTCTGGCCACCTGATGTGAAGAGCTGACTCATTTGAAATGACCCTGATGTTGGGAAAGATTGAAGGAGAGAGGAGAAGGTGACGACAGAGGACGAGATGGTAGGATCGCATCATCAACTCAATGTACATGAGTTTGAGTGAACTCTGGGAGTTGGTGATGGACAAGGAGGCCTGGCATGCTGCAGTCCATGGGGTCGCAAAGAGTTGGATACCACTGAGCAACTGAACTGACCTGAAGAAGTCAGTCAGTCAAACTCTAGGACAACCCTGNCTCAATGTACATGAGTTTGAGTGAACTCTGGGAGTTGGTGATGGACAAGGAGGCCTGGCATGCTGCAGTCCATGGGGTCGCAAAGAGTTGGATACCACTGAGCAACTGAACTGACCTGAAGAAGTCAGTCAGTCAAACTCTAGGACAACCCTGGAAGTCTGATGTTGAGCTAACAAAAACATGAAGCAGTGTTTTGTACTTTGTAAGGAGAAATAATCAATTGCCTAAAAGCACTGGCAATGTGAGTCTGAAAAGTACAAGGGCTAACAGGTTACTCTAATCTCATTATTTCAGATTGTCAGGCAGGCCTTGCACAATTATTGTGCCCCGGCTTTGAAACATTTCCCTTATCTTTTCACTTCACTTCATGAGTGTAAGAATGGGTTCATTATAGAATTAGCAGATAAAATAATTCTATTGCAATACAATCCAAAAATCACACAATGCTGTTTCATAAATCCTAAAAAGAAGTAAGATATTTTGGATTTGGGGATAATGATGAAGAATATGCTCCAGAAGAGATCATGCTTTACATCCCAAGTCATGTCTTTCATTGTCATATTATTAACATAATCAATAGCATAACATGAAGGTCTTAGTCTCTATCAATCACAATTCAGTGAGAGAGAATTGAAGGAGACAAGGTATACTGGAATGAGAACTTGCTGTTTGAGAGCTGAAACAGGACATATATCTTTGCCCATGTCCATGTCTATATCTATACCTATATTTTTATATATATCTATATATCTTCACTTGGACTTAATTACTATGCCAACAGTTTTCCTGCCTTAGGAGTTATTATTATTATTAGCATTTAAACTTCCTCTGTTAAAGCCTAAGTCTTACAGGTAACTTCTTGGGCAAAAATTACTGTCAGAATTGTAAACCGTATTCAGATTTTATTCAGATTTTGGTTTTCAGAAACACTTATAAGACAACTTCTATGCAATTTTTTGAGAAGACAAAATATTGCCGTACCAGTTGTCTTAATGATTCATAAAATATTTTCCCATCTAATTCATCAGATATAGGTCAGGCTTTCTGAGTTTGCTCAGGTATTATGAAAATCATAGTCATTAATTATATATTCAAGTAGAACTTATTTGTGATAAGAGATTCTCAACATACCTCATGAAGCCGGAGGTCTTTCTCATAAACAAGCTTTTTTACAAATGCAGCTATAAATACAACCCAGGCAACCATGAGCACGATCGGAAGAGAATAAGAGACACTGGTTAGGAAGCTGTAAGGAAAACCAAAAACAAAAATTCAGGGACCAAAGTGAATGCCACATTTGCTGACTGTAATATACAAGGAATACACTCCCTCCTACGTTGAAATTATACTCCTTTTTAACATTGAGAATAATTATTAATATGACTATTTTATTCATGAAGCGTGACGCTGACTTAACAGTAGGTACATGATTTTCTTGCCGTAATGGTACAAGAGTAAAACAGTTCTAGATTGTTAGATAAAATTGCCAAGTTGTTTAAAGGGTGTTTGAGTATGTCCTGTTCAGGAAAATAGCTATTCTATAGATATGACTGCAAGGCTCTAAGGCCGTCTGCCTAAACTAAATTCTTTTGTAAAAGGTAGATTCAAAGTTAGATGATGATTGGTTTATCTAGCTAAAAGCTGTATTTTCTCAAATTACACCCCACTCCAGTACTCTTGCCTGGAAAATCCCATGGACGGAGGAGCCTGGTGGGCTGCAGTCCATGGGGTCACTAAGAGTTGGACACGGCAGTGACTTTACTTTCACTTTTCACTGTCATGCACTGGAGAAGGAAATGGCAACCCACTCCAGTGTTCTTGCCTTGAGAATCTCAGGGACGGGGGAGACTGGTTGGCTGCTGTCTATGGGGTCGCACAAAGTTGGACACGACTGAGGCGACTTTGCAGCAGCAGCAGCAGCAGAAGCTCATAGTTATTAAACCAAATTTCCCAAATGAAATAAAATAAAACTCAAATAATATTTTAAATGCAAAGAACTTGGATTCCTCAAACTAATGCTCTAGGGGATAGAAATTTTTTTTTTTTTCTGGTAATGTGCTAAACTAGCAGATCATTGGAACACTTCATTAGATAGCAAATATATTCCTGAATTGTTGGCCCATGATACCTGAATGTTCAAATGAAGTGTTTATCAAAGTTGAACATATATCAGAATCACCTGAAGGGCTCATTAAAACAGATTTCTGGGCCCCACCCATAAGCTTCTGATTTATTATATCTGAGGTAGGGTGAGGAATTTGCATTTTAAACAATTTCCCAGGTAAAGCTGATGCTGCCAGTCCAGAAACCACACTCTAATAACCATTATTCTTACATTAGCCACTGACTATGGGCTAAGGCAAGGGAATAGCTTTCAATGACAGAAACTCTAAATTGAGCTGTTTTACATCTTGGGCTCCACTGACACTTTCACTTACAGAAATGTCCCAAGGCCATTTTCTTTTTAATCTAAAAGACAAAGGAATTACCTTCAAGTTCCCCATGAAAAAATGCAAATATTAATGGAATATGACATCACCATCATTCAGTTTCACTTTAGCATCAGAAGTGCATCACCATCAGAGATAGGAAAGATTTTTGGTGGGCGAGGAGTGAGGGTTGGGGCCATATCCAGTTTTTTGTGGTTCCTGGGGAACTGTCTAGCATGGGGAAAGCACTTAAAGAATACTTGCTGAATGAATTTTGTCTTGGATCAGATCCAGCCTTGATGCTCTTTCTGGCTCTAGAATTAGGCAAAGGACTTCATTCATTAATAACAACCCTCCACTAACGTTTCGTCAAGGGATTGTGTATTTTAGGTTTGATATAATATGAAGGAGAAGATTCTGGTTTGTAACTTAAAGACCAGTGCAGTACCAGGTATTCAACTTTGGGCAATTTACTTGGATTTCAATTTTTTTATCTGGAAAGTATGCCTGATAATATTTGCTCTCACCTTATGAGGTTGTTTGGTGGAACGAATGAACTAATATATGTGAAAGCACTTTGTATGCAACAGAGAGTTTATATGTGTATGTTGAGATGTTAGTTTGTCTCCCATGAAGAATGCAGAGTACAGCTACTTTACCCTCAAAAGACACATCCAGGTACCCACCATTCTAGGTACTAAAATTTACAAGGGGAAAAAAGTCAGCAGGAAAACAGATGAGGGTTTTCATTTAATTGAACCCACAAGTCTTTACTATTGATGCAAGCTGTTGCAAGTCACTCGTGGTTCATGCAGTGTCTGGACTGGCTGCTCAGAAGTGGCTGACCTTGACAGCAGGCTGATAGAATCCTTGCCTGTCAGGAAGACAGAATCCTGCCATCCCGTATCACTGTTGCACAAAGGGCTACATAAACTCGACTCCTCTAATGCTCTTGAAGCAAAGGAGACAGAAGCATTGATAGAAACAGGAAAAAAAAAAACAAAACAGACTCATCTGAATTGTATATAAACTGCTATAACTGGGCTGAATGACAAATACAATTTGTTTAAAGTAATATTCAGCTTCAAAAAACTTAGCCCTCCAACCTTATTGTCTCACCATCCAGTGCCCACCTGACTGGCAAATACTGTTCAAACTCAACTTTCTAAAAGCAGGATCTTTACATTTTTTTGTTCATTTAGAAAAAAAACATTTTAGAGAAAGATTCCTACCAAATAGACAGTTTCAGATAGCATAATATTTATCTTAGAGAGTTGATCAATATTGTGTTTTATTAAACTTTTTCCTTAAAACTAACCCTGCACTCACAGATTTTTAATTAAATTTGAGAGTTGGAAGGGATTTTAAGATTATTTTGTTTAATACTCTCATTTGACTAGAGAAAAGTAAAACCAGTGGATAACATCGAAATCATGCAGTGATGCACTCAGGTCTGGAGTCCAGCTCCTAACTTTGGGGCCAAAGTACTTGGAAGGGTAAGGGTGATGATAAAACATGGATCATTTGGTAAGAACTTTAGCATCATTTGGGTAACAGTGAGCAGCTATAGTGAGCTGGGCCCTATACTGTGAACCTTTCCCTGGAAACAAGCATTTGACAAAGATTTGGCCAATACTATCCCTTCTACTTGATAGCATATGAATGAATGAGAAGAAATGAATTCCAAAAAAAGTGGTTGATTATGTAAAATGCCTGCAAGTGCATGGACTTACTTGTCTTTCATGTAGCAGGGATAAGGAATTGCTTGGACCTGGACTGCTATTTCCTGGGAGTTCCTTCCAGTCTGCAATTCAATGATTGCTCTTTCAATACTATCCTGCAAGTAGACAAAAGCCCTGCCATAGATCTGGTTGTGTGATGGAGAATTGTGTGGCCCTGGGGCCCAAATCTTGGCTCTAATGTTTCTTGTGGTCTGTGAGGTCTTGAGACTCATGCGGATGGTGTATTTTACAACTGGAGGAAGAGAGACGTTTTCAGAGTCATAGCTTCTGTGCCGGCTGCTATTAGGAGGAAGCTTAAAAATAACACCTAGAAATAAAATGGCAACATCAGAAAGGTTATTTTATGGTTGACATTATTCTTTGTTTGGAGGGTCCACATGGGGGCAGCCAAACAGGCAATTGAGTTAGTAATGTGACAGTAAGTTCAGACTTTAATTTACAGAAAAGATGGCTAATTGAAAGTGACAGTCTCAGAGATTCAAAGCAGGAGTTTGAGAATATAATCACAAACTAAGTGGCCAGGTTAAATATTTCACTCTAAGCCACTTACTGAAATTAAACACACATATACATTAAAATGAATAATCTTGACTGATTATAAGGATGGACTCAACTTTACCCTGTACCATGTAATTCTTTTCAGCTTTAATTTTAACCATATCAACAAAATTACACACATTGAAGGTTCCTCAACCAAGATAGTTGGTTGACGACATGAAAGGTTCTTATTTCCAAGGACATCAAAGGGGACAGTGCCCTCACCCCAGTTCTGACTACTTTTTTTGAGGTCTGGATGAAAGAAGTGACGGCAAGAATTTGGCCAATTTTAGTACAAAGAAAAGCTCAAATTCTAGTAGAATAACACTTACTTCCAAAGAGTTCATTGCTTTTGTAGAGTCTTTTAGCCTCTCTTTCCATTTTATCTATGCTTTCTGCTGCCTGAATACGGTCATATAATACACAAGAGGAAATATTCACTGTCAGGGAAGATAGTATGCTAAGTTGATTAATGAGGTCAATGCTGTTCTCTAGTTTCAGCCTTAGAATATCTAAAGAAGAAAAAAAAGACACAAAGCATATTATAATGTTGTTTCTAGTAGTAATGGGACAAAATACTGATTTTTTGGTAAGTATTAAACCTTAAACTAGATTACAAATAATATAAACTTGCAGAATTTACTCTAAAAATAATGTCAAATAGTCTATATCTGGGAAGATGTAGCCAGCTGTACACACGCTTATTGAGAAGAATTTTGAATTAGTTATAGATACAGTAAACTCNGTAGTAATGGGACAAAATACTGATTTTTTGGTAAGTATTAAACCTTAAACTAGATTACAAATAATATAAACTTGCAGAATTTACTCTAAAAATAATGTCAAATAGTCTATATCTGGGAAGATGTAGCCAGCTGTACACACGCTTATTGAGAAGAATTTTGAATTAGTTATAGATACAGTAAACTCACATACAAAGAATGTATGCATGTGTGCTCAGTATAAGCTAATTCAAAAGCTAATTCTACTCTGCTACAATTTAATTAACCAAAGACTAAAGGTGAATAATTTTAAAATTATTCTACCTGCATTATTTAGGAAGAAAACTAAAAACTAGAGGTGAAAATTTGAATAAACAGAAATGCTTGCTTTGTTTGGGGAGTGTTGATGTAAGAATTTAAGCAACAAAAGTCTATGCAGAGTGTGTGGAACAAATAAAAAATTTCATTCAATAAGTTGTAATACAGAAACACTTCTTAGGAGACTGTGACAATCTATGACACATAGTTACAACTTTCTAATATTGTTTGATTTAAAGTCTTCTGTGAGTTATCTTTACTCATATCTGTATTAATCTAGATGATCAAGATTTTATTTCAGGTAATTACTCTGGAAGAAAAAGAATTTAATTGCTCTTCAATTTCATAAATCTTTATGAGGAAATCAACTGAGACAAAGGGTAAATATAAAATTGTAAGTTCATAAATCACTTGGCCAATTAAGTTTTCACTGACTTGATCACGAATACTGAGAAGGCTGTGAATGTCATAAATTCCTCTTTACAGAACCCAGACATGTCTCTACCATCATCCAATAGACGATTAAATTTCTCACAGAGGGCAGCTTCTTAAAGGACATCTCTCATTATAACTTAAAATGAAATGTGTTGCTTGATATAGATGTTTGTGGGGGAGGGGTAAAACTGTGGTTGAATAGTGGCCTCCAGCGGCCACTGAAAATCAACACATCTGCAAAGGATTCTTCAGAAATGCTGGTAGATGGAATAAAAAAGCTATAAAGAGTCAGTGGCCTCTAAATTCAAACAGTATAAAATCTCTTTGATATTAAATTAAATATACAATTACACAGATAACAAGTCTCACTTATATGGTTATTTTAATCTTATTTTAAACTCGGAGACTCATCTCCTATATCTAAAGTTAGGAATGAAAAAAACTATATAAGAACTTTGTAGTTTATCCCTGATATTTTGATCAAGTGTTTCCTTACCCAAATGATACTTTTAGAGAATAAATCACTAATAACTTCATTTAATCAAACAAGGTTGATATCATAAAATACATGCAATTATATATAATATAAATAGGCATAATTCCTCCCCACCGGTTTACAATTGAAACACTTAAGTCCCAGTAGCACTGGAGAGGAGAAAGAGGGGCATTAGCTCTACTGCTGGCAAATTCTGATGTTTTCAATCCCTTCCTCTTACCCATGGTTGCATAGCAACCAGGAATCAGAAACAGACTGAATTAGATCTCTTGCATCTCGTAGGTTGAGGGTAGGAATGTGGTAGAAGGAATGCATAAGTTCAGACAGCTTTCCTTGATCCTCTTCTGCCTGTCTCTTTTAAATGACCATGAGAGGAGGAGCTGATTTTGAACAGTGATTTAGGTTTATTTTCTTTTGAGTCTCCACATTGCTTTTGTTTTTCTCACTCTAAAACCTCTTCTGATTACATTCTGAGTTAGTCAAAGCAGTACTAAGGCCAGTGGAGATAAAATTATAAATGTAGCAGAAATAAACCATTTCATCTTCTGCTTTTAAAGACTTGCTTTTCACCAAGTTACCCCCAAAAAGTGTCCTCTGGTAGAAATCTACCTGTGATTGAGGGACAAGCTGCATTTACACAGAATACATTGCATTATAATTATTGAGACCAACTACTCGAACTGGGTATCCAAATAATCATTACGTTTAACTGTACAATTTACTAGGAGAAAGATGGATAGATATACTCAGGACTTTAAGATCTTATATGGGACAATGCTTTTCACATTTCTGACATGACAGGTAAATAAAGGTTTTTTTGAATCTGGACTCACCAAGTTCATCTATTTGTTTCAAAAGTTCAACAGCATCAAGTCCCACGGAGAATTTTATAAAAACTTGCACAAAGGGATTCCTTAGAGTATTCTAACAAACAATAATAGGCAGTCAGTTTCAATGAACATGTTTAATCACTGTCTCTTTAATAACACCACAATGAAATGAGGTATCACTACTGGGCCTTCTCAGTCCACCATCTTGTAAAGGGTCCCATACAAATCTTTGAGAAAGAAAGAGGTTTGTGACTGCTAGTTCTGAGTTTTTGCTCCTCTGTAGACACAAAGTTGTCACCATGTAGAAGAAGCCAGATATAACCATAATTAACAACATTAGGAAACCATGTTTAACTGAAAACACTTTTCCCCCATAGCTACTATTATGGTTATTTTTAACATACATTATAGAATTTTGATAGCTCATAATTGAACTTTGTTCAATTGAAGCAAACAAGAGAGGCTTTCAAAACTGTGATGTCTATGTGGAATTTGACATCACAACTGATTTATATTCTAGTCCTACTATTTCCTAGCTGTGAAGCTTTCAGCAAGCACTCAGCCTTTTCCAGCTTCAGGTTATTTTTCTGTAAAGTAGAATCTAATCAGATTAGTCAAACGTAAATTATTGTGCTATTGTTTTATTCTGTAATAAGTGCAGGTAGGTGAACACAGAAAAAATAAACTGATCATAAAATTTTAAATTACTCCATACTGATGGCAAGACTGAAAATTAAAAAAAAAAAAGTGTTCAAAATATAAAGACTCTTATAGCTATCTCCCAAATTAGGAGACATAGCTTCTACCACTGAAGTTATCTACTAGATAATACTTATTGAGTTCTTACTATGTGCTCGGTACTGTCTAATAGAATATACCTTGATTTTCTCCCTTAGTTTTCCCTAATACCTAGACATAAGTACTATTACTATCCCCAGTTAATAGATGACAAGGCTAAGACTCAAGAAGCTATATAAATTCCTTAAGAATGTACAATTAATAAGGGCCAAAGGGAAAGTTGAAGAGAGAGACTTCAACTTGATTAAAGAAATGTTTATTCATCTTATGTATGAATTCATGACTTTGTTTTTATGTGAGCTAGGCTTAAGTTGTTTTCTTTTTAGAGGATAGTACAGTACCATTTATTATTCTGTCTTTCTTACCAATATCTCATTTTGTTATCATGGAGGTAAATGATTAAGAGTAATATGTATTAATATAGCATATATAATATAATTTGCTAAACATATAGCTTCTAAGGAACCTAAGCGTAGTTGGCAGCATGAAGACAGACGGCTATCACACAACTATATACCATGATAACCCAAGCTCTTTAAAATATAATTATTTACTAGGAATTTGCTCATTGTAGAAAATCTGAATCAGAGCATTACTAATAAACAAAGCACTATGTTAGTTCCAAGTCAGAGATGATCCATCAAATTATTTCCATTCTCTTACTGTTCCTGTTACAATCAATCTTGCCTATGATACATATTATTTTCAAATGCTTCCACACAATGTAATCTTCACAAGTCTGTGAAGCAGCTATCAATAGACTCATTTTATAGTTTCATAAACTGTAAAAAGTATATTAAGTCATTTGCCTATGAGTTCACAATGGCAAAGCCAGGTCATATACTAAAATCTTAAAATATCAAATTCTGTACACATTTTCAGGAATATATTTTCCTCAATAATTGGGAATAATATCTTATTTTGGTCTAGAATAAAGATACTCCCATTAGATGGTGATACTTTTATGAACATGGTCACAGAATTGAATGATGATCCCTTTATGAACATGGTCACAGAATTGAATGATGATCCCTTTATGAACATGGTCACAGAATTTTTTTCTTACCAAATTACTGTACTTTGGAACTATTATGCATAGATCATGTCCCTTGTTAATTCACTTCTTTAGCCAGCGAAACTTTCCTTAATGAAATAATATGTGTGAGATTTTTATCTGTTCACTGAAAAAACAGTTTCAGAAGAAAAGAGCAATTTTTCACTGAGGAAATACATGTGTCAATAAGGTACTGTTTCAGTTCAGTTCAGTTCAGTCACTCAGTCGTGTCCGACTCTTTGTGACCCCATGAATTGCAGCATGCCAGGACTCCCTGTCCATCACCAACTCCCAGAGTTCACTCAGACTCACATCCATCGAGTCTGTGATGCCATCCAGCCATCTAATCCTCTGTCGTCCCCTTCTCCTCCTGCCCCTAATCCCTCCCAGCATCAAAGTCTTTTCCAATGAGTCAACTCTTCACATGAGGTGGCCAGAGTACTGGAGTTTCAGCTTTAGCATCATTCCTTCCAAAGAAATCCCAGGGCTGATCTCATTTAGAATGGACTGGTAGGATCTCCTTGCAGTCCAAGGGACTCTCAAGAGTCTTCTCCAACACCACAGTTCAAAAGCATCAATTCTTCAGCACTCAGCCTTCTTCACAGTCCAACTCTCACATCCATACATGACGACCGAAAAACCATAGCCTTGACTAGATGGACCTTAGTCGGCAAAGTAATGTCTCTGCTTTTGAATATGCTATCTAGGTTGGTCATAACTTTTCTTCCAAGGAGTAAGTGCCTTTTAATTTCATGGCTGCAGTCACCATCTGCAGTGATTTTGGAGCCCAGAAAAATAAAGTCTGACACTGTTTCCACTGTTTCCCCATCTATTTCCCATGAAGTGATCAGACCGGATGCCATGATCTTTGTTTTCTGAATGTTGAGCCAACTTTTTCAGTCTCCACTTTCACTTTCATCAAGAGGCTTTTTAATTCCTCTTCACTTTCTGCCATAAGGGTGGTATCATCTGCATATCTGAGGTTATTGATATTTCTCCNATTTTGGAGCTCCAAAAAATAAAGTCTGACACTGTTTCCACTGTTTCCCCAGCTATTTCCCATGAAGTGATGGGACTGGATGACATGATTTTCGTTTTCTGAATGTTGAGCTTTAAGCCAACTTTTCCGCTCTCCTCTTTCACTTTCATCAAGAGGCTTTTTAGCTCCTCTTCACTTTCTGCCATAAGGGTGGTATCATCTGCATACCTGAGGTTATTGATATTTCTCCCGGCAATCTTGATTCCAGCTTGTGTTTCTTCCAATCCAGCGTTTTTCATGATGCACTCTGCATATAAGTTAAATAAGCAGGGTGACAATATACAGCCCTGACGTACTCCTTTTCCTATTTGGAACCAGTCTGTTGTTCCATGTCCAGTTCTAACTGTTGCTTCCTGACCTGCATACAGATTTCTCAAGAGGCAGGTCAGGTAGTCTGGTATTCCCATCTCTTTCAGAATTTTCCACAGTTTATTGTGATCCACACCGTCAAAGGCTTTGGCATAGTCAATAAAGCAGAAATAGATGTTTTTCTGGAACTCTCTTGCTTTTTCCATGATCCAGCAGATGTTGGCAATTTGATCTCTGGTTCCTCTGCCTTTTCTAAAACCAGCTTAAACATCAGGGAGTTCACGGTTCACATATTGCTGAAGCCTGGCTTGGAGAATTTTGAGCATTACTTTACAGCATGTGAGATGAGTGCAATTGTGCGGTAGTTTGAGCATTCTTTGGCATTGCCTTTCTTTGGAATTGGAATGAAATTTCCTTCATAGTTGTGTATAAACAAACCTACAACTATACATTCAGTTACATATTTTTTGGCCTTCTTGACCATGCTTGAATCAAGATAAGGCAGTAAATCTTTGTAGAAAACAAGCTATACGTATGGAGTTTTAAGTAATTTAATTAATTCAATAATGATTACCTGACATCTTAGGGCAAACATCCCAACAAAAATTTAGTGTATCCTCCCAACTGCTTGGTAGCTAGAAATAAGTAAAATTGTTAAGACTGGGTTTTTTAAGGATAGCAATATGATTTTTAAATAGTGCTGTATAAGTTACCTATGTTGTGCAGAAAATTAGCGTACCACAGATGTAGTGATTTTAAAAGCCACACATTTATTATCTCACTTGATTCTGCTGGTTGATTCTAAGTCTGCTTAGATCTTTCCCCTACTCAGAGTCTCAAAAGGCTGCCTTCAAGGGATCAGCCAGGCTGTGGCCTCATATGGTGTCTTGACTGAGGAAGAGTACAGCCTCTCTCCTCCCCAGACTTGATCAGATTTTTGGCAGAATTCCTTTCCTCATGGCTGCGAGAGTGACCTAACTCTTGATTTTTGCTCTCTTTCATCTGGAAGGCTTAGATCAGTTCCTAAAAGCCATCCACAGTCCCCTCCTTTGAGGTCCTCTCTGGGTATAAGCAGTTCACAGCTTCCTTCCTCAAGGGCAACAGAAAAGCAAGAGAGTGAACCAGATGGCAAGGCAGCATCTCATCTGCAGGAACAAATCACAGCAGGGACCGCCTATCACCTTCGCCAAAGCCATCCACAGTCCCCTCCTTTGAGGTCCTCTCTGGGTATAAGCAGTTCACAGCTTCCTTCCTCAAGGGCAACAGAAAAGCAAGAGAGTGAACCAGATGGCAAGGCAGCATCTCATCTGCAGGAACAAATCACAGCAGGGACCGCCTATCACCTTCGCCACACTTTCTTGGTTAAAGTCAGTCATGTCTTCCCCACCCCAAGGGGAGGGAATGAAACATCATCCAGGCACTGGGTCCTCTAAGGAGGACCACTGGGTCCTCCTTAGAGATTGTCTGCCAAGGTGCTTGACCATTGATATGACATGTCTAAATATGTGTTTCAACAGTGCAAGAGGATTCCCTGTAACCCAGCAATCTCGCTACTGGGCATAGATCCTGAGAAAACCATAATTCAAAGAGATGCATGTACCCCAAAGTTCAGAGCATCACTATTTACAATAGCCAGGACATGGAAGTAACTGAGTGTCCATTAATGTGAATGCACAAAGAAGATGTCGTGTGTATACATACAGTGGAGTATTACTCAGCCATAAGAAGGAATGGAATTGTGTCATTTGTAGTGATGTGGATGAACCTAGAGTCTATCATGTGCAGTGACGTAAGTCAGAAAGAGAAAAACAGATATTGCATATTATGCAAATATATGGAATCTAGAAACATAGTACAGATAGAGCTATTTGCAGGGCAGGAATAGAGACACAGACTTAGAGAATGAACATGTGAACACGGGGGAATGGGAGGGTGGGATGAACGGGGAGAGTTGCATTCACATAAATGCACTTCTATGTACAAAGCAAATAGCTAGTGGGAAGCTGCTGTGTAACACAGGGAGCTCAGCTCGGTGCTGTGTGATGACCTAGGGGGGTGGGATGGAGGTGGTTTAATGGAGGCTCAAGAGAGAGGGGGACATATGTATACTTGTGTGTGACTCACAGCAGAAACTAACAACATTGCAAAGAAAGCAATTATGTGCCAATAAAAAAAATACGTTTATATACAATTATCAGCAAAGATAAATATGTGGTTTCAAAAATGAATTTAGGTCGTTAAGAAAAAAAGAGAAATCAATTGGTGATAAGCAATTTAATTGTGCATGTGTGTATAGTCAGTCATCCAGTAGTATCTGACTCTTTGAAACCTCATAAACTGTAGTCCACCGAGCTCCTCTGTCCATGGTATTCTTCAGGCAGGAATACGGGAGTGGGTTGACATTTCTTCCTCCAGGGGATCTTCCCAACCCAGGGATCAAACCAGTGTTTCTTGCGTCTCCTGCCTCTCCTGCATTAAGAGACTTCTTTACCACTGCACCACCTGGGAAGCCGCAGTTTATTGTATGTATGTCCAGATTTTTTTTTAAAGAACATATATATATATATATATATTTATATATATTCTTGAGTGTGTGCAACTGTTTCAGAGCAAATAGAATTTGGAACTCTTATTTCTCCGAGGAACTTCAGTTGTTAACTTGAACATGTATTCTTTACATATTTATTTCTTTGCTAAAAAAAAGAAAACATACTTTTTATGTAAAGCCTGATTATTTACGCAGGGTCACATTTGTTCTAAAATGCTGGGTAAAACTGGCATTTATAATACTTCTTAAAGTTTGTTGAGAAGAAATCTCAATTCTGAGAGAAGATTTGGATTCAACAGCTATAATACCTTTCAATCCACTATTTAAAATATTTTTAGCCTCAGGGCTTGTGTTTCATTTGACAGCTATCTCATTTTCCTCTTCCTTTTTACTGCAATGGCTGATGCTTCTCAACCCTCAGGATATTTATACTTTATCATGAGAAGCTGAGTGGAACATTCTGACTCCTGCTCCGTTGGTACATTTGCCCTCATTTTGGCCTGGTCGTAGAGTTGGAAATCTGAATTTGGTTTCCTTCATGATGTTAGAAAGTTTTAAAAGTATAAAATTACTTGAATGTGTTGATTTTTGGGGATAACTCATGGAATATATCTGAAAGATGAATTTTTCTGAACTTTCATATATAATATTTTATATCTAATAACAATAAATATAATCCCATAAATCATTTATATCAATCATTTAAATCAGTGGAGTCACTGATCACTTTATATTGAATTTCTAAGGTGAATATACTTACTGAATACTTAGAGTAAAGCAGGGTACAGTGTACAAAAATTAATAGGAGAAAGCTTTATCCCTGTCATATCTGGGCTTTTAACTTTTTATAATGAACTTAATATTGCTTTATCTCTGTCATATCTGGGCTTTTAACTTTTTATAGTGAACTTAATATTTATTTCATACAGGATGAAAGTTTATTTCCTCATATATGATTACTATGGATAAACACCAAAATACCTATGTAAAATTGGTAATAAATATCCAAAATACATCTAAGTCTTGCCGATTTATATAACTGGGCCAAACTGAAATAGCTGGTTTCCTCTTTAACTAATATTTGTTGCACAGTCTGAATTTCTGAACTTAATTAGAGTTGATCAGATTACTCAGGTTATTATGAAACACAGCTTTATTTAATACTTAAATTGAATATTGAAATAATTGTAAATTAACTGACAAATAGCTTTTAATAGCTTAAGTATCTACGTTCTGAAATTTTGGGGAATATATTCAGAGAAAAATATGAAAAAGGTAAGAGGAAATAATTAATAAAATTTTCTGTCCTGAATCCCTAAACCCTGTCTCAAATTGCCTCACCAAAGTGAGAATCCTTTTTTGTCTGTTTTCAATTGGATCCCAAACTCAGGCCTTTCAAGTAGTGTGTTCCTTGCCTAGAATTCACTTGCCAATGCAGGAGAGACTGTTTGGATCCCTGGGTTGGGAAGATCCTCTGGAGAAGGAAATGGCAACCCACTCCAGTGTTCTTGCCTGGAAAATTCCACGGACACAGGAGTCTGGAGGGCTACAGTGATGGGGTCACGAAATAGTCTTAGCGACTGAACAGTAACGACAACTTGCTTTGCTGAGCATTTTAAGTTGTTCCAACGATATTTGCTATGCCGTAACTGTAAATGTATAGGATGTACGCTTAGTTGCTCAGTCATGTCTGATTCTGTGCAAACCCATGGACTGTAGCCCACCAGGCTCCTCTGTTCATGGGGATTCTCCAGGCAAGAATGCTGGAGTGGGTTGCCATGCCCTCCTCCAGGGGATTTTCCCAGCCCAGGGATTGAACCCGCGTCTCCCGCACTGCAGGCAGATTCTTTACCATCTGAGCCACCAGGGAATCACTATCGATAAAGCATGTGAAAACCACTATAGAAGGTAGAGAGCACATCAAGTCAGACTGATGTGGTTTCAAAACCTGTATCTTAGAAGCTATGTAACTTTCGATAAATTATAATATTATTTTATTATGTATGTTATTATAAATATATATTTACAATACTAATATCAGGATTAAATGAAAGAATGTGTGAAAAACACACAGCACAGTGCCTCTTCCAAAGTATTCACTGATTTCTATTTTATTAGTACTAATATTACTTCTGTTACTACTGTAATTACAGTTAAATCTCTCAGTCCCCACTCTAATTATCACTATAAAACAATCCACGTGGTAAACTTTCAGGGAATTTCCCATGCCAGAGGACCACTAGTTTTAGAGAAATGGCTGTGTGTGCAGTAAGAACAGTCAGGCAGGGCTTTCCTTTGGGTCATGCTGGAGTAAGCTTCAACTGGCCTGACCCTTGTACGACTCATGTAATAAACTCGGTAAATAACATATGAAGCTGACACTGAAGGCATTGGAGAGGGAACAGAAAGAGCAGATTCTGGTTAGATAATCATACTCAGAGGAGAGAGTAATGGGGTGATTCCCCCATTTTAGCTAATTTTAGACTGGAGATAGGCACAGTTGCATAGAACAGTGAGGCTGTTGGTAGAAAACTCAAACTTTAGGGCTTGAGAATCCAGGGACTTGAGTGAAGACAACAATGACTGCAGGAGAGAGAAGGCAGAATCTATGACCAGAAAGGGCCAGGAAGGCAGTACTCCAGTCATGTCTGTCTGTTTATCTGGGTGATCCCTGAACCATGCATTTATAGACCAGAATAAAAGCACTTAGCTAAAGAGTAAAGACCAAAATGAAGATCATGAGTGGCTCCCCCAGAAAACAGTGTGCAGTTTGCATCTAAACAAATAAGATCTTGCTAAAATAAATGTTTGCTTAAAACACTTTTAGGAACAACAAATATATTCAAAGTCACCAGAGCCATGCATGAATAATTCCAAAATACCTGATAGAGTCTGTAACTTGGTAACCATTTGTAAGAACAAAGACAATTAATTGGGAACCACCCTAAGATAGATGATGATATTCGCAGAGAAGAATTTGAAAACTTCTTGTACAGATATATACGTCTAATTGTTGGTGCTGTTTAGTCACTGAGTCATGTCCAGCTGTCTTGTGGCCCAGTGGACTGTAGCCTTCCAGGCTCTCTGTCTGTGGCATTTCCCAGCAAGAATACTGGAGTGGGTGGCCATTTCCTTCTTCAGGGGATCTTCCCGTTCCAGGGACTGAAACGGCGTGTTTCGCATTGGCACGTGGATTCTTTACCACTGTGCCACCTGGGAAGCCCCACATATGTTTATAAAATATACTTCTAAAACATAAAATATGTGTGTGTGTTTTAATTGCTCAGTCATGTCCTAATCTTTGTGATCCCATGGACTGTGGCCCATCAGACTCCTCTGTACTTTGAAAGGCTGAAAATATAGGAAACAATACTAGAGAGGATAAAAACAATAAAAGTCACAAGGAAATAAAATTTATAAAAATACACCATACCTGAAATTTGAAAAAAAAAAAAAAAAAGTATCTGATATCCAGGGGAAAATTCATGAGAAATGAGACAGTGACCTTGGAGATATACCAGTTAAAATTATTTCCTAGGGAAAAAAAAAATTAGAAAGCAGTCTTGGGGACCTGTTAGATCATATCAAATAGATCAAAGTTGATCCCCCAGGAGGAGTATTATGGGTTGAATTATCTTCCCCAAATTTATATGTTGATGTCCTATCTCCAAGTATGTCAGAATATGACTCTCTTTGAAAATAGGATCACTGCAGGTGATTTCCTTCCCATTCAGGTCCCCACTGTACATGAAGTAGAGTTCCCTGTGGTATATGTTATATTGTCATTAATTATCTATGTATACACAGTTTCAATAGTGTGTATCTGTCCAGTGTGTGTGTGTTAAGTCGCTTCAGTCGTGTCTGACTCTTTGTGACCCTGGAGTGTCGCCCACCAGGCTCCTCTGTCCATGGGATTCTCCAGGTGAGAACTGGAGTGGGTCGCCATGCCCCCCTCCAGGGGAGCTTCCCAACCCAGGGATTGAACCTGCCTCTTTTATGTCTCCTTCATTGGCAGGCTGATTCTTTACCACTAGCACCACCTGGGAAGCCCATATCTGTCCAGAGAAAACAATAATTCAGAAAGATACATGCACCCCAATGTTCATCACAGCACTATTCACAATAGTCAGGACGTGGAAGCAACCTAGATGTCCACTGACAGAGGAATGGGTAAAGAAGATGGGTAGATAAAGACAATGAAATACTCCTCAGCCTGCTAATATCTTGATTTAAGTTTCCTTCAAAACTATGAGATTCAAAGTTTCTGTTATTTCTGTCCCATCAGTTTCTGGTCTCTTGCTATGGTTGCCCAGCAAATGAATGCAGAAAGAAAGCAGAAAGAACATTTGAAAAAGTAATGGCTTCATTTTTTTCAAATGATAAGAGATTTCTACTGTGGTGAAAAAATGAGGCTGAGGATAAGTTAACCATCATGATCTAACATTTCCTGTATTTTATGTAAAGTGGCATAAACTTGAAATAGACTGTGGAGTCCCTTGAAAAAATACTAAAAATATAATGAAAATAAGAACATATGAAAATATTTCAATTAAAAAGTCAGGAAATGTCAGAACCATAATAAACAGAGCTGGCAAAGAGAAACAAATAATGCAGTATGATACTAACATGATACAATACTACTAATTACATTAAACTGTAATAGACTACCTTCAATGAAAAGGCATTAAGTTGCTATGAAAAAGAAGACATGTCTTATATCCAGTAACAGCCATAGTTTGAAAACAAATGGCTGGGAAATATATACTATACGAACTGTAGAGTAACAGGCCTTTTATTGATCTATCAGTATTTGATAAAATAGATTTAAATTTTAAAAAATTATTATTGTCAAAAAAGTGGGACATTTCCTAATGATGAAAATGTCAATTCACCTTGAATTCATAGCTGTCAATGTGTCAATTCCAACTGTCAATTGACTGTCAACTGTCAATAACTGTCATGATAAATCATGTAGCTTTAAACTATGTACAGAAATATTCACATAATTAAAGGACAAATTACACGGGTCCACAATGATAGCTGGGGCATTTTAACAACTATTTCAGCAACTAATATAATAACTAGATTAAAAATCAGTAAAAATATAGAAGATGTGAATGACCCAATCACTTTGATCTACTTGATACTTATAGACCACACTCAAGAGGAATACAAATATCATATATTAATGCGTATATATGGAGTCTAAAAAAAATGGTACAGATGAACTAATTTTCAGGGCAGGAATAGAGACACAGACGTGTGGATAATGTGGGGAAAGGGGTGGGCAGAATTCAGAGAGTAGCACTGAAGCATATATACTACCAGGTGTAAAAGAGCAAATGGAAACCTGCTGTACAGCTCAGCTAGCTGCTCGGTGATCACCTACAGGGTGGGAGGCAGGGGGAGGGAGGCTCAGAAGGGAAGACTGTGTGTGTGTGTGTGTGTGTGTGTGTGTGTGTGTGTGTACACATTGTTGTTGTTCAGTGGCTCAGTCATGTCTGACTCTTTGGGACCCCATGGACTGCAGCACGCCAAACGTCCCTGTCCTTCCCCATCTCCCGGAGTTTGCTCAAACTCATGTGCATCGAGTCGGTGATTGCATCAAACCTTCTAGTTCTCTGTCATCCCCTCCTCCCACCTTCAATCATTCCCAGCATCAGGGTCTTTTCCAATGAGTCAGCTCTTTGCATCAGGTGGCCAGAGTATTGGAGCTTCAGCATCAGTCCTTCCAGTGAATATCCAGAGTTGGTTTCTTTTAGGATTGACTGGTTTGATCTCCTTGCAGTCCAAGGATCACTCTAGAGTCTTCAACACCACGGTTCAAAAGCATCAATTCTTTGGTGCTTACCCTTCTTTATGGTCCAATTCTCACATCCATATGTGACTACTAGGAAAACCATAGCTTTGACTAGATGGAGCTTTGTCAGCAAAGTAATGTCTCTGCTTTTTAATATGCTGTCCAGGTTTGTCATAACTTTTCTTCAAAGGAGCAAGCATCTTTTAATTTCATGGCTGCAGTCACATTCCACAGTGGTTTCAGAGCCCTGGAAAATTAAGTCTGTCACTGTTCCACTGTTTCTCCATTGATTTGCCTTGAACCGACGGGACTGGATGCCATGATCTTAGCTTTTTAAATGTTGAGTTTTAAGCCAGCTTTTTCACTCTCCTCTTTCACTTTCATCAAAAGGCTCTTTAGTTCCTCTTCACTTTCTTCCAAAAGGGTTGTAACATCTGCATATCTGAGGTTATTGATATTTCTCCCAGCATCTTGATTCCAGTTTGTGCTCCATCCAGCCTGGCCTTTGGCATGAGGTACTCTGCATATACATTAAATAAGCAGGATGACTATATACAGCCTTGTTGTACTCCTTTCTCAATTTGGAACCAGTCCATTGTTCCATGTCTGGTTCTAAATGTAGCTTTCTGAGCTGCATACAGGTTTCTCAGGAGGCAGGTAAGGTGGTCTGATTTCCCTGTCTCCTTAAGAATTTTCCACAGTTTGTTGAGATCCATACAGTCAAAGGCTTTAGCATAGTCAATGAAGCATAATTAGATGTTTTAATTATCTTGCTTTTTGTATATATTTATCAATAACTGATTCACATTGTCATATAGCAGAAATGAACACATAACACAACCTTGTGAAGCAGTTATACCCCAATTTAAAAACTCTGAACACATTCTTTTCAAGTATACATGATATATTCACCAGGACAGATCAATGCTGGGATATAAATTATCAATAAACTAAAATATGTTGAAATTCTCCCAACATAATTACATTGAAAAACAATAAGACAAGCATTTAGAAACATCCCAAGCACTTGAAATTAAACAAAGATATCCAAATAACCCAAAACACTAAAAAGAAATCATGGAAAATGACAATATATTTTGAACCAAATGGAAATGTAAGCACAACTTTAAAAATTCTGGAGGTACAGCCAACAGAGTTCTTAAAGGTAATATTTTAAATGATTAAATTAGAAAAGATGAAAGATCATCATCCAGTGATCTAAGTGTCTTAATAAACACAGGAAAAAAGCTAATTATTTAAACAGTAAGAAGAAACAGTATAAGAGCAGAAATCAATGAAATAAAAACAATTAAAAGAGAAAAATTAGTAGAATCAAATACTGATTCTTGGAAAAGTTTATTAAAATTGATAAAACTCTGCTGAAACTGGTTACAAACAAGTAGAGAATGCATGGATGAACAGTATCCGTAATGAATAAAGAAATGTTATTATAGATCCTGAGGAAATAAAATAATAAGAGTCTCTTGTGAGCAACCTAATTCCAAGATCAACATTATCCTTAAAGAGTCCAAATTTCCATAAGCAACATAAGGAAAAAAAAAGTTAATAGAAATAACCTTCCTCAGTGAAAGGAATTAAATTCATAATTAACATCTTCCCTGCAAAAAATAACTTAACTAATAGATGACTTCCCTGACGAATTCCATGAACCTTTAAAGGATTTTTATTTTAAATATCTAGAAGTCCTTGTCAAGTAAATAATAAAACAACCCAAACATGGGTAGACATTTTTAATAATTACTTTATAAAAGGAGACATCTGAATGGTCAATAAGCATATAAAAAGATAATCAAAAGTCACCAGGGAAATTAGAATTAAAGCTCTAGTGACACTTTGAAATTTATAAGATACATTGATGAGAATGTGGAGCAACTGGAACTCTCCATTCTTTGGTGGGAATGTAAAATTGCAGTCATTTTGGAAAATAAATTAGCATCAGAGATAAACTTAAATATAAAATTATATATGACAGATTGTCCTACAGAGTGAAGTCTGAAGCAGAACTAATATATATTAATGCATGTCTGTGAATCTAAGAATTGGTACAGATGAACCTAGTTCCAGAGCAGGAAAAGAGATGCAGATGCAGAAAATGGATGTGTGGCATGTGGGGAAAGAAGAGGGTGAGAGGAATTGAGAGAGGAGTGTAGACACAGATATACTGTTGTTGTTTAATTACTGAGTCATGTCCAGCTCTTTGCCACCCCGTGGACTACAGCACACCATGCGTCCTTGTCCTGCACTACCTCCCAGAGCTTACTCAGACTCATGCCTATTAAGTCGGTGATGCCATCCAACCATCTCAACCTCTGTCGTCTCCTTCTCCTCTTGCTCTCAATCTTTCCCAGCATCAGGGTCTTTTCCAGTGAGTTGGGTCTTTGTATCAGGTGACCAAAGTATTGGAGCTTCAGCTTCAGCATCAGTCCTTTCAGTGAATATTCAAGGTTGATCTCCTTTAGGATGGACTGGTTGNATGGCTGCAGTCACCATCTGCAGTGATTTTGGAGCCCTAAAAAAATAAAGTCTGACATTGTTTCCACTGTTTCCCCATCTATTTGCTATGAAGTGATGGGACCAGATGCCATGATCTTAGATTTCTGAGTGTTGAGCTTTAAGCAAACTTTTTCACTCTTCTCCTTCACTTTCATCAAGAGGCTCTTTAGTTCTTCACTTTCTGCCATAAGGGTGATGTCATCTGCATACCTGAGGTCATTGATATTTCTCCCGACAATCTTGATTCCAGCTTGTGCTTCTTCCAGCCTAGCATTTTTCATGATATGCTCTGCACGTAAGTTAAATAAGCAGGGTGACAATATACAGCCTTGACGTACTCCTTTTCCTATTTGGAATCAGTCTGTTGTTCCATGTCCATTTCTAACTGTTGCTTCCTAACCTGTATATAGGTTTCTCAAGAGACAGGTCAGGTGGTCTGTTATTCCCATTTCTTTCAGAATTTTCCACCGTTTATTGTGATCCACACAGTCAAAGGCTTTAACATAGTCAATAATGCAGAAATAGATGTTTTTCTAAAACTCTCTTGCTTTTTCTATGATCCCGCAGATGTTGGCAATTTGATCTCTGGTTCCTCTGTCTTTTCTAAAACCAGCTCAAACATCTGGAAATTCACAGTTCACGTATTGCTGAAGCCTGGCTTCATTCCAATCCCAAAGAAAGGCAATGCCAAAGAATGCTCAGTTGCTTCCGGTGTGTCCAACTCTTTGTGACCTCATGGACTGTAGCCCACCAGGCTCCTCTGTCTGTGAAATTTTCCAGATAAGAACACTGGAGTGGGTTGGCTTTTCCTACTCCAGGGGATTTTCCTGACCCACAGATTGAACCCATGTCTCTTTGTCTCCTGCATTGTCAGGTGGGCTTTTTATGATGAGCACCACCTAGGAAGCCTAATCATTTCTATACATATCTCAAACCATCATTTTCTACACCTTAAAGTGATACATTGATTATGTTAATTATTTCTCAGTAAAACTGTGGGGAGAGGGAGAAAACTGAGATTTAATGAAGATAATATTGTACTTAAAATCAGAGAAAAGGAGGATATTTAAAAATGGACATATTTAAAATCAGAACTAATAGAAAATTGCGGGGGAGACATTTGATGAAAAGTTTATTTTAAATTATGGGCTTCCCTGGTAGCTCAGCTGGTGAAGACTCCACCTGCAATGCAGGAGTTCAGTTCAGTTTAGTCTCTCAGTCATGTTTGACTCTTTGCGACCCCACAGACTGCAGCACCCCAGGCCTCAGGCCTATCTGTCCATCACCAGCTCCTGGAGTTTACTCAGACTCATGTCCATTGAGTCGATGATGCCATCCACTCAAACTCATGTCCATTGGGTCGGTGATGCCATCCAACCATCTCATCCTCTGTCATCCTTTCTCCTCCTGCCCTCAATCTTTCCCAGCATCAGAGTCTTTTCAAATGAGTCAGCTCTTCACATCAGGTGGCCAGAGTATTGGAGTTTCAGCTTCAGCATCAGTCCTTCCGATAAACATTTAGGACTGATTTTCTTTAGGATGGACTGGTTGGATCTCTTTGCAATCCAAAGGACTCTCAAGAGTCTTCTTCAACACCACAGTTCAAAAGCATCAGTTCTTTGGTGCTCAGCAATGCAGATTGAAAAGGTGATGGTACCCTACTCCAGTACACTTGTCTGGAAAACCCCATGGACGGAGGAGCCTGATAGGCTGCAGTCCATGAGGTCGTGAAGAGTCAGACACAACTGAGCGACTTCATTTTCACTTTTCACTTTCATGCATTGCAGAAGGAAATGGTAACCCACTCCAGTGTTGCCTGGAGAATCCCAGGGACGGAGGAGCCTGATCAGCTGCTGTCTATGGGGTCACACAGAGTCGGACACGACTGAAGTGACTTAGCAACAGCAGCAGCAGCAACACAGAAGACCTGGGTTCAGTCCTTGGGTTGAGAAGATCCCCTAGCGAAGGGAACAGCTACCTACTCCAGTATTGTGGCCTGGAGAATTCCATGGACCATCCTAGGGGCTGCAAAGAGTCAGACACAACTGAATGACTTTCACTTCACTTCACTTATATTAATGTGCTAAATATCTATTTAGAAATTAGAGTTATATTTCTAATAAAATTTAGGTTGGAATTATAATTATGACTGATTATTAGTCAAAACAAAGACTGGGTAAAACATCTTTTGGGTATAACATTTTTACCAAAGTTGTATGACACAAATTCTTTGTTCTACGTTTAACTTTTTGAGCCATTATTATAAAGAAGGGCATTTTTGTTGCTGTTGCAAAAATCTTCTAGGGCTTAATCAATTTTAAAATCAATTTTAGGGCCTCTATCAATTCTTTGAATATGCAATCGGTACTATTTTGAAGTTCGTAAGTTATCACCATTCCTGAAAATGTTCTCTTCTCCCATTGATAATGGGTCTAACTCTGCTGCCTGATGTTTGTGCATACATACTAAGTCGCTTCAGTCATGTCCCACTCTCTGCAACCTTATGGACTGTAGCCTGCCAGGCTCCTCTGTTCATGGGATTCTCCAGGCAAGAACACTGGAGTGGGTTGCCATGCCCTCCTCCAGGGCATCTTCCCGATCTAGTGATTGAACCCACATCTCTTATGTCTCCTGCATTGGCAAGCGGGTTCNTCATGGGATTCTCCAGGCAAGAACACTGGAGTGGGTTGCCATGCCCTCCTCCAGGGCATCTTCCCGATCTAGTGATTGAACCCACATCTCTTATGTCTCCTGCATTGGCAAGCGGGTTCTTTATCACTAGCCTGATAGTTAGCTGCCAATAGCTCTCTTGGTGATTGGAACATTTCCCAACACTACTTGCATCCTCTTCAGAGAATTCTGCATCTTTTATGAGAATTGAGGTGATACTTTTCAACTACTGTGTGTTGTATTTGAGGTGCTTTGTCAAATATTTCAACCAAATATTTCAGTTCCTCAGATTTAACATTCTTCTTCAGAATATCAGTACTTTAGGAATTCTGGTTCAGTTAAAATAGCAAAACATAATTTAGAGAAATAAAATAAGCATATTTTAAGTAGATAATATGGCATTTTAGTTTTGGAAAATAGATTTATATCACTAGATGTGTGTCAGAATTAACTTGTAAAATGATTTATCTCTGAATTACATACAGAGAAACTGTGGTATAAGAGGTGAGGAAGGTTACAAACATGAATGACAGAACTGTTATCCTGTCTCACACATGCTGTCTGGAAGAGAGGCAATTTTAATCTGTTGAATATAGATTCTACATTACTAACTACCCATTCTCCTAATGAAGGTGATTCAAATCTCAAAGAATTATAATCCATATGAAAGGGAATGACAGAACTGTCTCCTACCTGGAGCATTGGAATCGTCTGGTTTAACAGTTGGAAGGAATTCATGAAAAGTGGTGACTTATCCATCCACTCTTGAGATTTTTCTCTTAATTCTGCCAACTGCCTGAGGGTTACATTAGACTAAAAGACAAAGAAACAGAATAAATCTGGCCCATTGGTATTTTCCCTGTATTTCTAAAAGGGATCTCAAGGTTGTTTTGTTATATAACTCCAAGAAACAGTTCTAAAAAGTAGAGTTAGTAAAACATTGTCAGAAATTTCCCATGTGGTCAACATTTTTTAAGTGGCAGCTTTTATAGGGTCAAGGTTACACATAAAAATTCTGGAAAATTTAAGGTTTACTTCATGTCCACTGAAAATGTAGAGCTGAAAAGAAAGCACATCTTCTGGAATTCTCACAAGTTACCCACTTTTACCAATGGTACATTTAACTTTACTACTAGAGAAACATTCTAGTTCAAGGATATAAGAAGACGGATTCTTTCATGTAATGCTGGTGGAAAGGGATGTGTATAGCTTTTTCTGGAAAGCAATCTAATGACAGTCATTAAAATAGAATACAATTTTCTTCAGTCCCTCAATCTTGAACATTCACCTCAGTGAAATAAAAATATCACTGTGTAAAGTCATATACACAAAGTATTTGTTGCCACATTATTTGCATGAACAACAAGAACAAAAGTAAACACTAGAAAAAAAAAGAATGTCCAAAAATTGAGAATTGACTGAGTATGAAAAAATGTTCAGTCTTCAAAAAGAATGAATAAACTATATCTACTGAATTGGAAGAATTTCCACAAGGTATTGCTGTGTGACTAAAGTAACATGTAGAAAAGTATAATAATGAAGCCTTATTTTAATGATGCTAAAAATGACCATTCTGCATATGAATGCATCCAGTATAATAATATATAAAGGATAGAGGAATGTACATAAATTATCAAAAGCAGTCAAAGGCTTTGGCATAGTCAATAAAGCAGAAATAGATGTTTTTATGGAAATTTCTTACTTTTATGTAGCCCTTATTATCTGAAACTCCCTAAAAAAGGCCATTTGGAATGAACATTTGTGATTATCAGATGTAGGGAGTGAGTAGATGGGGAATTGGATGAAGGTGATCAAAAGATACAAACTTTGAATTGTAAGATACATCTGTACCATGGATGCAATCTACAACATGATGACTATTAATTAATACTGCTGTATCACACATAGGAACATTGTTAGAATAGATCCTAAGAGTTTTCATCACAAAGAGAAAAATCTTTTTTTCTTTCCAATTATTGTATGTACATGAGATGATGGATGGCAACTAAATCTACTATAGTGATCATTTTGTAATGTGTGTGTTTGTTCAGTTACTTCAGTTCAGTTCAGTCATGCAGTCGTGTCCGATTCTTTGTGACCCCATGAACTGTAGCACACCAGGCCTCCCTGTCTATCACCAACTGCCAGAGTCTACACAAATCCATGTCCATTAAGTCAGTAATGCCATCCAACCATCTCATCTTCTGTCGTCCCTTTCTCTTCTTGGCCTCAATCTTTCCCAGCATCAGGGTCTTTTCAAATGAGTCAGCTCTTCNTTGGCCCACCCTGAGTGCGCTTCTTTGCTCATTGCTAGTCTCTCTCCACCTGAATGGAAGCTCCCTGGGGCAGGGACTCTGTCCCCTTCCTTGCTGTATCTTCTGTGTCTGGACGGTGCCTGACATATAGGAAGTTGTTGTTCAGTCGCTAAGTTGTAGCCAGCTCTTTTGTGAACCCGTGGACTGTAGTTGGCCAGGCTCCAACTACATGGGATTTCCCACGTAAGAATATTTTGCAAGACGTCCACGGGATTTCCCAGGCAAGAATGTTGGAGCGGGTTGCCATTTCGTTCTCCAGGAGATCTTCCAGACTTAGGGATAGAACCTGCGTCTCCTGCACTGGCAGGTGGATTCTTTACTGCTGAGCCACGAGGGACATACAGGAAGACCTTGATAAGTAATTCCAGAGTGAAAAAAAAATTGCAGAGTGAACTAACAAATGAGTGAGTCATGGATAGATGCCTGGCTTTTGCTCTGCTCCTGAATCCTTGGTTCTGTTTACTACCTGCCCGGTACCTAGTCTCTTTGGGTGGAAATCTGACTTGATGCCTTTGAGGCCTCTCCCTTGGTTCTAGCTTTTCAGCTGTGAGAGGCTGAGGAACCATGAGGAATGCTCTCTTATCCTAACACTTGGATTTATGAGGACCCCACCCCAAATCCGGGGCTTCCCAGGTGGCTTAGGGGTAAAGAACCTGTATGTTTGATCCCTGGGTCAGGAAGATCCCTGGAGGAGGAAATGGCAACCCACTCCAGTATTCTTGCCTGAAAAACCCCATGGATGGAGGAGCATGGCAGGCTATAGTTCCTGGGGTCGCAGAGTTGGACACAGCTTAGAGACTAAACAGCAACATCCCAAACCCAAATGGTATGGATGGAGGTCAGGGAACAAGAATAAGTAGGATCCAGATTTTGCTGTGGACACCTCTGCCGTCTCTCTGGGCCAGTGCTCTTTTATAGATCTCAATAGAAGTATCCTTGACTCTAGCAGAGAGAGCTGGGCAGAGCAGGAGCCAGGCTGTTAATGGGCTACAGGGGCTCTGGACAGCCTGGCGTGGTGGGATGAGAAAGGATGAGGAGGCCAGCAGACTGGATTTACAGCTCAGCTGTGTCCTTTCCTTACTTTGGACACCTCACTCTGAGCCTCAGTTCCTATATCTGTAAAGTAAGAATTTCAATATGCATTGAACAGGGTTGCTTTGAAAACAGACCCATACTTTTTTTCTTCATTAAATATTTACTGGATGCCTTCTAAGTGCAAGGCACACTGCTATGCATATTGATGAAACGCGAGGAGCTTGGGAGCTCATTTCTCAGCCTATCAGGAGAGCAGGCAAGGGTGCAGACTGTCACATCACTGTGGCTGGTGCTGAAGCAGGCTTCCGGGATGGGCACCTACCCTCCACCCGGGAGGGAGTGGTTAAGGAGGGTCCCCAGAGAATGTGGCATACCCTCGGCTGGGTCTCAAGGCTGAGCAGGATTTTCCAAGTCAGTGAAGTGGTGAGAGAGTGGAGGGAAGCTTCAGAGGGCCTGTGAATGTCCTGAAATTATGTGCAAAATATGGGGTGTTTCTGATCAGCTTGGGAGAAGATGCATTGTTCCCACCAGACTTACAAAGGGTCATGATCCACCTCCCCAAAGGCTAAAATACCTTTGTATAAAGGTATTTAATAACTTTATATAAAGTTAGAGGAGAGGGTTGAGGGCTAAACCTTTGAATTGCAGATTGACTGAAATGCCAGCACAGGACATAGAGGGGTGGTCAGCAAAATTCACAGGAGGTGGGAGTGTCACAGGCCCATGGGGATAGTTCATGACTTATCAGATGTCCCAGGGAGCTCTGTTTCTCTGGAGAGCCCTGATGGACTCAGACACAGAGGGAGAAGGGGAATACAGCGATGGGAAAGAAAGGAGGGGTCCTATTGGGCTGGGGCTCTTAACTAGACCTTGAACACATGCGCCAGCAGACCCAAATTTCCTGAGGGCCGAGACCATGGCCGATTCAACTCATCTGCTGCACAACACCACACAAGCGCCTGGCACAAAGCAGGTGCTAAGGAAAGGTTTGCTGGATTCGGTCTTATAGGCTGAGGTAAATTAACAGAAAAGGAAGGTGCACAGTTCAGAGGAGAGAACTGAAAACAGACGAAGCTCATGAAGAAGGCAGAAGGGAAGGTGATCCAGAGACTCATGGAGTGATTAGCCTTGGGCTTGGAGGGACATCTCGATAGGAGGTAAGGGTCAAGGGTGAAGGTAGAGAAGGACAGATGGACATGTGGGAGGGGAAGCAGGAAGTGGAAGGGGTTATTGTCTGATGGCTTCTGTTTTCTCTGCACAGTAGAAAGTGAGATTATATCATTAGCTAAGAATTACTGGGGTCTATATGGTGATGAACAGGGAGGCCTGGCGTGCTGTGATTCATGGGGTCGCAAAGAGTCGGACACGACTGAGTGACTGAACTGAACTGAACTGATATGCTTTATTGCACTTAATCCTTACAACCCCGTAAGATAGGCACCATCATTATCTTTTTAGGAAAAAAGAGGTTCAGAGGGGTCTGGGGACTTGTCCAAGGGGCACAGTTTCTAAGTGACCCATTTGAGTTCTGAACCTGGCTTCTCTGCTTTCAGGCCATCCTCGCTATGTGTTTTAACTATCTGCTGAAAATATAGCAAATGTGTGTCTGAGTAGGTAGACTATGGGTCTTCAGGAAGTAGGTGAGATTATGAAACAGCTGTGTGGGCAATAGACAAGGTTGCTGACTGAGGAAGTGGAGACAGGCAGCTGGAAAGTTCTGAGTCTAGCTGATATTGTACAGCTTGAATTCATAGGTGATGGCATCTAACATGGTACCTGCCACCGAGCAATTGCTTGTACATGTCCTGCCATTCTTGCCTTCCTACAGAAGGTACTTCTTAAGTCTCTGTGCTTCAGGAGAGAATGGAGCTTGGCACCAAAGACCTTGGATTCGGTGATGTAGCAGGGTGGTGGTGCATCGCCCACCACACCACCATCACGGTCCTCCTCACACAGCAACAGCAGCATCTGACCAGTTCACATGCATTCTCTCAGTTAATCCTCGCGGTAGTCTCTGAGGCACCTGCTTTTCATAAGTTAGGAAACAGACCTAGTGAGGTAAGCTACCTCATCTAACATCACACAGCAACAGGCTATGTCGTGGTAGACCTGGAACTGGAACCCAGGCAAGCTAGGTCTGGGCTGCAAGTGTCTACCTGCTTGACTCTGCTGCCTTTCTGTAGGGACCAGGCATAAAATTAAGTATCTTAGGTTCGGCAGACATCTTCCATGAATTCAGAATCCAGCATTCTCTGTTATTTGTAACTCAAACCTTTTCACATGTGCAACGTGCCAATTTCTTGAGGGCATCTGAATTTTCCTTTCCTGGATAAAACCAAATATATTTTGTTTAGAGACATCTTCAAGACGGACTAAATGTAAATAGGTCTCGCTTTCTGTAAACCTAGTACTTAAGAAGCTATTAAGACTAATTTTCATGCACTGTTTATTAAGTCTCACTATTTCATTATTCCATCTCTTTTGGGAAAGCCAAGTGAAGAAGAAATTAAAAACAAAAGCCTGCCTTACAAAAATTAAGACCAAAAAACTGTACTTTACATAAAGGCTCACTTTATGGAACTTTAGAAAGTGAAAAATTTTCCAAATTACTTCCAGGCTAATTAGAATAACAGTGGCCGTCTAAATCCCCAAATGCAGACTACGAAGAAGAAATAAAACGGTAGAAAGCCCAGGCCTCAGCAGAACTAGAAGACAGAGAATGCTATAAACTTTAAATTACATGTAAGTAGAAAAACAAACACTAAACCTGGGCAGAACTCTCTCTCATGCTTCTGTTGCAAGGCTTAGCAGAGAGCAAGGCTGTACGGAAAGAAGATGAGAGAAGCAGGGGAATGCTGATCCCGAGACACTGCTGGGAAGAGAAAGCCCACCTTAAAGGCAAACATATGGAAAAATGACCCTGGTATGTCAGTGCACCAACTGTAGGAAAGAACATGGATGTTTACAACCTTTTCTGAATACCAATACCAAAAGAAATGAAAAAAAGAGCAAAGCAAAGCAAAAGAATCAAAGAAAACACGTCATACAGAGAAAAAACATTATGTGTATTATATTTTATACATAATAATTAAACAAAATTAAAACTAAACATATAAATAATAATATATGTGAATGAATTTGACTAACCTATTAAGAGAAAAGGATTGTCACATGGACTCAGAAGGCAAGGTCCAACTCTATGACATATATGAGAGGCCCATCTAATTTGAGTGATTCAGAAAGGCTAAAATAAAGGGATGGTTAAAGGCATACCAGGCAAATGGGAGAAGGATGAAAGTAGAGAGTGTAAGCCTAATGGTATTAAGTACAGTACAGTTCAAGCTAGAAAATATTAAAGTGTAGAGCAGACTTTTGGACTCTGAGGGAGAGGGAGAGGGACAGGGTGGGATGATTTGGGAGAATAGCATTGAAATATGTATACTATCATGTAAGAAACGAATTGCTAGTCTATGTTCGATGCAGGATGCAGGATGCTTGGGGCTGGTGCATGGGGATGATCCGGAGGGATGATGTGGGGTGGGAGGTGGGAGAGGGGTTCATGTTTGGGAGTTCATGTACACCCGTGGCAGATTCATGTCAATGTATACCAACTCCAATACAGTACTGTAAAGTAAAATAAAGTAAAAAAAAAAAAAAAAGAAAAAGAAAAGAAAAGAAAAAGGCTATTATGGTTATACTATGTAGTTGATAAGTATAGTCAGTTAATAATGCTGTCTTTCTCAATATCTATCTTGTATATAATTATAGGATGTTAAATTGTACAACCAAATATGAAGCCTATATGAATTGCTATAATTTAGCAATTGTTTTTGTTCAACCTAGCTATATATGCCCAATATAATTTTTTCTAGTGCCTGCTATTATTTTTACACACTTTGAAAGTTAGATGCCAGCTGTAGAAAAATTTCCTACTCTGGGTGATAAACTGAAAATCTGAGGTCATGCTACAACAAACCTCATTCTCAAGTGTTAACATGGTTCATTTCTCTTCAAGGAGCTACTCTCCAATCTATATCGTTATACATATACAGGGCAGAAGTTGAGAATTGTTAAGAGTTTCAGAAAGCCAAAGGTAAACAGTACATAGGCTAGAAAAATATCTGAGCCAACTAGAGTAAATTTGGAAGCTGACTACTTTAAAAATCATCTTAATACTTAAGATAGAAACTTTGAGTATTAATGGTCAAACCTTTTCCATTATTGCCTTTGTGATGGGGGTGTATGGTGCATACAAAATCTTTCCCAACAACATGGGTTTCAAGAAAGCCCAAATCACTGGTCCAGCAGGCATATTAATGATGTCCTTATAAAGCGAAAAGCAAAACGGTGCTGGAAAGAGAAAGCAAAATAAAATCATTTAATATATATATTTAAAATTTATTTATGGTAAATTGACAAAAATTATTGGTACAACACCCCAAAATACATGTCTTGTATTGTATTTTTCTATCAACAAACACAAGGCATCTGGTATCAAAGTAAGAAAGCATAGTAACACATCCTTTTGGGGCGTAAGTTTAATCTAAAAAGAAAGTGCATAATAAGTGATGGCATTTTGCCAAGAAGAAAGGTTAGAAAGGTTGAAAACCACATTTCAGAATGTTTTCCAACAGATCTTCTTCACTTAATTTTGTAAAATATACAGAATTCTGCTATTGCAACAGATACATAAGAGCTGTCCAATAAATGTTTGCTGGATGAATAAAAAGATGTATAAATGTGTCAATCCAGTTGCTCTACTAAACACCCCATATTGCTTGGAAGAACTCAGTTGATCATATTTCACATCTCAAAGCTTATAGATCAAATAAACAGCTTTGATGTGCCACTGAACGTTTGTAGTTCTCCTACAGTCATGAAACTCTTTTATGTGTGAGATAAATTTATAGTTCTAAAAAGTTAAGAAAAAATGCTGATCAGATATAAGGCATGTTATTGTATCATTCACTGGCAAGGTGTAGTGCTTAAGAAGCTAGACTTTGCGACAGATTGCCTGGGTTCAAATCATAGCTTTGATGTTTTCATGTTGGGCAACTGTGGCCAGGTTACTCCATTACTTTGTGCCTCATTTCTCTTGCTAAGTTGCAGCTATAGTAGCACCTACCTCATAGAATTGTTGTGAAGAATGAATGAGTTGATATGCAGAACATGCTTGATGTGTGGCAAGTGCTATATGAATGTTTTCTTTGAGAAAACTAATGCTTCATTTAAAATAAAATGCTAAGATTACAACTCACCCCAAAAAAAAAAAATTAAAAATGAGGAAAAGACCTGAATAGTCATTTTTCCAAAAAGGAAATGCAGATGGCCAATAGGCACATGAAATGATGTTCAACATTGCTAATTAGGAAGGAAATGCAAATCAGAACTACAATGAGATATCACCTCACACCTGTAATAATGGCTATCATCAAAAAGAACACAAACAACAAATGATGGCAAGGATGTACAGAAAAGGGAACCCTGGCACACTATTGGTGGGGATGTAAATTGTTACAGTCACTGTGGGAAACATTATGGAGTCTTTCTCAAGAAACTAAAAATAAAACTATGACTCAATACTTCTATTTCTGGGTATATACCCAAAATAATCAAAACACCACTTTAAAAAGATCTATGCACCCCAATGTTCATAAAGACATTTTTTACATTTACCAAGATATGGATACAACCTAAGTGTCCATCAGCAGATGAATGGGTAAAGATGTGGTATATATATATATATACACAATGGAATTTTAGTCATAAAAAAGAATGAAATTTTGCGTGGACTTGGAGGACATTATGCTAAGTGAAATGTCTGACAAAGACAAATATTGTATATCATTTATATGTGAAAACCAAACCCCACAACAAAATAGTGAATATAACAAAACAGAAACAGACTCACAGCTATAGAAGCAAAGTGGTGGTTACCAGTGAAGAGAGAGAAGGAAGAAGAGACAAGATGGTGTAGGGTACTAAGAGGCACACACTACTATGTATAAAGTCAGCTACAAGGATATATTGTACAACAGAAGGTATACAGCCAATAAAAAAAAAAAAAAAGACTAAGATTTAGTAGACAATGTTAGGAGGTGATATTATCATGCTGATTTGGAAGTATACTCACTGGCATGTAAGGGAATTCCATACTTTGCAGCAATTTGCTCTTTACTTAAATTATGAGTTAAAAAGTCCTTAGTGTGATTGCCTTTCTGCCTCTGAGAAGAGGGCAGCAAGGCAACTAAATATTCAGTGGTAATTCCTTGGGAACACAGTGCTTGGGAAATGGTACTAAATGGTCCTTGGGGAGTGTTTATCCGGTTGTTTCTGTACATCGCCTGTAAGATAAAAATACATGATTTATTAACATTATATGAGTGATATATGCTATTGAAAACAATATTGAAAACCTGATAATGTTTGGAGAACTCTTTCAATTCCACAATTTCTTTAAAATAGTATCTCAAATGTAAATGCAGAATGCTAAACTGGTCCAATTCAAGTGACACAAACTTTTGCCATAGTAGAAGAGTTTTTCTGTAAGTGACTTTGGATAATGTACTCTATCTGTAGTTGAATGTATTATAACTAATCTCAAAAGTTAAGACCCACTCCGGTATTCTTGCCTAGAGAATCCCAGGGACAGAGGATCCTGGTGGGCTGCCATTTATGAGGTCGCACAGAGTTGGACACAACTGAAGCGACTTAGCAGCAGCAGTAGCAAAAGTTAAGATGACAAAAGGGATTTTCCCGCAAGAACATAACTGGGTGACTTTTCTACCTGTGTTAGTGGAAAACTTCTGGGCAGATGCATTTGTTTCAGGGATCTCATTTTGTCTAGCAGCGGCCGTGTGCCAGAAGCCATCTGATTGAGGATCTCTTTTAGCCTTATGAAGAGTTCTATCATCTTTTCTATTGGCTTTTGATTTTCCCTAGGGAAAAATACCTAACAGGAACAAAAAAGAAAAGAAATGATTTTTTGCATGGAGAAACTGGAACTCTCCCACACTGTTGGCGAAAACAGCAAAAGGTACAGTCACTTTGTAAAATATTTTGGAAGCTTACTAAATAAACAGAAATTTACCATACAACCAACAATTTGATTCCTAGATATTTACCCAACAGAAGTTTTAAAAATGTGTCCACACAAAGATTTGTATGGGAATGGCTATGGCAGCATTATTTAGAATAGCCAACAAGTGGAAACAATTCAAATGAATGGATAAACAAAATGTATATCTGTAAACTGGAAAACTATTTGACAAAAGAAAGAAATTACACACTGACATGTTACAACATGTATGAAACTCAAAACATTATACTAAGTGAAAAAAGCTAGATATAAAACCCATAAATTGTATGATTCAATTTAAATTAAATGTCTAAAAATGACAAATTTATGGAGACATAAAATAGATTAGGTGGTGCCTATGCTAGAGGTCAGAATGAGATGACTGTAAATGGGCAGAAAGCTTCTTTCTGTGTTGAAAATTGCATTTGGGATTGTTATAAAATCATACTGTGGTAACAGTTGCACAATTCTATAATTGGCTTTAAAAAAACCCATTAAACTGTACTCTTAAAGTGAGTGAATTTTATAATATATAAATTATACCTCAATAAATTTGCCAAAAATAAGTGATTTTAAAAGTCAGAAAGGCAAATGTCAATTACATAATTCTTCATATACACTATTATTCAAAAATCACAATTGCTCCTTAAAATCAGAAAAGCTCTGTCAAAAGGCTCACATGATTTATCAGGCTTAATCATAATCCCACAATGCATTTCTGTTATAGGAAAAGAAACACTGAAATTTTTTTTTTTAATGTACATTTTATACTCTCATTCACTCCTTTATTCAACAAACATTAATTGAGTGCCTGTTATGTTCCCAGCACTGGGTGAGGTGATGGATATAGTAGTGCCCAAACTGGCATCATCCTTTCACTCAGGGAGTTTTGTATTAATAGGAGGAACAAATGAGACAAATCAATGAATAAAAGGCTGGGTAATATGAGAAGGTATGGAGTTTAGCTGAGAAATCAAAAGAAGTCTTTCTAAGATGACCCCACAAAGGAGAGAATGAACAAACCATAGGAAGAATAAGGAGACATAGGTAGTAGAAGGGTAAAGATCTGTGAAGTTCCTGAAGAGGGAAAGCTGTTGGCATGTACAAGGGGGTCAAAGACCACTATTCTGAGCACAAGATTCAGCTGAAGAAATGTTACAAAGACAGAGCTGTCTCTATAACACAGCTATTAACTGCAATCAGATTCATTTTTTTTCTTCCAGTTCTGCTAAAACTCTAGGCATTCTACATTAATTTGAAATAAATTGACTAATGATGAGAAATTTTTCATTATTTTTATTTGCAGTTCCTGAAAGAACTAGGAATGGTCTTCTGCTTGTAAAATGAACATATTTAATGACTATACTCAATAAGAAATAGTTTGATATATGCACTGCAGAAATACTGTAAGATAAATATTAAAATTTTAGATGAAAAACTTAATAATTGCAGTTTTTCTGCATTTTAAGTCATGTTCATTGCTCAGTAATATCCAACTCTTTGTGATCCCCTAGGCTGTAGCAAACCAGGCTCCTCTGGCCATGGAATTTTCCAGGCAAGAATATTGGAGTGTGTTGCCATTTCCTACTCCAGGGTATCTTCCTGACCCAGGGTTTGAAGGCAATGGCACCCCACCCCAGTACTCTTGCCTGGAAAATCCCATGGACGGAGGAGCCTGGTGGGCTGCAGTCCATGGGGTCGCTAAGCGTCGGACACAACTGAGCGACTTCACTTTCACGTTTCACTTTCATGCATTGGAGAAGGAAATGGAAACCCACTCCAGTGTTCTTGCCTGGAGAATCCCAGCCTGGTGGGCTGCCATCTATGGGGTC
>SJYX01016572.1:94869-113363 GCA_006410675.1 Oreotragus oreotragus | reverse complement strand
TGGTCATGTATGGATGTGAGAGTTGCACTGTGAAGAAAGCTGAGTGTTGAAGAATTGATGCTTTTGAACTGTGGTGTTGGAGAAGACTCTTGAGAGTCCCTTGGACTGCAAGGAGATTCAACCAGTCCATTCTGAAGGAGATCAGCCCTGGGATTTCTTTGGAAGGAATGATGCTAAAGCTGAAACTCCAATACTTTAGCCACCTCATGCAAAGAGTTGACTCATTGGAAAAGATTCTGATGCTGGGAGGGCTGGGTGCAGGAGGAGAAGGGGATGACAGAGGATGAGATGGCTGGATGGCATCACTGACTCAATGGACGTGAGTCTGAGTGAACTCTGGGAGCTGATGATGGACAGGGAGGCCTGGCATGCTGTGATTCACGGGGTCGCAAAGAGTCGGACACGACTGAGTGACTGAACTAAACTGAACTGGATAAATAATGATAGCTTCTATCTAAATCTAATGAAAGTAAGACAAAAATTTTTTTTAATACAAAAAAAATCCCTCAGTTCTTTCACTTGAAAAAAAAAACCTTTGTTCTAATCTTTATTTTTATCCTATCAAATTAATGTTCATTCACTTTTAAAAAGTTACTGTAACATTTGTATTTCATTGTCTAGTGTATATTAAGTTTAATTCCTGGTCTTGAATATATAAATTGAGAGTTAATAAGGCCATAAGATTAATTTCCTCATCTATTAAACATGCAAATTTGTAATATATGATCTCTAAGGTTCCACTTAGCTCTAAAATTAGGTTCAACTTAGTTCTAAAAGCTTTAATTCCAAAAGCTGCATAAATAGGTTGCATTCCTTATAGTATCAGAGCATACAGGTATAATCAAATATTTTTATACTAAACAATAAATTTAAAAACATTTCATCCACAGTAACTTGCCTTGTATGTGAAGTTGTAAACGTCTAAGTAGTGCAGAAATGTAAGTCCAATGAGGTAAGACAGACGGGATCGCTCTGGAAGAGGCATGTTGCAGAATTCCTTCATTGCATCTTCCAGTTTGGGATTGGTCATATTACCATCACAAGAATGCAGCCAGAACACACTAGAAATAATCTGCAAATTGGAAGAAGAAAAATACTTTAGCTCTGAGTCCTTTCAAGCCACCTGTCCATTTGGGGTTTTCTTATACTTTTAGACTTCATTTAAAAATAAGACAAATTAGCCATAAATATCAAATAATTTTTTGTCTAAGACACTAATTACTATCAATAGTCTTATAAAGAGTCCATTTGTGTGTTCAGTCACTCAGTCATGTCCAACTGTTTGTGACCCCATGGACAGTAGCCTGCAGGCTCCTCTCTCCATGGAATTTTCCAGGCAAGAATACTAGAGTGGATTGCTATACTCCAGGGGATCTCCCCAACCCTGGAATCAAACCCAAGTCTCATGTCTCCTGCATTGGCAGGGGGATTCTTTATCACTGTGTTATCTGGGAAGCCAGAGAGAGCACATGAAAGTGAATGTGAAGCTTGCTCCTACTCTTTGAGGCCCCATGAACTATAGAGTCTGTGGAATTTTCCAGGCCAGAATACTGGAGTGGGTAGCCATTCCCTTCTCCAGAGGATCTTCCCAACCCAGGGATCGAACCCAGGTCTCCCACAATGCAAGCCAAATCTTTACCAGCTGAGCCACAAGGGAAACCCAGGAATACTGGATTTCCCTNCAGAATACTGGAGTGGGTAGCCATTCCCTTCTCCAGAGGATCTTCCCAACCCAGGGATCGAACCCAGGTCTCCCACAATGCAAGCCAAATCTTTACCAGCTGAGCCACAAGGGAAACCCAGGAATACTGGATTTCCCTTCTCCAGTGGATCATCCTGATCCAGGAATCTAACCAGGATCTGTTGCATTGCAGGCAGATTCTTGACCAACTGAGCTATGAGGGAAGTCCTTAAAGAGTGCCTAGTTCACTGGAAAGCTTAAGAAATATCATGGGAAAAGAGACAGAAGAAATCCATAGTGATTCCAAGATTTCTTGCTTGAAAGACTTGGTAAGTAGTGGTGTCAAGAAAAAAAATTGGTTTGGATTAAGTTTGGGAAAATTACTAGTTTAAAACTCTTGCTGCCTTAAAATTTTATTCTTGCTTTATTTAAGTTGCATTTCACTTATATAATCATTTGAAGTTACAATCTTACCCAGTAAATTCTGGGGTCCAGAGGTGAATGGTGAAGAAAAAAAATCTAGAATCACACAATAGTATGAATCCTGGACAGTAAAACTTGTTTGGAAAGTGACGTGTGACTACGGGAACTTAAGATGTCATTTCTATTTCCACCGAGGTGAAATAAACAAAATGTTTATGAAATCCAAGAATATAGAAACTTTTCTCTCTCTCCTTTTTAAAGTAATATAAACGTATGCTCTCTTGTCTACCTGCTTTTATTTACTAAACTGAATCTGTTCTTCAGAAGGCAAAAATGTGATTTCTGAAATTAGATCTTTTAGGATCTTATGAGTGAAAGGTGAAATCAAGGGGTAAAGGTAAAGAAATATTAATCGTTAGAACTAGAGGAAGAAAAGTGAAGGTAAAGCAGGTTTAATTTCTGTCTGGGGGAACCAATTAAAATGACACAACTAAACATAAATATTCCAAAGTCAGCCTTAGAGGATTTTGAAAAATTTTATCCCATATTGGAGAATAACTGGGTTGTGTTTAGAAATGACACACTCTGTCACACGTAAGTTTTGAATGGATGAGGTCTTAAGCTCTGCAGTTCTTTTGGAAAATTTCTATGACACTTTCAGACAATGAACTTGGAAAAGGGATAAAAGATAAAACATTTCAAATGGAAAACGCTATTATCAGCCTATGAGGAAATGCCATTACTCATTTTCACAGCAAAATACGTTTGATATACCTACAAACTTATCCAGAGTTGTCACAACCATATCTATTTATATACTCAGTCTTATCTCAGAGATTTAAAAAAAAAAGAGTATTCATTTTTACTTTAGTTTCAACGAATTGTAAATGGTCTTCCTTTTTCCCCCAATTACATTACTGAAACTTGTTTTGATATCATCATAATAAAATGTAAAATTGACCTCAGCTAATGTGATTGTGATAGTGAGCCGAAAGAATTACTGATGGCACCACTTATTTAAAAAAAGCATCTGGGGGTGAAGACACAGAGAAGACAAAGAGGGTGAAGGAAGGGGAAGGAAAAGTAGAGGGGAAGGAACAGACAGTGGTAATGTTCTTGCTTCAGGACTTTTCCTTCTATTTTCACCTAAGAATTAGGCTTCTAATTTTATCATTTGCATGGAAAATTCATCAGGTTTGCATTCAGCTTCTCCAGGTTTCACTGATAAGTGCTCAACAAATACTAGATGCTATTTAAACTTTTAAAAACCTGGATGTAAGTACAAACATATTCCATCCCACCTCAGCTCTGTTGTCAGGGATGGGAATGGCCAGCAAATTATTGATACTCTGATTGGACATTCCTGTTGCTCTCCTCAGTTCTTCTTTCAGCTCATCAACATTTTTAAACATTTCTATTAACTGGCCTGCGAGAAAATAAAACAAAACAAAACTCACATGTGGGTTGCAATGTAATTCTTTTTAGTCATTCTAGTATAAAGAAACCTTCTAGACTAAAATATATATTCAACATATAAGCCTTGTGTCAGGAACAGATGTCTCTCAGTTTTGGCAAACTTTGCATCTTTAGCATCTATTTCTATCTGATTTAGACTTATTCCTGTTATGATATCATTAACCCAAGGTAACATATTGCTCTGGATTATAAATTTTCCTTAAATGTGTACAACGCAAGGTTGATTCAAAGAAAATATGGTTTCCTTGCAGACTTTGATCACACAATTTGCTAAATATATATCTCTCTATTTGATTTAAAACATCACACAAATTCAAGATGATTTTTCACCTCAGATCACATAATATTGTCAGCTAGAGACAGAGTGTGCTAAATTTGAAACATAATGCCACAGTGCATTTTTTTCTTAACTTTGTAGCACCTTGTTTTCTAAATGGTTTTCACAATCATTATTTCAATTTTCAGATAGAATGTGTTTAACTTATCTTTTAGGATAGTTATTAAAATCATTTCACATCTGGGTCATTTGATGAATAGCAAATGATATTTTGACTTTATTTTAGGAGATTGTGATCTCCATTATGTAAATGCCTTTTCAGTTTCTTTATGAAGTATCCCTCATGCAAATATACTTTCTTTATTTTTGGACTTAGTGCCCTTCCAGTTTTGTGGCTGCCTGTTGTCCAAAATTCTGAATGTCTTTCTTTTCAGTATTGAGGTATTATGCAAAGAAGAAATGTATTGCATGATGCATCATGCTCAGAATACTAATAGAAGTTTCTGAATCAATATTTCTGTAGATAGCAGTGCATTTTTATTTTTAAAGTCAGATTTTCTCACGGAAGTAAATAAATTTCATCCTTGCTCTTGCAACCTACTATTTAATGCACTTTAATATATGAGAGAAATAAAAGGTGAATGGTCTAACTAGTTAAATTTTTGAAGACATTTTGCTATGAAATAAAATTTCACTCTTTCATTCTCTGCTGGCTTGCTCTGTGTTTATTTAGACAAGTGACCATATTTGAAAACTTCAGGTGTCTCATGTATAAGGGCAGATACAAAGTAGCTTTCATTAGGAACTTTAAAATAGCCTTTCCTATGAATTTATATTAAAAAAAAAAAAAGCCTTTCCTAAACTGTAGCAAGAGAATCACACACATTCTAATAAGACAGCATTTAAAATATGGATGGGGAAACACCTGGTTTTTCAAAGGTGTCTGCACTGTTATTGACACGCAGCATGGCTTCTACGGTTGGTATTAACCGTGTGATATTTTCCAAGTAATTCATTTGCAGTGCCTGTTCTAGAAACCTGAAACAAAGCAGAAGAGGAAGAGAAATTGAACTAGGAATATCAGCAATTATTTGAGAAGAGATTTTGCCAAGGAAGAAGACAATAAAAAAACTCACCGATCCATATCTAAATTAATTTTGCTTGGATCCCCAGAAAGCAAATCCCTCAGTTTCTCAGAGAGAACATTGTCATGATACAGTAGGCTGGTGGCTATTTCGGTGCCAAGCTCTGCTGCTTCCAGGAGCTGCAGATGAAACGCACTCTCTTTACATAGGTTCCCAAAGTCCATACTGGAGAGCTGGCACATTTCCTCTATTGAATTGAAAGTTTCAGGCTCACAAAGAAGCTTGGTCAAGCTTCGAAGCTGCAATAGCTTTCCAGAGGGGGAAAGAGTGGGAAATATTAGTGACATTATTCCAAATATTTAGTACTTGATAATAAGCAACTAAAATTGATTTACTTCCTAAAAACATTTTGCTTATGTGTTTAGTTAGTTGGCATGTGGCAACAGCTTTACCACAAAGCACTGTTTTCTGTCATTTGAGTTTATTGTTCTCAAGAAGTTTTATAAAACTTTTGAACCTATTAGACTTCTTTCTCAACAGTATTCATAACTTATAGATTCACAGATTTAAAAAATGTAGTTTAATCTCACTTAAACCACAAATACTTAAACTAATTTTACATTTTAGCATATTTTTAAAATTATGTGTAAGGGCAGACAGCAAAGCAGATTTGATTTGAAACTTCAAAAAGGTTTTCTTCACACTCACAAGATGGCTACTATCAAAACAAACAAATGAACAAACAAATAAAGCCAGAAAATAACAAATGTTAGTAGGATATGGAGAAATTAGAACCCTTGTGCACTCTTGATGGGAATGTAAAATGATGTAGCCACTGTAAAGAAAATAGTACAGTGGGTCTTCAAAAAATTTGAAATAGAATTACCATAATACTCAGCATTTCTGCTTCTAGGAATGTACTCAAAAGTACTTATTAAAGGCTGGGTTTTAAACAGATACTTGTAGACTCTTGTTCATAACAGTTGTATTCATGATAGCCAAGAGTGGAAGCGCTCCATGTGCATTGACAGATGAATGGATAAACACATATAACTTGTATATGTGGAATGTGTATCTGGTATACACATATAATGGAATACTATCCAGCTTTAAAAACTAAAGACATTCTCTCACATATTACAAGGTAGATAAGTCTTGGGACATTATGCTAAGTGAAATCAGCCAGTCATAAAAAGACATACTGAATGATTCCATTATATGAAGTACTGAGCACAGTCAAATTAATAGCAACAGAAGGTAGGATTGCAGGTGCCAGGGACTAGGAGGTGAGGGGAATGAGAAATAGGCGCTTAATGCATACAGGGTTTTTCTTTGCAAGCTTAAGAGTCCTACAATGTTTGTATATCCAACACAACTAAACTACAGAGTTAAAAATGGTTAAGGTGGTAAATTTTGTTATATGTATTTTACCACAAGTTTAAAAAAATTAATTGACCATTAAAAGAGACTTTTTAAAGCTACAGCATGAAGATCATGCATGTTCTGAAATATGGATGTGTATATACCTGGTTTTTCAAGTGTTTACACTGCTACGGACTGACATTAGCTTCTATCCTCTTATTTATGAAGGGAAACTTTTGTTCTATGGAATGCTTAAAGGGGTCTAAAATCCTTTAATCAGAAAAAAAGGAGAAAAATGAAAATCAACTAATTTCCTACCTAGTCAAGTATATTCCTCCTTGCAGTTCACTATGCTCTGTGTGTTCTGAGGATATATCCCCAAGTTATATATCCTAGGGGAAAACATTATGCCTCTGGGAAAGCTAGTTCTGTTGTGCTCAGAAACAACCCTAGAGCTATTCATTTTAAGATGTGAAATAATTTGGAGCAACATCTAAAGAAGCAAATATATGTGCCATTCATTACAGCTCAGTTTTCAATCAGCAGCTGCATTTTGATAGAAATGATACAAGAAAAAGTTCAGGAATATTTCTTTGCATATGTCAAATGGGAAAGGTACAATGATGTGTCTTGGATGAGAAATTTATAGTAACTACATGTAGGCACTAACAATTAAACACAAATCATTTTAGACAGTAAATATCATTGGTCTATTTAATATCTAATTGACTTCTGGGTTTGAACTATCTAAAATGGTTTTATTGTATTAAAATTCTAGTCTTATTTTTATGAGAAACTTTCCATTCTGCAACAAACTCAATCATTTTACCAGATATAATGATATATTTATCACTTGTTCCTTCCTTTGATTTTCCAAATATTAGATATGATTAAACTTCTAATGAATAGAGCCAAACTTCTCTGCCAGTGACTTTTATTTTGGTGATTTCTTAAATAAAAAGATAAATACTGGGAGCTCAATTTATTTTTCTAATTGAGCTTTTAGGGGTGTAGTAAGTTTGAATGACTTTACTCAGCAGAGGCTGAAATATATTTTTTAATTGCAAGTTTGACATACATGTATAAGAAACCAATAAACGTTCATATAGAATAATCTTGGCTTGATAAGGCAACATATATAGAAAGATAAATTGGAAATCTAGCCCTGTTACTGAAGTACAATTTGTCCTCTGAAATAAGAATTTAATTCAGGATTAATAATGCGCCCTGCACTGTGAGGCACAGTCACCAAGGAGCAACATGATGGTCATTTAGTACTTGTCATTAAGAGCTGAACAATAGAAAGGCTGAGCACTGAATAATTGATGCCTTCTAACTGTGGTGCTGCAGAAGACTCTTGATAGTCCTTGAACATTAAGGAGATCAAACCAGTCAATCCTAAAGGAAATCAACCCTGAAGATTCACTGGAAAGACGGATGTTAAAGCTGAAGCTCCAATACTTTGGCCATCTGATGCAAAGAACTGACTCATTGGAAAAGACTTTATGCTGGGAAAGACTGAAGGCAGGAGGAGAAGAGGATGACAGAGGTTGAGATGGTTGGATAGCATCACCAACTCAATGGACATGAATTTGAGCAAACTCTGGGAGATGGTGTGCGACAGGGAAGCCTGGTGTGCGACAGGGAAGCCTGGTGTGCTGCAGTTCATGGGGTTGCAAAGAATCGAACATGACTGAGTGCCTGAAGAACAACTACTTTCTTGTAAAAATAATACATGCATTAAACTTTTAGAAACTTCATAGTTTATTAGTAATCAACATACATTCAGAGAATTATAACTGTTTCTTCAAAAGTATGTCAAGTCCAGATTACAGGTTTGTCAAAGTCTTATGTATCAAGACACTGACCTACATAGTAAGGTCTCAGCCTAAACTTGAACAATGACCCATGACTAACTCCATGTCCAGCTGTGATTGAATTCCCTTTTGTCTACAGCTCCTAATGCATCTGAATCAGAATTGTAAGTAACATGATGGCACAAACCTCAAAATATCATATGCATAAAAATGCTGAAACAGCAATGCTCCAGGGATTTTAGCAGGTGAGTGAAAAAAAAAAAAGAGCCTCTTAAAAAATGTGAGAGTGTTACAGTATAAATAGTGTGCTATCTGTATTTTTGCTTAATGTGGGGAATATACGTTTTATGAGTAGTTTCTCAATCAGGAGGTTATCCTTCCACCTGAGAGACTGAAAAGAAGATAGAAAACAGACAATGAAGGGAAGAGAAAGCTCAAAAGCTCAAGAAGAGTAGAAAGTTCAGTGCTAGAACAGAGAAAAAGTTACCAACGAGTGACAGACATTTGGCATTTTTGAGGGTCTAAACCTTCTTAGAAACATCATGAATAAAGAAGTTAGGGTGGGCCCTGACTGTCACAATCAAGATACTAATTACCAGGGAGGACAAAACAGGGAAGCAAGAACATATCTTGTTCTAGGAGTTTCTAGACAAATTCTAGGAGTTTGTCCTTCATCCTTTCAATGATATGTACTGAATATTTTCCATGTGTTAGACTCAATGCCAGGTGCTGAGCGTACACAGTAACACAACACACTTATTCATGTTCCTATGGACCTCGTAGTCCAGGAATGAATGGGTTCTGTCAATTGCAAATTGCAGCCATGCTTGTTATAAAAGGCAAAAGATTTTCTACCTAAGAAACAGAATTATAGTTTATTTGTTCTGTGGCTTCTCAAACTTTTTTCATAACATAACCTACAAGGGGAGCATAATACTCAAAATGTGGATGCTGTTTTAAATTATCCTTTGCTCCATCCCCAGGACATTAGTGCAAATGATTGAGCTTGTATTGTTTCCATTTCCCAGTGTACATTGTGTGCTGCCCAGTTACTCTGCAAGTTGAGAACTACAGTGAATAATTGCCCTGGTAACACTTACATCACCAGGGCTCTGCTTTAATACCATCATTTCTTCATACATTTGTGAGTCCGGTCTTAAGATCCTGCTACTGCTAGGTGTGATACTTTGAAAAAGCACAGTTTCATCAGATTTTACACTCTAGTTGAGAAATAGATCCCACATATACAAGAAGTTATAATACTAAGTAGTAAATTCCAAAAGCCAGAAATCTCACTGTAATTGGAGACTCCACTTCCCTATGCCTCACATGCCACTGGCTGCCAAGCTGGGTCAATTCAACCTCTTACAATGGTCTTGACATTCTTTTTCTTCTGTTCTCTGCCACTGACATCTTACAGGGCCTCATGGTTTGCTTAGGTTATTGCAAAAATAGCCCATTTGGCTTTCTTTCTGTCTGTCCTCCACAAGTCTCCTAGAGATATCTTTTTCTAAAATGAGGAATTTACCTTCTTCAAATTCACAATTTTCAGGATCACATTCAAACTCCTTGACTAAACAAACTCCTTGATCCCCCAGGCCTTGGGGATCTGAGCCTCCTTTCCTGCCTCTCTTATAAGCACCTTGTGCTCTAGCTGGACTCATGACTTCAGGTAACCCCTAGCTGTCCTTCAGATTCACACCTCTGTTTTCTTATCAACTCACATCTCTATGTCTGGAATGTAGGACTATTAACATAAGCCTACACAGCCTGGCAAGACTCAGAGTAAAGAGTATCTCCTTCATGAAATTTCTTCTCTCCACCTTCATCCTCTGCAATCGAAGTCAGGTATACCACCTCCATATACAGAATCCTGTCCAACCACATACCACACTTGTCTCACTGTGTTATAATCACTGGTCTGCTTTTCCATCTCCTTCACTGGATTGATTACAAGGACTCTGGGGTTAGAGATTATATCTTTTAAATAAATAGAGTAGCATTATGGGAGCACAGAGGATGGATGGAATGAATGAATGGATAAATATGATATGTGCACAAAGTCATTACCCTTATTTGGAAACAGGGAGAAAGGAGATACTCTGATATTATAGGAGTGACATTTAAACTTGTCCTTGAAGGATGAGCAGGTCTTTTCCAGATGAATGCATAACTTCTTTCCTATTTAACTAAGACATAGGTCTCTCATATAAACTAAGATAGTGCTAAATTAAGTACACTAGAAATTTGATTCATGTAGAAGACTAAGCCTACAGTGTAGGTAATCTAGTATAACTAGCATATTTATTTGTAATATACAGGGACACATGTTTTCTATGCCTGCTTAATTAAACCATGTTGACTATACAGACATCATCCTGCTTGCACTGAATAAACCAGTTCTAATTTTACTTTATCCATGGCTACATAAATCCAATTAAACTGCTGTTCTTACTCAGAAAGCTGCTTTCAAAATTTAATAAGGTTATTTAAGAAATAGAGTGGATTTCATGGGAACCTGCATAGTGTATGCATGAGCCAAACAAAGGAAAAGAGACAAATGGCAACCAATTCAAACTTCAGGGTTAACTTTTTTTTCCCCTGTGGCTTCTTCCCCCTTTCTTCAATATCATACATTTTAATATGATTTATGGGTTTCTGTTTCTCATAATAATAAAAATAAGGTGAATCAGTTCCTGAGATTTTTGTATACTGTGAAGTCTAAAACATTTAGCTTTGAAATCTAGGGACATCTCAAATTAGAAATCAAACTTTTAATGCCTTTTAAAATCATGTAGTTTAATGAGATGACTATATCAGGAATCATTCCTTTACATATTGCATTCTGTAATTAGGCTCTTATGGGTCATTAGCACCAACCAGAACTCATCAACCCCTTTCTAACATTAGTCTAGAGTCAAATAAGAATAGGACTTATAAATATACAGAGTTAAAAATTATGAATATATCTTTCCATAGAATTACAAGAAGTATTGGGGGCTTCCCCCCCCCCCCTTTCATGGCTTACTTTTGATTTCAAGACTTCAGGAACTGGAAGGAAGTAATCCTCATAGGAACCATTTTGAAGAAAAGATTTTTTAAATCGAATTGTAGAGTGCAGCATTCTTAAACTTTCTGTAAAAGAGGAGAAAAGAATTACCTTATGTGAACTGCAAGGTCATTTAGGAAATCTATTTGAAAGACACCTTCATCCTAATTTATTACTACGTTTTTTCTAAGATAATAGCCTACTTGAATCTAACTATAAAATGAGTGAAAATTTAATCTTTCCTTGAACCATGGAGGCTATAGAGTTCATTATTTTTAAAATATTCATAGATATTCTGCTTAGAGACAAAAATATTTCCAGCAAAGGTGCTACACAGTATTGGTTCTTTGTGAACTGAATATGCTTTTATTTTGGGTATTTTATTAAGCTGAAGGGTTTGAGAGAGAATAGGTTGTATAATCACTGTGATGCAAATATGCCCTTCCACCCTTGATTAATTCAGCCCCGGTATAGAGAGATCACACTCAAATATTTGTTGTGCTATTTGCTTGCCATTAAGTCTAAAAAAAAAAAACAAAACTATTTTGGTGTAGGAATAATGAATCTATATTTCCTACAAATAGATGTTTTATCTCTAAAAAAGAAAAAGAAATATTTGATTAAATATAATCTTCACAGTTGTCCATGTAGGTAGAAAATGGAAAACAAAGTGCGTAAGGATAGGAAGTAAAAAAAAAAGTCTGCTACAAAAATGCCTTCATTTATGTAATTTACATCTGCTTTTTATTATTTTTTGACAACTAAGATTAAAGGTTTAGAAAATGTCATGGAGACTTATGTGAACTCCTAATGCTGGAGACATGGAAGGTTTATCCAGGCGGTCACTGTCACGTTGGGCTTCCCAGATAGCTCAGTTGGTAAGGAAATCTGCCTGCAATGCAGGAGACCCTGGTTTGATTCCTGGGACAGGAAGATAAGCTGGAGAAAGGATAGGCTACCCACTCCAGTATTCTTGGGCTTCCCTGATGGCTCAGCTGGTAAAGAATCTGTCTGCAATGCAGGAGACCCTGGTTTGATTCCTGGGTTGGGAAGATACACTGGAGAAAGGAAAAGCTACCCACTCCATTATTCTTGGGTTTCCCTGGTGGNGGAGAAAGGATAGGCTACCCACTCCAGTATTCTTGGGCTTCCCTGATGGCTCAGCTGGTAAAGAATCTGTCTGCAATGCAGGAGACCCTGGTTTGATTCCTGGGTTGGGAAGATACACTGGAGAAAGGAAAAGCTACCCACTCCATTATTCTTGGGTTTCCCTGGTGGTTCAGTGGGTAAAGAATCTGCCTACAATGTGGGAGACCTGAGTTCAATCCCTGGGTTGGGAAGGTCCCTTGGAGAAGGGAAAGGCTATTCAGAATTCCATGGACTATCCATGGGGTTGCAAAGAGTCGGACACGACTGAGTGACTTTCACGTACTTACTCTCACATTATTTCTTATATGGTTATTATACATTAAAGTTTGTCCAGGTGGCCAGGTGGTACTAGCAGCTGCAACAGGAGTCGTAATATAATAACATGATTAGATATTACTTCATATATCAAACCACTGAAACAGATGGCTATGGAAACGAAGGTTTTAAAAGTTTCTTCTGCTTTAAAGCAAACATAAGACTTTATTTTAGAACAAAATTAGAAACCATGAGTAGCATTTTGACTCTTAAGAAAGAAGAACATTACCTTTTGACCCCCTGGCTAAATTGCCAGTGACATTTCTCACACATGACAAGTAAGGAATATAAGGACTATCTGCTGATATATTCAAGAGGGCATCTTCAAACTTTTCCAGTATTAGGAGCCTACAGAATTAGAAAAGAAGATGCAAGTTAAGTCATGTAGAAATAAAGTAGAGCTGTTTTGTTGCGATGCTGTGAGTCCTTAATTGCCTGGCACTTGGCTGACTTGAGCATTGAGACCCTGGCACGTAGGACATCTTCCCCCATCCAGCCCAACTGCACAATGACAACACTACTCTGGATTCTCTGAGTATTTACCTTTTCCATGGGCATTACCTTTATACTTAATTACTTTAATATCCAATCTAAGTGATCTTAAGATCATTTCTAGGCACTTTTACTTGAAAGAAAAATCACTGGGCTAGCGTTGCCAGATAAAAGACAGGGATCCCAGTTAAAACTGAATTTCAGCAAAATAACAAATAATTTTTCAGTGTAAGTACATCCCACAAGTCTTGCATGTTTCTTTCCTTTCCTTTCTCCTCTAAATCGGGCAACCCTCTCTCTGGACTTCAGCTTCCTCTTTTGTCAAATGAGAGATAGGGGGCTGGGTGATCTGCTAGGTCCCCTCCACTTATAACATTCTCTAAATAATTTAAATTCATGTAGTTGTGATTAAAAAGAAATGGTAGAATCCAACTGAATAATGTCAGTTCCTTTTTTTTTTCTTTAAGCAACCAACTCAGAGTTCCCTAATTAACCACTTTGTGTATTCCTTTCAAATCAACTGAATGTGAGGACACAGTCTAATATTTTTGAGGCAAACCTATGTGAGTAAATGTGCACATGTTACACAAGCTCAGTCACTTCATCTGTGAGGCTGCATCTCTATTTTTTAATTTCTTCCCTTAGTGTCTATTATTGAAGTTGATGTACAGCAGAGACAGAATAAATGTCAATGGTTGATTTGGGTATCATCTATTTTGAATCAAATTGCACAGCACACAAATTAACTAGTTATATTAGATGTTAACTTAGATTGTATTCAAATACTAATGGAAGAGACTCATCCTGGCATAGCCAGTAAACATGTAGGATGATGTTTGCACTAACATTAAAGTCTCAGGGTATTTGGATGTGGGTTAATGATACTGGATCCTTGAGGAACTTAAACAAGAAAATCTATGGCAAGAAAAGTCTCTAACAATTACCAGTCAGGGCACAGCTTATTGGTCAGATGGCTGACTTTCATTTAAATATAGTCCATAGCTCCCATGTTTAGAAAAACTGCACCCATTCCTGAGCTTTCTTGCTTTTGTTCAGGTACTTCTTTGACCAGAGACTTTTTTCTTATTATTGCCTCTATTTCTTTTGTGCTTGTCTTCCTCTTTGTCATAATTATTATAGCATTGAGCCATTTCCATCTTAGTGCCATGCTCAATAGCAAAATATTTTTCTAACTTTTCAAATGAAATAGCACAAGAATTTCTCATGACAAATTTTCAAGCTTTAAATAGAAGAATATTGAGCTAAAAGTGACCTTGAAATATCATATCAGCCATTATCTTAGTTCCATGAAGAACATCTGATTACCAAGATTTTTGAGATTATATTTAATATCTACAAANGCAAAATATTTTTCTAACTTTTTGAATGAAATAGCACAAGAATTTCTCATGACAAATTTTCAAGCTTTAAATAGAAGAATATTGAGCTAAAAGTGACCTTGAAATATCATATCAGCCATTATCTTAGTTCCATGAAGAACATCTGATTACCAAGATTTTTGAGATTATATTTAATATCTACAAAAAATTAAGATATATATATGCCAACTGTTTTGGCATAAACATTCCAAGTATTTCTTTAAACCATTTAACTTACATATTTTATATAAAATGTTACCTACATCCTAAGAATGCTTACAAAAAAAGATGAACTTGCAGATATATGCGTGCATGTTGTTCATGTACACACACAACAAAAAAAGTAACTTTAGTGCAAAAATAAGGAGGAAGGAAATGAGCTATGAGGGAAAAAAATATTTTTGAGCAGCTTTACAAAGAAAATTCTGGACTACAAACACTTTTATCTCATGCTAAGTATTTCCATTCTGTGATTATTTTAAAGTGGGAATGGAAAGGGAGCCCAAAGATAAGAAACCCCTTAATTTCACCAATCTCAACAAGAGCTATCTTAAAAGTAATGAATTCTTCCTAATAAACTGTAAGCTAGCTGTCAGCTACCAACTACATTTGTTGTACAATTTTCACGTCTGAATAGCTTGCACTATCAATGCTATGGATGCCCCCAAGGCTCTGATAAAGATACCTGGCTTCAGCAAAAGTATCCAGTTGTCTCAAGTCAGATGTTTTTGTTTTGTTTTTGTTTTTTATTTTGCTGGCTATATAGGGAATATGTTTAAAAGACTTGACTATTTGGAATATGGAATCTTATCTGGGGGAAAATTGCCCAAGGTTGCAAGACTGCTCTAAAGAGAAGCATCTGGTTCAGGTACCTTAGAGGAGAGATATAGGGGCAGAAAGAGGAGGTGGTTGTTGATGGAAGAATTTTTCCTAGAATTACCGAGAATTGGGAAACTTCTTACTGATTAATAGAAAGTTTATAAACAATTGCATAGATTCTATTTTAGAAAAAGAAATGAATGGTTAAAAATAAATCCTACTATTTGTTTCCATTTTCATTAGCCCACAAAAACATATCTTTTGGGACTAAAGTCAAATAATTTCAATAGTCTAATTTATCAGGCCAAAACAACTTTTACATAACAGGTCACCTAGTCTCTAAAATTGCCCTGAACTATGTGAATTTACTTCAGGGAGCTTCTACAGGCAACCGCTTGAATTTTCTACCATAACTGTTAGTTACTTCAGAGAACTGCTTATATTAATGGTCCTTAGAAGCCAACATTACTGCTCTTATTTCCACTGCCTATTTACTGTCTCAGGAATAGGTAAATATATAAACATTTACATGAACCACAAACAGTCCAAAATTAAATAACTTATAAACAGTCTTGGCTATTGAATACTACTGAAGCAAACAAAGTTTGCATTACCTTGGGGCTTTGATTTTTAATGTCAATTTTTAAAAACTGAGATCAACAGTAATGTAAAAAGTTGGAGACTTTTACACCTTTCACATGAAGATGAAAGACTTTGAAAAGAGTTGGAAATTGGGCCTCCAGCTAGATTTTCCTCATAGACATAAGGTGACCTATCCAGACAGAACATGTGGGATCTAGTTATGCAATCTTAGAACTGAAAACCAGATCTTCATGTCGCATTATCTAAAAGTATCACTGAGTAATACCAAAACACAAGTTTCAACTTTACTACACTTCAACTTTAACTTTTTATTTCATCAGTGAATAGTTGATTTTTTCTATTCCACGGTCTTACACATTGATGAAAGAATGATGTGTATGAATTGTGCTGCTTGCTTATTCAGTCAAGTTACTTACCAATTTAGAAACAAACCCACAAAGACTTACTGTGCAGCCAGGCTGCTTGGGGAAAGTGACTGTCCATCTTCCTCACCCCACAAATGTGTTGTATTATCAGAGCCACCTAAAGAGATAATATTTAGCATTTCATTAAAAGATTTATTTTTCTAAGTAAAAATCATTCCAGGTCAAATTAATGGGAAGAAAAGCAGGCAGTCTGCAGAATTTTTCTCCAAATGACTTTACAGCGATGTCTAAGCTCAGTTGGAAACATTTAAAATATGTATTTATCAATTGCCCCCCAACTGAAATAATTCCAATGGTTAGGCATATGCCTTTCTAACAAATTATTTCTCTGTGCATCAAACCATTACATTATTTTATCCTATGACCTGTATGCATAGATGACTCAAGTATCATAATGCAGACTGACTACCTTGGTGACTTGCTAATCAAATGAAACCAATTTCAATCTCATGAGTCACTGAATTTTTTCGTTTGTTTGCCTTCAGTTGTCTAGAATGTAGCCTTAGGAAACATTTGCCATCACTAATCTATATTTTTTATCTTTCAAAACCAGCCAGTGATTTCAACTGAATGCAGCTGTGAATGCAAATTAACTAATGTTTATAGAACCATTCTGAGTGATCTCAAATAATGTGAGGTTGGGAGTGTGGAAGGCAATCACTAAGTTGTGCCTAATGGAAACCATATATGAAGATCTAACTCAATGCGGAGGATTGCCCCTAGAAGTTAAATGGGTCCCTGAGTCAGCTTGCTGCATAGCATTCTATCATTGTAGGGTAAGTGTAGCTGAGTAATATTCCATATATAACACAGGGAGTGCAGTCTGGCACTCTGTGGTGACCTAGAGGGGCTGGATGGGGGGAGGGGAGGGAGGCTCCAGAGGGAGAGTATATACGTATAATTATGACTGATTCATGTTGCTGTATGGCAGAAACCAACACAAAAAGAAATTTTCTTCCAATTAAAATTTTTTTAAAAATATACTTTCCTGAATAATAAAAAAAAGTAAGCCCAACAACATTCATATGCAAAATTTTAAAATGGCTATTGCATAAATAAAAACATCAGAAATCCAGTGCTTTCACATTCAACTCCTTTAAGGAAGTGGTATTACGTATTTCACTCTTCTTGTAGACACTCTTAATTCCTCATAAATAATCCAGAAGTTCCAGTGCTGTCGTTTTTCAACACTGGCCTTATCATTTTCAATAGGGTACTTTATTGATAGCTTTAATACTTTTCCCATTGTCTCTAGTTAGTGTGTTCTAAAGTCTTCTAAAAAGGTCGTAGCACAAAACTAGGCAGCCATCTGTACTTTTCTCATGCTGATCATTTTGTTTGTTTAAATAAGCATGCGTGTAAAAGACTCACAGAATTAAAAACCTCCTTGTCTTCCTTGGTATCAGTCATGTCTGAGTCAAGTCTGTACCATCCCTAGTAACTTGGCAGAATGGCTTCTTCAGTTTTCCTCTCTGGCAGGAGTCCCGCTCTTCTCTGCTCAAGACAGCTAAGTATTATTGCTCTAAAGACAGCAATGTATCAGCGAGTGAAAGGACCAGGAAGAAGATACTCGGTATAAATAAACCTAATTAATAATGGTAATAACCATTATTTGTTGGCATCCATATATAGAATTAGAGAGGGAAATAGCAACTCACTCCAGTATTCTTGCCTAGGAAATCCCATGGACAGAGTCCTATCCTGGTGGGTTATAGTCCATGGGGTCGCAAAGAGTCAGATACAACTTAGCAACTGAGCACATATATAGAGTAATCCAGGATAGGACTCTGTGAAGATTTATGCTTCTGCAGTGTAAAAGTATATAAAACCATTTTTCCAAGATCAAATCTTGCTCACTTTGAACTCCTATGAGTTAATCAGCATTTGTATACTATATGACTGAGTCCATTAGCATTTGTATACTGTATGGTTATGGAATGTCTCTTCTTCATCAGATTATTAAAATGAATAACTAATAAAATTAACTTTGCATATATCAATTATAGGCTTGACCTTGAAGTTAAATACGGATTTTGCCCTCGGGGCACTTGTCCTTCTAGACTTTAAAGTATCTGAGAAGTACCGTATTGAATGGTTTTTAATGAAGTGGAAATTGTTCAGTTCAGTACCTGTCTCTTATAC
>SJYX01016572.1:62411-94124 GCA_006410675.1 Oreotragus oreotragus | reverse complement strand
TTCCCTTGGTATCTCTAATTTTCTTGAAGAGGTCTCTAGTCTTTCCCATTCTATTGTTTTCCTCTATTTCTTTGCATTGATCGCTGAAGAAGGCTTTCTTATCTCGTCTTGCTATTGTTTGTAACTCTGCATTCAGATGCTTATATCTTTCCTTTTCTCCTTTGCTTTTCGCTTCTCTTCTTTTCACAGCTATTTGTAAGGCCTCCCCAGACAACCATTTTGCTTTTTTGCATTTCTTTTCCATGGGGATGGTCTTGATCCCTGTCTCCTGTCCAGTGTCATGAACCTCATTCCATAGTTCATCAGGCAGAATTAGGCATATATAAAAATGGTAACCAAAGACAGAGAAAGAAATCTAGTGCATAGATAACCTCTTTTCACCAGTAAACATGGCTTTTTGTAAAGATGTAATTTCATGTAATTTACCACTTGGCAAAAGAGCAAACTTCAATGAGCCAAAAAAGGTAATCTTTACCCTCAAAACTCAGTTTTATAAATGGAAATACTAAACAGTGAAGCAGGGATCTTTACTGGGTCAGAGCTGAGCATTAGATTCCTTAAAACAGGAAGTTAAGATTCCTTAAAACATCTTCTCAAATGTTTATTAGCATCTCCGTATTGTCATGGTTGCTGAGGAGGCTTCTGAAGAAACCTTGAAGTGTGTTCATAATCAAGGCTGAATCAAAAGTAGACATGGAGTGTAGAAGTTTGAATTAGAAATAGAGATGGAGTGCAAAGAGGAGTGGAGGGATGGCTACTGAAAAACGTATCATGTGGGAAGGAATCTGGCACAATGAATCACACTCTACGACTGGCTGAAAGTGGAGCCATTCGAGGCTTAGTGGTGGCAAGTACTTGTGTGAGATATCCTAGAAGCAGGTGTGTACATGTCTCAGACGGTAAATATGAGTAAGGCCATTTAACAGAGCTTGGGGACCTGGCTTTGGGCAAAGACAGACTCAGGCTCTCAATCTCAGTTTAGTCACTTGCTGGATGTATAACATAGGCAAAGTACCCAGCCTTCCTTTGCCTTAGTTGTTTTGTCTGCAAAATGGGATAATAAATACCTCTTATAGAGTTGTTTTGATGATAGAAAGGACTTAAGATAGTAAAGTATTTATCATCGACACACACAAAAAGAACACTATCTTTTTATTTTTTTCTACTTTCTATGTTTGAAAGAAAGGAATGAGACCTTCAAAGCTATTTGTGTCCTGTCAATCATTAGAGAGGACTCAAGCAAGCAACTCTGCTCTGAGTGACCATTTCACTCCAGTTTTTTTAGTGTAAAGCCAAGGGAGGACATGTGTTCACAAATACCACTAAATGCTATAAAGAGTAAGCATGGGTGGCTTGGGTAACATGGCAGGTATTTGTACTTCAAAACAAGTTTGGGTTTCCTGAAGGATTCCCAGAAATACTTGGAATAATTTTTCAAAGGTCATGAAATTTCTGCTCAAGCATGCATGCATGCAGGGCTTGGGGTTAGTGACACAGGAACTGACCTTAGTACTACTGTATTGCTATCTTTAGACTGATGAAGTCACATGTGTAGGAAATTTTTTAAAACAAATATAAGCACATCTAATTCTAAAAATAAAAACATACATCCTTAATATATTAATATTTCCTTGTCATTCTGATTATCCAATGGCATGGTTTAACACATGTCAAAATTATGAGCATAATCATAGAAATGCAATGTGGCCATTGTTAAATATTGAAAATTGAGCTATATTGTTCATCAGGAAAAGTGTTTTGCTGCCTCAGTTAATGAGAGATTCTTTGGCTTCTAAGNATATTAATATTTCCTTGTCATTCTGATTATCCAATGGCATGGTTTAACACATGTCAAAATTATGAGCATAATCATAGAAATGCAACGTGGCCATTGTTAAATATTGAAAATTGAGCTATATTGTTCATCAGGAAAAGTGTTTTGCTGCCTCAGTTAATGAGAGATTCTTTGGCTTCTAAGGCACTAAAGAACTTATGTCCTTTGTAACAAAAATTTCAGCTTTATCCCTCTATACAGTTATAAGGTGTGAGTCTGAAGATGAAAAGGAAAAGAATGGTAAGGAGAAATCTGAAGTTCTCAAATCTTTAAAATGCAAACAGAAAAATGTACAGAGGAAATAGTTAGTGTTTGTTATTGTACTGTCTGGTTTTTCTGGGCTGGACCTTTCCTTAAAAGCACAAGGATTTTTTTTTTTAAACCCTAATGTTCATGAAGACCACTGAATTTAACAACAATCAATCCTGCAAGCTAGTCATTAATTCTGTGACTGAAGGCATAAAAATTGTTGTAGACTAAGAAATTTGTATCCAAGAGTATGTTAGATCCTCCTTCAAGAAGTCTTTAAATCCATTAAAACCAGAATTTTATATGAAAATAGTATAAGATCTTGTAATAAACAATCAGCTTGTGACCTGATTACTTATCTATAATCCAAAAGTCAAGTCTACATACTTAAAAGCTGACAAGCTCAGTTGAGAAAGCCTATTCCTAAACTCATTCAGAAGCAGTAAATACTAACCAAACATTTCACTTGTGAAGTAGGGATTTATTCCTTATAGTCCTAAATGTTTGTCTGTATATGGCTGTGTGTGTGTGTGTGTCTCTGTACACTTCTCTATAGGCAAAGATGATCTTTTCTGATTCACTAGCAAGATGCTATCGTTTGTCTTACTGGGTGGGACAGTAGGTCTATATTGATCTATTCACGCTCCGATGTCCGTCATGAATTTTCAAGATGGCCGGCTGAAGGGTGAGTTTAATCCAAAGACTCATTCTGATTAAAAAGTCAAATTTTGGGAAAAAGGGCAAAAATACTGCAGTTCAATGTAGGCATTTGTTCAAAGAGTTGTGGTAGAAATCTACTTGTTGAGGCTTAGTCCCTTTCTCTGATATTTATTTTTTCGTTCCAAGCATAAACATAGCTTTATAATATAGCTAAGAGAGACCATTTTCATAAAAATAAAAATCCTAGAAAGTCACAGCCTCTTTTCCAACCATTTCTCCTTGTCTCCACACTTTGGTTAGCTAAAGATTCAGATTTAGTGGTAACATATGTTCCCACCTAAGAATAATGTCGTGCATAAATGGTTGCTTCAGTTGCATTTTGTTTTTTATTCCTAATGGAACTGAATACAGAATTGCAACGCAGAATTGAATACAGAAAGATAGAAACATAATACCTTCCGATGGGGAGTCCAGGGTATACAGCAGATGTTTAACAGATTTATGGAGAGTTCTGAAACCTTCATTAGTTGTGACACGTGGATAAACCTTCTGCACAGCCAGCAGCACACTAACAAGTCGAAAAACAATTAAACCAGATGGCATTTCAACATTTGCAGACAGAAACAAAAGGTTATTCAAGAAGAAAATAGCTACAGTATTGAAAATTATTCTTACAACATAAAAGACAAGATGCCGTTTTGTCATTTAATTGCTTGTTTGTCTGTTCATGCGCAAAATCCCAACAAACTATTCTTGAACCATACAGGATTCTAAAGCCTAAAAGGTCTTAAAGTAAGGAGTGAAGTTTACATCAGTTTTTGTTGTTGTTGTTGTTAAAATCTAAAAATAAGTGGTTAGAAACAGCAGTTTCCAATAAAAGGATACCTCTTTTTTTGTTTTTAAAGGAAAAAAATTAAATATTGGAAATTATTTTCATTAAAAATTAAGCCCAGATAAAGGATCCACTTTCAAGAATAATTATTAATTAAGTATTTGATAAATATTTATCTTTTGCTAAACAAATGTTAATTTTTTTTTTAATGGCAGCTTGCCCTAATTAGAGATTGCATTCTATCCTCTAAGTAGCCCACAGGCACTGCTCCAGGGGGTAGCTCAAAATTAATATCCAAACTAAGTGGCACTGTCTTCCCAGGATTTTTTTGTTACTAATAAGATGGGCAGTCTACACTGGGAATGAAAAATCAGCAAATTTACTTGTTCATGCTTGAGTTCATTCAGTATTTCCAAAAACTCAATTACCGACTTAAGAAATGCCTCCTTTTTATCTCCTATTGTCATTGGTACATTTAAAAAATGTTAGCATTGTACAAGTATGTTTGAATTTCACAAATTCTGTGAGGCAATATATATAAATAAATATGTATATATATATGAGTGGTAACTTAGAACAAAAGGCTTTGTTAAGGATTTGCTATTGTGAAGTTAAATGTAGTACATATTAGCTAATAGCTCTTCCATATGTATCTTAGTCAACTGAAAGGTCACATCAGCAACAGTATGTGCATATACTTTCTACAATATTTTTGGAATTTTTAATATTTAAATTAAGATCATTTTAATTTTAGCTCCTAACCATGAATGACTATTATATTCAGAGCATTAACTTTTGAATGTTCTCTAATTTCTAGTAGGTATGTGTATGGATACATAAACATATATCTATTTATTTATGGGCTTCCCTGGTGACTCAGTGGTAAAGAATCTGCTTGCAATGCAGGAGCTGCAGAAAGACAAGGGTTCAATCCCTGGGTCAGGAAGATTCTCTGGAGAGGGACATGGCAACCCACTCCAGTATTCTTGCCTGGGGAATCCCATGGACAGAGGAGCCTGGCAGGATACAGTCCACTGGGTCTCAAAGGGTCAGAGATGACTGAAGCAACTTAGCATGCATACTTATAGAATTATAATTTTATTTGTGTCTCTAATAATTCCATAAAGTCAATTGATTTGTCTTGTTATGGAACAATAAAGTTCAAGAGTTAAATAACTTACACAAGGTTATCCAAATAAATAAAGCTGATTGTGTCTAATTTCAAAGTTTCTGCTCTTTCTCCTCTGCATCTTGACTGGTGCTTTGCCCCAGCATGGCAGAGAAGAGGACAGACCATTTCTACACTGAGCCACAGCCGTTGTTAGCTTGTCTTTCCAGCTGTGTGTTTGGCCATGGTGGCATGGCTGAATTTTCCCAGCCTGTGCTCTGTATACATAACAGCTGATACGGCAGGCATTTTTATATTTGCCCCAAGAATCTCCTGGTTCTCAGACTTTGAAGTGTTTCTGAATCCTGGTGAGTATAGAGACCAGGTAAATGTTCTGAGATTGGCGATTTCTGCCAGCCTTCGCCCAGCTTGGTCTCTGCTTGACTCAGCTGATCTTTCATCTCAAAGTAACACCTTCAAAGACTGAATATTTGGCAATCTCATTGTCAGCATTATTGTTATTAATATAACTAATAAAAATGTCAGTAGACATAATTCATCTTTTTCTATCAAAACGCGACCAAAAAAAGACACCTGACCCCATCCTCTATGAGATCCTTTAAACTATTGATAAAGATAATTTTACTTCACTTCATTGATTTTGTTTTTCTGTCCTGTTGATCATATACAAATGGAAATTATCCTAAACAAGTCTCCTTGTAAGGTAATTTAAAAAGGAGTTTTTGTGATTCATATCTAAGTATACCACTTCCTCCTAATAAAGAGTGACTATTACCTATTTTTTTCATATGCTTTTCTTGATTTTTGAGATTGCTCATTTTTGCTAACCTCTGTCGTAATCTTGACATTTTGCAATCTGGTTTTGGTGACTGAACTATATATGACAAGTTACAACTTTACAAAACTGCTGGAGGAAATAACAGCAATGAGTTTTTATAGGGTTTATTTGTTCATATTACTTGATCAACAAAGCGTAAGATAAACCAATGATTTGGTGACAAAATACAGTCATTTGTGAAGAATTTACAGCTTTTAGTGATACTTTAATAATAATAGTAAAGAAGATTTGACCTTAAAAATTGGTTGACATAAAAGATCTTTCAACAGAAATATAATGCAAGACATTTAATTTTAAATTTTCTAGTAGTTACATTAAAAATGTTAAAGAAACAGATGAAATTAATTTTAATAATATATTTTACTTGACCCAATATATCCAAAATATTATCATTTCAACATCTGCCGCTGCTGCTGCTGAGTCACTTCAGTCGTGTCCGACTCTGTGTGACCCCATAGACAGCAGCCCACCAGGCTACCCCGTCCCTGGGATTCTCCAGNATTTGTTAGAATCAGAATTTAGATAAGGTCAGTATATTGCAGCTAGGTTTAGGATTAGATCACTTTTGGGAAGGAGTTTTTTAGACTCTATATATTGCTGCTGCTGCTGCTGCTAAGTCACTTCAGTTGTGTCTGACTCTGTGTGATCCCAAAGACAGCAGCCCCCCAGTCTCCCCTGTCCCTGGGATTCTCCAGGCAAGAACACTGGAGAGGGTTGCCATTTCTTAGAGATGCCTAACAGTATACAGAGTCTGGATGTTTCTCTGTCATCTGCATCATCTGTAAACTGGTGTTTAGATCTGAAGTTTGGATCAGATTCAGATTTAACTTTTGTGATTTTCTAGGCAAGAATACTTCTCAAGTGGAGTTAAGAAGGCAGATAATGTCTAATTGCCTTACTTTTTGTGATATTAGCCATTATTGATGATCATTGCCAGGGTTTATTTTAATAGGGGTTTCAAAATGATGATACTTAAATTCTATTTTTCTTCATTTTTTTTTTTAAATAAAGAGAAACTTCCCCTCCTTAACTGTGGGTTTACTCTGAAACAGGCAGATAATGTCTAATTGCCTTACTTTTTGTGATATTAGCCATTATTGATGATCATTGCCAGGGTTTATTTTAATAGGGGTTTCAAAATGATGATACTTAAATTCTATTTTTCTTCATTTTTTTTTTTAAATAAAGAGAAACTTCCCCTCCTTAACTGTGGGTTTACTCTGAAACACATTTTACACAAGAAAAGCAAGATCAATGCTTGCATTTTTTTCCCCTTGCATTTACTGGTTATTAAAATAATGAGTGGGCCCTTTAGTATTTTTCATAGGTGACCAATAAGTTTTTTAAAGCTGTTATTGTGAACTCATGGATTCGAACACATTTACTATGTTTCCATTCATTGCCTTTATTGTTCTATTNCAAGTATATAAATTGGCAATAAAATTTTTAATTAATTAATTAGCTAAATAATAAATAAGTAAAAGTCAACTGCCTTAAAGAAAGTTATCCAAGTTAGAAAAAAGTCAGATGTCATCTGCTTTATAATAATCTGAAGCTATTTCTTTTAAAAGCTGTTTTCATTATTATGTAGACTGGTTTACAATGTTCTAATCATTGCCTGAGAACATATCTATGGTATAATGCAATAATTTTATTTTAAAATTTAAGGGAATTAAAATAGCTACAGTGCAATGTCCTTATGTAATTTGCTCTATCAAAATGATGTCTAATGTATTTTTAATTAATTTATTTTTGACCAAAGGGTATTTTTTTGGATCTTCCACCTTTTAGTGAGCATTATTTTGTGGGAGTTTGGTTTTTATTTGTTGTTTAATAACCAAATTTCATTAAGGTATAATTCACATACAACATGATAAGCCTATTTAAGGTTATTATTCAATAAGTTTTGACAATATATACAATTATGTAACCACCATGCTAAATAAGATATAAAATTTAAAAAGTCTTGTAATGCTTCCAACAGTTGCCCCAATATCCACTGTTCTGATTTCTAACACTGTACATTAATTTTGTTAATGATGCAATATCTTCATATCTAGTATATATTCTTTTTTTTTTTTTTAGTCTGGATTCTTTTGCCAGCATAATATTCATAAGATTTGTCTATGCTGTTGTGTGATTAAGTAATCTGTTTATAATTCTTAACTGAGTAGAATTCCAATTTTTCATCCATTCTGTTTAGGGATATTTGTTTTTTTCTCAATTTCTAGCTATTGTGAATAAATCTGCTATAAGAATTAGCATACAAGTCTTCATGTGGGCATATGTTTTCATTTTCTTGGGTAAATAACCAGGGGTAGAATGCTACATCACATGGTTCTATTTTTAGCTTCATTAGAACCTGTCACACTGTTTTCTGACATGGTTATATCACTTTACACTCTAACTTGCAATGTATGAATTCTATTTGCTTTACATTCTTGCCAGCAACTAGGGTCACCATCTTTGAAAACCGAACCCATTTTAGTGAGTGTTAGTGATATCTTATTGTGGTCTCAAGAGTATCTTGACTGCTTTCATTGTTATATTGTACAATTCAAACAATCCCGTTTCTCCTTTAATCGATTTACCTGTTTGTTTTCTAAAACAGAATATACAAACAAGGAAGAGAACCAAGTGTCAAAATTCTGAGTGAGTGAAAATTTCCTGAAGAGCCAAAATGAGGACCAAATCAAATTTACTAATATCTTACTTCTTTTATNACTGCTTTCATTGTTATATTGTACAATTCAAACAATCCCGTTTCTCCTTTAATCGATTTACCTGTTTGTTTTCTAAAACAGAATATACAAACAAGGAAGAGAACCAAGTGTCAAAATTCTGAGTGAGTGAAAATTTCCTGAAGAGCCAAAATGAGGACCAAATCAAATTTACTAATATCTTACTTCTTTTATAGTTTAGTTACGACATGTTATTTATTGTGGAAAGAGCACAGGACTTGGATTCAGATTCCCTGAGTTTAGGTTCTAGCTTTACCACTTACTTACTTAGTTGTAGAACCTTGAGGAAGTCTTTTGACATTCCTGAAAAAGTCATTTGACCTCCATGAAGGTGTGTTTTCTTTTTAATAAAATGCAGATATCTGTGGTCTCAATCTCAAAGCACTGTTATGAAAATCAAATGAAATTAATGTACCAACATGAGGGTTTATTACAAGGTCTTTGAACAAATATAAACACTTAGATTCTCCAGAGAAGATGACAAAACTCTTTTCTGGTGCTTCAGACATTAACAATGGAATCCACTGTGCTCTTAAGTTTTCTTTTTAATAAAATGCAGATATCTGTGGTCTCAATCTCAAAGCACTGTTATGAGAATCAAATGAAATTAATGTACCAATATGAGGGTTTATTACAAGGTCTTTGAACAAATATAAACACTTAGATTCTCTGGAGAAGATGACAAAACTCTTTTCTGGTGCTTCAGACATTAACAATGGAATCCACTGTGCTCTTAGTGACATATTAGAGAGGCATCTGGGCTCTGGAGTATAAAACCCCAGGTTCAAACTCTCTTAGCTGCAAGATCATCAATTATTTAAATTTTACAACCCTCTATTATCTCATTTATGAAATAAATGATAGTTTTGTTGTTAAGTTTCAATGTGAAATATATGAAGGGTTCAGTAAAGTGTTTGGCATGTAACAGGCACCAATAATTACTGATTGCTAATGCAGTTGTTTTGTTTAATGCACATTTCCAAATTAGCTAGGCATCACAGCCAAAACCTAAGTATGTGTTCATCAAATTCGAAATGCTAGCATGCTCAGATCTCGTTTATGAAGAAAACAGACTTTAAAGGGATTTCTTCTGCAAGTTTTTCAAATCTTTGTATCATATATGTCAAATAAAGTCAACCCAATATGCAAGGTTGTTTTTTTTTTTACTTTGTAATACCAAAAATCCAATGAAATAGTTTCATCTTGAGCATGTAAAATACTAGATGCACAGAGCCTTTGTTGTCCCTGAGTGAGACTCAGCCATTCCAATAAACCATTGGTCCTGCTCTACCATCTTTTCAGAGTTCTGGGATATCAATTGACATTACTGATGTTATGATTAGTGTTCCTCATTTCCCTATATACATGTCAATAACCCTGATGACCACAGTGTATCTTTCTCTTTTGCATATCTAATACCCTCACGTTCACTGCCAAAATCTGCAGTAAGTGCTGAAAGGTTATTTGCTGTGACAGAGGAACCTGGTGGGCTTCCGTCTATGGGGTTGCATAGAGTCGGACACAACTGACGCGACTTAGCAGCAGCAGTGATCTTCAAGGTAACATTAGAAGAAAAAAAAAAAAAACTTCGTTATGAACAGTAATTCTTACCTGTTTGCATTTCGAAGCACATCAAATAGATTGCTTAGTGTGCTGTCATTCTGGAACACATTTGGAAAACTGGAGAGAAGCTCCCACACAGCTGTCTGCTCTTGTACTTGTGAGAAAAAGGATAGGACTTTAACCATTTCCTGAAACATTGTCTTCTGGTTGTTTGGATCACTGGATAGCTTAAAAAAATAAAACCACACACAGGGTGAGACAAGATTTCAATATCTGTAACCACATGGCTGACTGTCTTTGAAAACACTGAAAGTCTAGAGTTTCAGTTAAGTAATTCAGATTTTCATTTAGTTTGAAGTAATCCTTTACTTTACTTCATAGAAGGCACCCCACTCCTGTACTCTTGCCTGGAAAATCCCATGGATGGAGGAGCCTGGTGGGCTGCAGTCCATGGGGTCGTGAAGAGTCGGACACAACTGAGTGACTTCCCTTTCACTTTTCACTTTCATGCATTGGAGAAGGAAATGGCAACCCACTCCAGTGTTCTTGTCTGGAAAATCCCAGGGACGGGGGAGCCTGGTGGGCTGCCGTCTATGGGGTCACACANGGGTCGTGAAGAGTCGGACACAACTGAGTGACTTCCCTTTCACTTTTCACTTTCATGCATTGGAGAAGGAAATGGCAACCCACTCCAGTGTTCTTATCTGGAAAATCCCAGGGACGGGGGAGCCTGGTGGGCTGCCGTCTATGGGGTCACACAGAGTTGGACACGACTGAAATGCCTTAGCAATCCTTTACCTGGAAAAACTATAACCATTTCAAATGTCCTTACATGTATTAGAATTTTTTCCTATAATTTTGGATGTTGGCATATTTAATGTTTGGTTAACAAAACCATTTATATAAAATACTTTAAATTGGGTTTGGGGAAATTAAAATTAATTTCTTAAAATTAGCTTCTGAGTAATATGTTTGTTTTTCTCTAGGATCTAGTTTAGGATATATAGAAAAATACTCTCTATATCCATTAGTAGTCCCTGCTCAGTCTCTTGGCTGTGTCTGACTCTTTGACCACATGGACCGTAGCCCACCAGGCTCCTCTGTCCATAGGAGTCTCCAGACAAGAATACTGGAGTGGGTTGCCATTTCCTCATGCAGATCCATTAGTAGATCTTATATTATTTGCATAGAAAACCTTTAAAATATAGGTGTTTTATGTATAAATGTATGGATATATATACAAATATATGAAAATATTTACTATTACAATTACATATACTTAACAAAATATTTCCAAAGTTCTGTTGCAATACAAAGAACTTTAGTTATAATAATGACTTATAGTGAATATCCTACTGTCACTTCTTGTACTCTAAGCAAACAAATAAAAGAAAATCATGATCTTTACTCTTGCTCTGGATCACAGGTCCCAGATAATACCTTTAGAAGTATTTTCTTCATTATATTCCCACCCCAAACTATTTTCTTAATAAGCTCATTCATACTAGTAGTCAGGCTTTAGTTGGATGTTAATTCAAGGTCTTTCATGCTGAAAATGTGATTTTGAACAAGGTATTCTTAGCCACACATTCTATATGGCTTCTGAGTTTGTTGAGATAGAATTCTAAGTGCTCTACATTGAACTGGCATTATCATAACAGTGTTTCTAATCTGGTTCATTCGGAAGACTCAGGTTAATGAAGAGTAATTTAAGCATTCTGTACTTCAGTTCAGTTCAGTTCAGTTCAGTTGCTCAGTCGTGTCCGACTCTTTCCAACCCAAAGGACTGCAGTTCGCCAGGCTTCCCTGTGTATCACCAACTCCCAGAGCTTGCTCAGACTCTTGTCTATCAAGTCAGTGATGCCATCCAACCACCTCATCCTTTGTTGTCCCCTTCTCCTCCTGCATTATTGAGTCAGTTCTTCACATCAGGTGGCCAAAGTATTGGAGTTTCAGCTTCAGCATCAGTCATTACAACAAATAGGAATGATTTCCTTCAGGATGGACTGGTTTGATCTCCTTGCAGTCCAAAGGAATCTCAAGAGTCTTCTTCAACACCACAGTCCAAAAGCATCAATTCCTCGGTGCTCAGCTTCCTTTATGGTCCAACTCTCACATCCATATGTGACTACTTGAAAAACCATAGCTTTGACTAGATGGACCTTTGTTGGCAAAGTTATGTCTCTGCTTTTTAATATGCTGTCTAGGTTGGTCATAGCTTTACTTTCAATGAGCAAGCATCTTTTAATGTCATGGCTGTAGTCAACATCTGCAGTGATTTTGGCACCCAAAAAAATTAAGTTTGTCACTGTTTCCATTGTTTCTCCATCTATTTGCCATGAAGTGATGGGACCAGATGCCATGATCTTCATCTTTTGAATGTTGAGCTTTAAGCCAGCTTCTTCACTTTGTTCCTTCACTTTCATGAAGAGGCTCTTTAGTTCCTCTTTTGCCATAAGGGTGGTGTCATCTGCATATCTGAGGTGATTGATATTTCTCCTGGCAATCTTGATTCCAGCTTGGGCATCATCCAGCCCAGCATTTCCCATGGTGTACTCTGCCTATAAGTTAAATAAGCAAGTTCACAGTATACAGCCTTGATATGCTCCTTTCCGGTTTAGAACCAGTCCATTGTTCCATGTCTGGTTCTAACTGTTGTTTCTTGACCTGCATACAGCTATCTCAGGAGGTAGGTAAGGTGGTCTGGTATTCCCATCTCCTCAATAATTTTCCACAGTTTGCTGTGATCCACACAGTCCAAGGCTTTGGTGTAGTCAATAAAGCAGAAGCAGATATTTTTCTGGAACTCTCTTGCTTTTTCAATGCTCTAACAGATGTAGGCAATTTGATCTCTGGTTCTTCTGCCTTTTCTAAATCCAGCTTGAACATCTGGAAGTTCTCAGTTCACATACTGCTGAAGCCTTGCCGGGAGAATTTTGAGCATTATTTTGCTAGCATGTGAGATGAGTATAATTGTGAGGCAATTTGAGTATTCTTTGACATTGCCTTTCTTTAGGATTGGAATGAAAACTGATCTTTTCCACTCTGTGGCCACTGCTGAGTTCTCCAAATTTGCTGGCACATTGAGTGCAGCACTTTCACAGCATCTTTCAGAATTTGAAATAGCTCAACTGGAGTTCCATCACCTCCACTAGCTTTGTTCGTAGTGATGCTTTCTAAGGCCCACTTGACTTCGCATTCCAGCATGTCTAGCTCTAGGTGAGTGATTATACATTGTGGTTATCTGGGTCATGGAGATCTTTTTTGTATAGTTCTTCTGTGTATTCTTGCCACCTCTTCTTAATAAGTTCTGCTTCTGTTAGGTCCATAGCATTTCTGTCCTTTATTGTGCCCATCTTTGCATGAAATGTTCCCTTGGTAACTCTAATTTTCTTGAAGAGAACTCTAGTCTTTCCTACTCTATTGCTTTCCTCTATTTCTTTGTATTGTTCACTTTCTATTTCTCCTTTGGAACTCTGTATTCAGATGGGTATATCTTTCCTTTTCTCCTTTGCCTTTAGCTTCTCTTATCAGCTATTTTTAAGGCCTCCTCAGACAACCATTTTGCCTTTTTGCATTTCTTTCTCTTGGGGATGGTCTTGATCACTGCCTCCTGGAATGTCACAAACCTCCATCCATACAATAAAATTCATAGGATCAAGGGGGAAAATGTTAGATGTGACCATGTTTAATTTATTCCCATTTATTAAATTTTGAGGGAACTCAAAAATTTTGATTTGTGAACTCTCATTGTATGTGGAATTTCATTAAAAAAAAGATGATCAGTATCTTATTTTCATATCATAATTTAGCATATAAAAAAGGTCATTAGCACTTCATATTATAAAGTTCTTGTTTCTAGTGTATAATATTTTGGAAAGAGAGATATATTCTTTCGTAAAAATCAAAGTCTTAAATTAGGTTTTATCTTAGAAGAAACATTTAAAAGATTACCCATTATTCTAGCCTCTGCAAATTGCCAGGCTCTAAGAGTTTAATTACTAAACTTACATTACATCCTGAGTAATCTCACTTAAAAATCTCAGAAAAAACAGTCAATCTTCATTCACCATAAACCAAAGTCAAATTTCATCTACAAAGATGAGATTCCATCTCCACGTTAACCATAAAGCAATATTTTTGGTTTAATGGATCATTTCAATCCAGCGCATTTAAATGGAAAGTAGTCATTGCTTAGAATTTGACATCATATGTGAACCTCTGTGTGATGAATTCATGCCAAATGTGATCCAGTATTTCAGTCAGCACTTTCTAGTCCATGAGACCTATGGACTTGCTCTTTGAGTTGCTTTGTACATTTCCTGCTATTGTTATGAGACCCTGATCATATTAAAATGTTTATACTCACCTGAGAGAATTGGTTTGTAAGTTCTTGCAGAGAAGACTCTAAAAGGGTCTTGTTGGACAGGCAAAATATATTAAGAACATTTTTCCCTAGAGTGGTCCAAGAGAAGGTATAATCAGCAATATAACCTGGATAGTTCTCACACAGTTCTCTTCGTATATCTTCTGAAGTTGAATTTTGCTGTAAAAGCTAAAAATGTGTGTGAGAAAAGCAGTATAACAATGTTAGTAAATATAGATATCAAATATACTAGTCTTCAAGGAAACAAACCTGTCTACATAACAGCCATTTTAAGTTCCTGCATTATAGCAACTAAGAAATTGAAACTAAAATACATTGGGTTTACCCATGAAAATCTCTGAGAGAATATGTGAATATAGTGATTATTGTCATCTTTATAATTTAAAATATTCACATATGATTTTTTTTAAACTGAACTCATTTCTTGTATCTGACAAGACAACCTGATATACTAGATCTTCTCTGACAAAAACCTTCAGGCTTAAAAATCTTAGCTTTTCCTGGGCATTTAGCATCAGAGATTTAAGGGTCCTAACAATTTTTGACACCTCATGGGAAACTGGCCAGGATTTCTGGAAGACTTCCAAAGAGGATGAGCTTCAGAGTCTAGTCTCAAGATCAACAGTATTTATTTAGAAGAAGTAGAAAAACATGGATTATGTTTCATTGGAAAAGCAATAATTTCATTTATGAGTTATACATTAAAGAAAAAAGAAAAACACATATATGAAGATACATAAAAGTATGTAATTACCAAAGGCAATAATCAGAAAGCAGTTTTATAATGGAGGGCCTCCATATGTTTCACAGTACAGAGTAGTCACAAATGTAGCACTATTTTCAGCTATAATATTGATCACATTCACCATTATTAAGTTGTTTAGATATTTATAGAGCCAATTACAGTGAGTTGCAATATTGAATGCACCCTTCCTAATAATTAATTCTTACAACCTGTCAGGTGAAGGCTAACTACCTTCATCCTTCCCCTTTTATATCACAAAATCTACACTATGCCTTCCAGTGATTCAACTTCTAAATATAATGAAATAAGACAGGATCCATTTATTCTAGGATATACTCTAAGTGCCAGGTCTTCTAGTCATTCATCTGTATCTCTTTCCTAACGTTACGTATAAATTCACTCCAAAATGATTTCTCTACTTATTCCTGCAAGGGTTGCAGAAAGCAGTAAACAGAAAGAAAGAGGAATCAGAGAGATTGCTGACACAGACATCAATATGTCATTCTAATTTTTATATCCTTTCTCTGCTCCAACTACTCTGAAAATATGTATCTATACATAGAAAATTCATTTTTTACTTATCTCCACTGGATATATGACTCTGTGCTGCCTCACAAAATTCTGAAATTTTATTTCATCTGAGAAAGAGAACCTGGGAATTTTAATACAATAGTGGTTTTTTTTAGAATAGCAATGCTATTTTAGCTATTAAAGAATTTAGCTGATATAATACAAGACTGTTCACTTCTAGCATTAGAATATAGAAGAATTGGAATGGAATAAAATCATAAATAAAATAAAATTATTAGAATATGGAAGAAATGGAATGGAATAAAGTAACTTTTCCTAGTTTACACCCTGATGTGACTTGAGGAGGCTTTATACTGGAATTAAGTGGGTACATGGTGGGGTTTCCTCAGTTACACAGGGTGATTTAGGTACCTCGACTATTATATAAACCAGGATTTCAAAATCTAGACTGAACTGACTGCGAAGGTCTTATATATCAACCAGCACTGGCAGAATTGCCTTGATAGGTGTGGTGCCTTTTCCATACATTTTGAATTCTTCTTTGGTTTACTGACATAAACAAGTTTATTAAGATGCCTCAGTTATGGCACCCCACCCCAGTACTCTTGCCTGGAAAATCCAATGGACGGAGGAGCCTGGTGGGCTGCAGTCCATGGGGTCGCTAACAGTCGGACAGACTGAGCGACTTCACTTTCACTTTTCTCTTTCACGCATTGGAGAAGGAAATGGCAACCCACTCCAGTATTCTTGCCTGGAGAATCCCAGGGACGGTGTAGCCTGGTGGCCTGCCGTCTATGGGGTCACACAGAGTCGGACACGACGGAAGTGACTTAGCAGCAGCAGCAGCAGTTATACATTATGTCAATTCAAGGGGAACTAATAGACACATATTAAGTAGAAGTGAGTAAGGTCACAGGAATATGAATAACATGAATAAAGATCAGAATTATGTCTCCATGTTTCAGATGGAAGAAATGTCTACTAGATACGATGCAGATGTATTATTAAAATTCTTTTGTGTGTGTGAGAGAGACAGAGAGACAGAGAGAGACAGAGACTGAGAGAGAACCAGTCCCTCTGTGGCAAAATATTGAAAGTGATCTCCTCTGAACTTCTGAAGAGCATGCAAAGCAGGACTCAAATGCCCATGGGCCAGCCAAGTAACTTAAATGTGTGAATCTGGTTGGATAAAAGACCATAAGGAAAAGTGGGGATTTCAGTTAACAGAAGGGTACCTCTTCAGCCTAAAGGCATTCAAATTCAGTTTCTTACAGTCCTTGTATACGTGCCCACACGCACATGTAGCTCCTAGGTTGCCAGTATACACCTCTTAGAAAGGTTGCCAGTATACACCTCTTAGAAATGATGTTTATCATTTAGCAATCTGGAATCTTAGAGAGGAAGGTGAGTAAATCAGACAAATCCATAGGTACGCTCTTTAAGCCATGCTAAGGAAAGGGATTTTATTGCTTTTGGGAGAGACTTTTTATAGCTCCAATCTTTCCAAAAGCATTATTAGTATGGATGAGGCAGCAAGTCTGATGGCTGCTATAGCTTCATTTGCTTTCATACAGCATTTTTCTTCCCTGCTTCACAAAATTAAAAGATCACATATAATGCCACTCTATTTTTTTTTCTAACAAATGAAAATCTTAAGTTCAATTAAGGGACTTAACAGGGAAGTAAATAAATATCCAAGACTTTAAGGAATTTAGAATGTCTCTAAATTAAGCTTTTTATCAAAGAGCTCCTAAGAAAAGAATCTCTCTGAGATATTACTCCAGATGGGAGTGCTCTTCCTATTTGGAAGAGTCCTCTATTAATCTAAGAGGTGCTTGTTTACCTGCTTTTTGTTATGAGCTCAATATAAACTGATTGAAATTACCTTTTCCAAACTAAGAATCCGGGCAAGCACTTGACTACCATTGAAAGTATCTGTTTCAGTACTTTCCAAATCAGCACTTGGACTAGGAAATATTGTGGCTGTTGTAAAAAGAAAGAAAAGATTAGCAAAATAAACACACAAACTTACACACACACACACATAAGAATCCCTAAATATGCTTTCATATACTCCACAACAAGAAATGTGTTCAAATATGCACCTTCCATGAAACTTTCCTACTGGCAAAATGCTGAATTCCATCAGTTTTTCCTTTCACATAAAACTGTGATGGTTTTGGTCTGCTCTTGGGTTCTTTCCAATCATTCTAGATGTCATTTGCTTTCATTCCATTTTATATCATTAAACTTTATCACCAATATTATTGCCTAATAAACGGAATCATTTCAGTGCAAGGCTAGAGGATCTGAGGTGGCTCCACTAGCCCCACAATCCATCACACCCAACATGTGCTTGAAGAATCTGCCAATACACAATACACATCTGGTGATTTTTTTTTTTAATTATTCAATTGGGAGGCTAAAATCTGCTTAACATCATAAATTCCCTCCTCCCCAAAGTGGTTTCTGAATGATATTTCAGATCAAATAAATGGGAGGAAGCAATTAGTCCAGACTACAGTATACTCTAATTAAGTAATTCCCAAAGTGGTCTCATCCAATACCATTTATAATGTGGCACAGTGTTCTGGGTTAGGAGCATTAGCTGGAAAAGTATGTTCAGATCTATAGCATTCATTAGCCAGTGTATTGACTTATAAATTTTGGATAGAAATACTTTATTATCCTCACAACAAAGAATCTTAATATTCAAAGATAGAGTGACCAATATCAGCGGGGCCTAGACTGTGTTAAAATGTTCACGGGGCTGAAGAATTTACATTCCTCTAGACCAAAACAATACATTTGTGAGATGACTGGCCAGATGTATAATACATGGCTATTGCACAGAGCAAAGCTAACTGGACCACACAGTATGATCTTATTCTTCTGTTCTTTAGCCTCCTCCATCAGACACCCAGAGATCATTCACCACAGCATGTTAACTCCTCAAAACCATTCACAAACGCATTCCTACTACAATACAAAATATTTTTTTTCATGTGGCTCATCAACTTAGACTGGAATGTTAGTGTCATAGAATCTTAAATATCACATGGCATTTTTAAAGGTTCTTTTTTTCCCTCCAGAGCCCCAATCATATTCTGACATAGAGCAATCTATGTTTTGTTCACTAATATATCTCCAATAGCTCGGACAGTACCTACACGATAGCAGGCACCTAATGAATATTTGCTAATGAATATGAAACAGTCCTGCTGCCTTGAGAGTTTATTCTCAATTTGTGGCTTCTAATAACTGTATCTCAGGAACATCTGCAGCAGAAGTACCTGAGCAGAAGGTTCAGGAAGCTCAGCATGTGGGTATTCTGCACACTAACATCTGAGGGCCACTGGCTTAGCTGTGAATGAAGGAAGCACACGGGCACAATGAACGACTGTGACACTGAGTGGTGGAGTGGGAGGAAGAAGACTATTAGCTGGAAAGTCCCACCCTGACAGTTGGTCTAGTGCCAGCTCAGCTGGATGACTGCAACAAGGAAGGTGCTTAACCTTGTTGGGCTTCATATTCCTCACAAATAAAATGTAGAGCTCAGACAAATCTCTGAGACTCCATTCAATATGTTTTATTGCTAGGCATTCTAACCATCCCAGTGTCATCTAACTGTAGACGATGGAAGAGTTCCTGGTCAATTGTCGGAAAGTGTGAAATTCTTAACATTATATTAGTACCACTTATAGGCTTTTGCTCCTAGTGTGTATCACAGTAATAACTTGATTTTCAATTATTCTCAAGACCTTTGCATAATTGTACCACCACACTCAGGCAACTGTAAGGAGTGATTAGATCTCTCAGGATAGGCTAGGCATTCCATCTTTGCTTGAATTGTTAAAAGTACAACTTTTAAAGATGAGACCTCTACTGGTTGTTCCAAAAGGCCTGTTCTAAACTGGACAGAAGAGGATAGCTTACCCAGGGATGCGTGCCTTTTTTGTGGAACTTCAGTACTCTGGAGTGATAAATTGCTGTCCTTCTCCAGGTTGGATGACTTTCTCAGAATTTCACTAGAGAAGAAAAAGCAAGAACTCTGTATCACTCACATTAATTTCAGTTAGTTACAGCAAAGTGTTATGTGGCAGATTCCAGGGCTCTCCTAGGACTTTCAAATTTTCAATCTACTTTCCAGGACTTTATGACAAAACTCACTTCATCATATATCAATGAATATATAAGGGGTCCTACAAAGTAAAATTTTCTTCAGAGAAAATGGCCTAGATAAGGTTGAAATAGTGTGTTTTTTTTTTACACTATATTCTTACAGTAAAAAAGGACATAGAGCTAAACACTAAAATATTTACAATATATATTTTTTCTTTTAAAAAGATGGTGGATCCCAAACAGATGAGAGTCGAAGACTGCTTTGGGTACTGAAATAAAGGTCTGCTTATTTGTCAGCCTCTAAAGGAAAACAAGTTTCTACATTAAATGACAGATGCCATTTTGAAGATTATCAAAGGTGAACACTTTCAAGAAAGATTCAGAGAAGAAGGGGCAGAACACACATCTATGGAATATCTAATCTGTGCTAGGTACTATGGTTGGTGTCATGGCAGGTGGCACCAGATGTCAAAGAAAGAACGATGCATGCTGTGTTTTAATTTCACCAAATGTATCAAGGCTGTAATGATAGCATATGATGCCAGGAATCTCTGTGCAACATGATCACACCACCTTTTGGCAGAAAACACTATTGGACCATCCCACAATTCAGCAATCTTCTTCTTTTCTTTTTAAATAACTTCCTGTTTATCATTTTTAAAATAGAAATAATCACATTTTCTTGAAAACTTGATATACCTAAGGTACGTATCTGAAATAAATGTATCTATTTCAAGAATGAAATAAGTCCAGATGTCTGGAGTGAATAATGTGAATTTTGTCTGATTGTTTATAAAAAGCTTACTGAAGGTACATAAGAATAGATATAAAAAGACAAGAGCAGAAAAGGAAGAAGTTCTCCTTGCTACTGTGGTTTGATTTGACTTCCTTTTAAGAAACAAGATCCAAATCCTGGTTCCAGGGTACTTTATGATTTATAATTGAAAAAAAAAATCTCTTTTTTTCCCCAGTGTGTTCTTTTAATAAAAATGATAAGAAAAGGTGATATTTGTCTTCATTCCCTAGTGTTCTTCCAGTATCCTCTATAAAATGTACTGGTTGCTCCCAAAGTTCTGCATTCTTAATGTATATTTGAATTATTCATGACCATGACTATATTCCTCTAAATCTTCTTATATTCCTTATTTGGATGGGAAAACTGTTCAGATAAAAATAAGAACTGACCTGGAACCTTTCCTTTCTCTCAAACAGAAAGTTTTAGACAGTTTGAGAAAGTCAGTTTCACTTTTCTTTTTCTTGACACTTTTTTAGTTCAGCTTGAAATACTGTAAGGAATACTACTGAGTATCAACACACTGTGAAAATAAAGAGAAAACTACCTTCATAAAAATTTTAAGGAATAGGGACAGCAACAAAAACCAAAGACAAAGATCAAAAAGAGCAAAGAAAGAGCAAGAAAAAAGACAGTAATAAATGGGAGTGGGGGAGGAAAACAAGAGGTGATAAGAAACTAAGGAAGTATGAACTTAGAGAAGCAAAAGCTGCGTCTCTTCCATAGGGGACATCTTGCCCATTTCCCCACACTCAGGTAAAAGCCCTAAAACTACTCCTTCAAATATTCTTTCAACACCAGAGACAAGTTCATCCCTTTCCCAGCAAGCCTCTGGCTCAACAGTTCTGAACATACTCGACAGAAAATGGCTCCTCTGGACAAGGAACTCTGGAGGCTTCCTTTCTAATGGGACCTGCCTTGACCAGGAAGTGGCCGTAGTTACATGGTGGGCCATGCATCCCATGTTACAGCAGTGGGAGGAGGTTCACCTCTTCTTAGGTGTCCTGGTATGGCTTTTTGTCAGGGAGAGAGCCTGGGATATCCTACGTGCTTTGCAGTTCATCATCCTGAAAATCTCCCCGGTTTATTTTGTATTTACAGCATGTAGTGTGATGGCATGTGTACGCTGGCACTGCACAACTATTATCTGTAAACTCAAAATGGAAACCACAATAAATGTACAACAGCAAGCATTGTGGGTAAAAACATGAATTAAGGCTCTAAGGTGAAATTCAGTTTATTTCCTCCAAGAAAGGTAATTGGTTCTTTTAGCTCCCTATTAAATTGCTAAAGGAGGACAGGAAGGTAGCCAGTCTTCCTAAGTTCAGGGTAATCTCTGACCATGCTTATAGACAGAGAAGTCTAAGCTTCTTAGACGATGAATGGATTTGCATTTATTTTACACAATTTAAGCACTTTGTACATACTTCAGTCAGTCAGTCAGTTCAGTCGCTCAGTCGTGTCCGACTCTTTGCGACCCCATGAATCACAGCACGCCAGGCCTCCCTGTCCATCACCAACTCCCGGAGTTCACTCAGACTCACGTCCATCAAGTCAGTGATGCCATCCAGCCATCCCATCCTCGGTCGTCCCCTTCTCCTCCTGCCCCCATTGTACATACTTAGTTTATATCAATTTTAGGTATACTATGTTTGCTTGTGTACCTATTCCTATCACTTTTTCATTTTAGGCTGTGACATCTTTGGAAGTAGGCGCCATGATGATCTTTTTATTTGAAATATCTAGTATGGTTCTGAACCATAAAACTGAATAGCTGATTAAATAAAAATAGATGATATTGCCAGAGTGTAGAAGAACTTTGGAGTTAGTAGGTATCTTTCAAATTCCCTCTCTGCCTCTTCCTAAAAATTGCAGCCTCATCTATAAGTTAGGAATGATACATCCACCTTGCAAAACTATTGTGAATATTGTGTGAGGTGTGCTGATCGAGTTCCTATTGGGGCCCTGTCATCATAGATACTCACCAAAGTTAACTGTCAAAGTGCCCACAAAGATGGTACAAAGACACAGCCTTCACCATCAGTATGAAGCCCCACACATATGCATCTATGGTCCTCACAAGATCCTTCTAGAATACTAGAAGCTTCAGGATCTCTGGACACCAAATGGATGTACCCTTATTATTCATAAACTGGGGCCTGCACACACGAGCTGGTGAGGTAGGAAGAGGCAAAGGGCCTAACCCAGAATTTTATAGCCCTTTCTTCATTTTTAAATTTAATTTCTTTATAAGTTTACCCATAAAAGGAATTTACCATTTGAAGGAATGATCCATTTTCTCTTGGGTGGTAAAACTCTTAGGAAGAGTCTATCTACAGTGCTCTCTGTTGGCAGATGGCACATGACAAACACTTAATAACGAAGAATATCGTCTGGAAGAACGGATAGCTAAGGAAGCAATGTTTTTATTTTTTTTTATTTTTGTTCCTTTTAAACTTTAATTTATTGTTTTTATTGACAGATAATTGCTTTACAGAATTTTGTTGTTTTCTGTCAAACCTCAACATGAATCAGCCACAGGTAAGCATATATCCCCTCCCTTTTGTCCACTCCTCAGACAACCATTTTGCCTTTTTGCATTTCTTTCTCTTGGGGATGGTCTTGATCACTGCCTCCTGGAATGTCACAAACCTCCATCCATACAATAAAATTCATAGGATCAAGGGGGAAAATGTTAGATGTGACCATGTTTAATTTATTCCCATTTATTAAATTTTGAGGGAACTCAAAAATTTTGATTTGTGAACTCTCATTGTATGTGGAATTTCATTAAAAAAAAGATGATCAGTATCTTATTTTCATATCATAATTTAGCATATAAAAAAGGTCATTAGCACTTCATATTATAAAGTTCTTGTTTCTAGTGTATAATATTTTGGAAAGAGAGATATATTCTTTCGTAAAAATCAAAGTCTTAAATTAGGTTTTATCTTAGAAGAAACATTTAAAAGATTACCCATTATTCTAGCCTCTGCAAATTGCCAGGCTCTAAGAGTTTAATTACTAAACTTACATTACATCCTGAGTAATCTCACTTAAAAATCTCAGAAAAAACAGTCAATCTTCATTCACCATAAACCAAAGTCAAATTTCATCTACAAAGATGAGATTCCATCTCCACGTTAACCATAAAGCAATATTTTTGGTTTAATGGATCATTTCAATCCAGCGCATTTAAATGGAAAGTAGTCATTGCTTAGAATTTGACATCATATGTGAACCTCTGTGTGATGAATTCATGCCAAATGTGATCCAGTATTTCAGTCAGCACTTTCTAGTCCATGAGACCTATGGACTTGCTCTTTGAGTTGCTTTGTACATTTCCTGCTATTGTTATGAGACCCTGATCATATTAAAATGTTTATACTCACCTGAGAGAATTGGTTTGTAAGTTCTTGCAGAGAAGACTCTAAAAGGGTCTTGTTGGACAGGCAAAATATATTAAGAACATTTTTCCCTAGAGTGGTCCAAGAGAAGGCATAATCAGCAATATAACCTGGATAGTTCTCACACAGTTCTCTTCGTATATCTTCTGAAGTTGAATTTTGCTGTAAAAGCTAAAAATGTGTGTGAGAAAAGCAGTATAACAATGTTAGTAAATATAGATATCAAATATACTAGTCTTCAAGGAAACAAACCTGTCTACATAACAGCCATTTTAAGTTCCTGCATTATAGCAACTAAGAAATTGAAACTAAAATACATTGGGTTTACCCATGAAAATCTCTGAGAGAATATGTGAATATAGTGATTATTGTCATCTTTATAATTTAAAATATTCACATATGATTTTTTTTAAACTGAACTCATTTCTTGTATCTGACAAGACAACCTGATATACTAGATCTTCTCTGACAAAAACCTTCAGGCTTAAAAATCTTAGCTTTTCCTGGGCATTTAGCATCAGAGATTTAAGGGTCCTAACAATTTTTGACACCTCATGGGAAACTGGCCAGGATTTCTGGAAGACTTCCAAAGAGGATGAGCTTCAGAGTCTAGTCTCAAGATCAACAGTATTTATTTAGAAGAAGTAGAAAAACATGGATTATGTTTCATTGGAAAAGCAATAATTTCATTTATGAGTTATACATTAAAGAAAAAAGAAAAACACATATATGAAGATACATAAAAGTATGTAATTACCAAAGGCAATAATCAGAAAGCAGTTTTATAATGGAGGGCCTCCATATGTTTCACAGTACAGAGTAGTCACAAATGTAGCACTATTTTCAGCTATAATATTGATCACATTCACCATTATTAAGTTGTTTAGATATTTATAGAGCCAATTACAGTGAGTTGCAATATTGAATGCACCCTTCCTAATAATTAATTCTTACAACCTGTCAGGTGAAGGCTAACTACCTTCATCCTTCCCCTTTTATATCACAAAATCTACACTATGCCTTCCAGTGATTCAACTTCTAAATATAATGAAATAAGACAGGATCCATTTATTCTAGGATATACTCTAAGTGCCAGGTCTTCTAGTCATTCATCTGTATCTCTTTCCTAACGTTACGTATAAATTCACTCCAAAATGATTTCTCTACTTATTCCTGCAAGGGTTGCAGAAAGCAGTAAACAGAAAGAAAGAGGAATCAGAGAGATTGCTGACACAGACATCAATATGTCATTCTAATTTTTATATCCTTTCTCTGCTCCAACTACTCTGAAAATATGTATCTATACATAGAAAATTCATTTTTTACTTATCTCCACTGGATATATGACTCTGTGCTGCCTCACAAAATTCTGAAATTTTATTTCATCTGAGAAAGAGAACCTGGGAATTTTAATACAATAGTGGTTTTTTTTAGAATAGCAATGCTATTTTAGCTATTAAAGAATTTAGCTGATATAATACAAGACTGTTCACTTCTAGCATTAGAATATAGAAGAATTGGAATGGAATAAAATCATAAATAAAATAAAATTATTAGAATATGGAAGAAATGGAATGGAATAAAGTAACTTTTCCTAGTTTACACCCTGATGTGACTTGAGGAGGCTTTATACTGGAATTAAGTGGGTACATGGTGGGGTTTCCTCAGTTACACAGGGTGATTTAGGTACCTCGACTATTATATAAACCAGGATTTCAAAATCTAGACTGAACTGACTGCGAAGGTCTTATATATCAACCAGCACTGGCAGAATTGCCTTGATAGGTGTGGTGCCTTTTCCATACATTTTGAATTCTTCTTTGGTTTACTGACATAAACAAGTTTATTAAGATGCCTCAGTTATGGCACCCCACCCCAGTACTCTTGCCTGGAAAATCCAATGGACGGAGGAGCCTGGTGGGCTGCAGTCCATGGGGTCGCTAACAGTCGGACAGACTGAGCGACTTCACTTTCACTTTTCTCTTTCACGCATTGGAGAAGGAAATGGCAACCCACTCCAGTATTCTTGCCTGGAGAATCCCAGGGACGGTGTAGCCTGGTGGCCTGCCGTCTATGGGGTCACACAGAGTCGGACACGACGGAAGTGACTTAGCAGCAGCAGCAGCAGTTATACATTATGTCAATTCAAGGGGAACTAATAGACACATATTAAGTAGAAGTGAGTAAGGTCACAGGAATATGAATAACATGAATAAAGATCAGAATTATGTCTCCATGTTTCAGATGGAAGAAATGTCTACTAGATACGATGCAGATGTATTATTAAAATTCTTTTGTGTGTGTGAGAGAGACAGAGAGACAGAGAGAGACAGAGACTGAGAGAGAACCAGTCCCTCTGTGGCAAAATATTGAAAGTGATCTCCTCTGAACTTCTGAAGAGCATGCAAAGCAGGACTCAAATGCCCATGGGCCAGCCAAGTAACTTAAATGTGTGAATCTGGTTGGATAAAAGACCATAAGGAAAAGTGGGGATTTCAGTTAACAGAAGGGTACCTCTTCAGCCTAAAGGCATTCAAATTCAGTTTCTTACAGTCCTTGTATACGTGCCCACACGCACATGTAGCTCCTAGGTTGCCAGTATACACCTCTTAGAAAGGTTGCCAGTATACACCTCTTAGAAATGATGTTTATCATTTAGCAATCTGGAATCTTAGAGAGGAAGGTGAGTAAATCAGACAAATCCATAGGTACGCTCTTTAAGCCATGCTAAGGAAAGGGATTTTATTGCTTTTGGGAGAGACTTTTTATAGCTCCAATCTTTCCAAAAGCATTATTAGTATGGATGAGGCAGCAAGTCTGATGGCTGCTATAGCTTCATTTGCTTTCATACAGCATTTTTCTTCCCTGCTTCACAAAATTAAAAGATCACATATAATGCCACTCTATTTTTTTTTCTAACAAATGAAAATCTTAAGTTCAATTAAGGGACTTAACAGGGAAGTAAATAAATATCCAAGACTTTAAGGAATTTAGAATGTCTCTAAATTAAGCTTTTTATCAAAGAGCTCCTAAGAAAAGAATCTCTCTGAGATATTACTCCAGATGGGAGTGCTCTTCCTATTTGGAAGAGTCCTCTATTAATCTAAGAGGTGCTTGTTTACCTGCTTTTTGTTATGAGCTCAATATAAACTGATTGAAATTACCTTTTCCAAACTAAGAATCCGGGCAAGCACTTGACTACCATTGAAAGTATCTGTTTCAGTACTTTCCAAATCAGCACTTGGACTAGGAAATATTGTGGCTGTTGTAAAAAGAAAGAAAAGATTAGCAAAATAAACACACAAACTTACACACACACACACATAAGAATCCCTAAATATGCTTTCATATACTCCACAACAAGAAATGTGTTCAAATATGCACCTTCCATGAAACTTTCCTACTGGCAAAATGCTGAATTCCATCAGTTTTTCCTTTCACATAAAACTGTGATGGTTTTGGTCTGCTCTTGGGTTCTTTCCAATCATTCTAGATGTCATTTGCTTTCATTCCATTTTATATCATTAAACTTTATCACCAATATTATTGCCTAATAAACGGAATCATTTCAGTGCAAGGCTAGAGGATCTGAGGTGGCTCCACTAGCCCCACAATCCATCACACCCAACATGTGCTTGAAGAATCTGCCAATACACAATACACATCTGGTGATTTTTTTTTTTAATTATTCAATTGGGAGGCTAAAATCTGCTTAACATCATAAATTCCCTCCTCCCCAAAGTGGTTTCTGAATGATATTTCAGATCAAATAAATGGGAGGAAGCAATTAGTCCAGACTACAGTATACTCTAATTAAGTAATTCCCAAAGTGGTCTCATCCAATACCATTTATAATGTGGCACAGTGTTCTGGGTTAGGAGCATTAGCTGGAAAAGTATGTTCAGATCTATAGCATTCATTAGCCAGTGTATTGACTTATAAATTTTGGATAGAAATACTTTATTATCCTCACAACAAAGAATCTTAATATTCAAAGATAGAGTGACCAATATCAGCGGGGCCTAGACTGTGTTAAAATGTTCACGGGGCTGAAGAATTTACATTCCTCTAGACCAAAACAATACATTTGTGAGATGACTGGCCAGATGTATAATACATGGCTATTGCACAGAGCAAAGCTAACTGGACCACACAGTATGATCTTATTCTTCTGTTCTTTAGCCTCCTCCATCAGACACCCAGAGATCATTCACCACAGCATGTTAACTCCTCAAAACCATTCACAAACGCATTCCTACTACAATACAAAATATTTTTTTTCATGTGGCTCATCAACTTAGACTGGAATGTTAGTGTCATAGAATCTTAAATATCACATGGCATTTTTAAAGGTTCTTTTTTTCCCTCCAGAGCCCCAATCATATTCTGACATAGAGCAATCTATGTTTTGTTCACTAATATATCTCCAATAGCTCGGACAGTACCTACACGATAGCAGGCACCTAATGAATATTTGCTAATGAATATGAAACAGTCCTGCTGCCTTGAGAGTTTATTCTCAATTTGTGGCTTCTAATAACTGTATCTCAGGAACATCTGCAGCAGAAGTACCTGAGCAGAAGGTTCAGGAAGCTCAGCATGTGGGTATTCTGCACACTAACATCTGAGGGCCACTGGCTTAGCTGTGAATGAAGGAAGCACACGGGCACAATGAACGACTGTGACACTGAGTGGTGGAGTGGGAGGAAGAAGACTATTAGCTGGAAAGTCCCACCCTGACAGTTGGTCTAGTGCCAGCTCAGCTGGATGACTGCAACAAGGAAGGTGCTTAACCTTGTTGGGCTTCATATTCCTCACAAATAAAATGTAGAGCTCAGACAAATCTCTGAGACTCCATTCAATATGTTTTATTGCTAGGCATTCTAACCATCCCAGTGTCATCTAACTGTAGACGATGGAAGAGTTCCTGGTCAATTGTCGGAAAGTGTGAAATTCTTAACATTATATTAGTACCACTTATAGGCTTTTGCTCCTAGTGTGTATCACAGTAATAACTTGATTTTCAATTATTCTCAAGACCTTTGCATAATTGTACCACCACACTCAGCCAACTGTAAGGAGTGATTAGATCTCTCAGGATAGGCTAGGCATTCCATCTTTGCTTGAATTGTTAAAAGTACAACTTTTAAAGATGAGACCTCTACTGGTTGTTCCAAAAGGCCTGTTCTAAACTGGACAGAAGAGGATAGCTTACCCAGGGATGCGTGCCTTTTTTGTGGAACTTCAGTACTCTGGAGTGATAAATTGCTGTCCTTCTCCAGGTTGGATGACTTTCTCAGAATTTCACTAGAGAAGAAAAAGCAAGAACTCTGTATCACTCACATTAATTTCAGTTAGTTACAGCAAAGTGTTATGTGGCAGATTCCAGGGCTCTCCTAGGACTTTCAAATTTTCAATCTACTTTCCAGGACTTTATGACAAAACTCACTTCATCATATATCAATGAATATATAAGGGGTCCTACAAAGTAAAATTTTCTTCAGAGAAAATGGCCTAGATAAGGTTGAAATAGTGTGGTTTTTTTTTACACTATATTCTTACAGTAAAAAAGGACATAGAGCTAAACACTAAAATATTTACAATATATATTTTTTCTTTTAAAAAGATGGTGGATCCCAAACAGATGAGAGTCGAAGACTGCTTTGGGTACTGAAATAAAGGTCTGCTTATTTGTCAGCCTCTAAAGGAAAACAAGTTTCTACATTAAATGACAGATGCCATTTTGAAGATTATCAAAGGTGAACACTTTCAAGAAAGATTCAGAGAAGAAGGGGCAGAACACACATCTATGGAATATCTAATCTGTGCTAGGTACTATGGTTGGTGTCATGGCAGGTGGCACCAGATGTCAAAGAAAGAACGATGCATGCTGTGTTTTAATTTCACCAAATGTATCAAGGCTGTAATGATAGCATATGATGCCAGGAATCTCTGTACAACATGATCACACCACCTTTTGGCAGAAAACACTATTGGACCATCCCACAATTCAGCAATCTTCTTCTTTTCTTTTTAAATAACTTCCTGTTTATCATTTTTAAAATAGAAATAATCACATTTTCTTGAAAACTTGATATACCTAAGGTACGTATCTGAAATAAATGTATCTATTTCAAGAATGAAATAAGTCCAGATGTCTGGAGTGAATAATGTGAATTTTGTCTGATTGTTTATAAAAAGCTTACTGAAGGTACATAAGAATAGATATAAAAAGACAAGAGCAGAAAAGAAAGAAGTTCTCCTTGCTACTGTGGTTTGATTTGACTTCCTTTTAAGAAACAAGATCCAAATCCTGGTTCCAGGGTACTTTATGATTTATAATTGAAAAAAAAAATCTCTTTTTTTCCCCAGTGTGTTCTTTTAATAAAAATGATAAGAAAAGGTGATATTTGTCTTCATTCCCTAGTGTTCTTCCAGTATCCTCTATAAAATGTACTGGTTGCTCCCAAAGTTCTGCATTCTTAATGTATATTTGAATTATTCATGACCATGACTATATTCCTCTAAATCTTCTTATATTCCTTATTTGGATGGGAAAACTGTTCAGATAAAAATAAGAACTGACCTGGAACCTTTCCTTTCTCTCAAACAGAAAGTTTTAGACAGTTTGAGAAAGTCAGTTTCACTTTTCTTTTTCTTGACACTTTTTTAGTTCAGCTTGAAATACTGTAAGGAGTACTACTGAGTATCAACACACTGTGAAAATAAAGAGAAAACTACCTTCATAAAAATTTTAAGGAATAGGGACAGCAACAAAAACCAAAGACAAAGATCAAAAAGAGCAAAGAAAGAGCAAGAAAAAAGACAGTAATAAATGGGAGTGGGGGAGGAAAACAAGAGGTGATAAGAAACTAAGGAAGTATGAACTTAGAGAAGCAAAAGCTGCGTCTCTTCCATAGGGGACATCTTGCCCATTTCCCCACACTCAGTTAAAAGCCCTAAAACTACTCCTTCAAATATTCTTTCAACACCAGAGACAAGTTCATCCCTTTCCCAGCAAGCCTCTGGCTCAACAGTTCTGAACATACTCGACAGAAAATGGCTCCTCTGGACAAGGAACTCTGGAGGCTTCCTTTCTAATGGGACCTGCCTTGACCAGGAAGTGGCCGTAGTTACATGGTGGGCCATGCATCCCATGTTACAGCAGTGGGAGGAGGTTCACCTCTTCTTAGGTGTCCTGGTATGGCTTTTTGTCAGGGAGAGAGCCTGGGATATCCTACGTGCTTTGCAGTTCATCATCCTGAAAATCTCCCCGGTTTATTTTGTATTTACAGCATGTAGTGTGACGGCATGTGTACGCTGCCACTGCACAACTATTATCTGTAAACTCAAAATGGAAACCACAATAAATGTACAACAGCAAGCATTGTGGGTAAAAACATAAATTAAGGCTCTAAGGTGAAATTCAGTTTATTTCCTCCAAGAAAGGTAATTGGTTCTTTTAGCTCCCTATTAAATTGCTAAAGGAGGACAGGAAGGTAGCCAGTCTTCCTGAGTTCAGGGTAATCTCTGACCATGCTTATAGACAGAGAAGTCTAAGCTTCTTAGACGATGAATGGATTTGCATTTATTTTACACAATTTAAGCACTTTGTACATACTTCAGTCAGTCAGTCAGTTCAGTCGCTCAGTCGTGTCCGACTCTTTGCGACTCCATGAATCACAGCACGCCAGGCCTCCCTGTCCATCACCAACTCCCGGAGTTCACTCAGACTCACGTCCATTGAGTCAGTGATGCCATCCAGCCATCCCATCCTCGGTCGTCCCCTTCTCCTCCTGCCCCCATTGTACATACTTAGTTTATATCAATTTTAGGTATACTATGTTTGCTTGTGTACCTATTCCTATCACTTTTTCATTTT
>SJYX01016572.1:32630-52851 GCA_006410675.1 Oreotragus oreotragus | reverse complement strand
TGGTCATGTATGGATGTGAAAGTTGGACTGTGAAGAAAGCTGAGCGCCGAAGAATCGATGCTTTTGAACTGTGGTGTTGGAGAAGACTCTTGAGAGTCCCTTGGACTGCAAGGAGATCCAACCAGTTCATTCTGAAGGAGATCAACCCTGGGATTTCTTTGGAAGGAATGATGCTAAAGCTGAAACTCCAGTACTTTGGCCACCTCATGCGAAGAGTTGACTCATTGGAAAAGACTCTGATGCTGGGAGGGATTGAGGGCAGGAGGAGAAGGGGACGAGCGAGGATGAGATGGCTGGATGGCATCACGGACTCGATGGACGTGAGTCTGAGTGAACTCCGGAAGATGGTGATGGACAGGGAGGCCTGGTGTGCTGCGATTCATGGGGTCGCAAAGAGTCGGACACGACTGAGCGACTGAACTGAACTGAACTGAACTGAATATGTATAGATAGACTTCTTAAATACTGATAACTATTCTCCTTGTTGTTACTTAGTTCTTCGTGAGAAAAAATAAAAAAGATGCAAAGAAGTGAGTGCCAAGTGGATCCGGTTTGTAAATAATGGACATTAATTTTCCTTTTGTCTTCTCTAACACTTGGTTCACAAAATGTCCACCTCAAGTGCAATTTCTCCATGAAGGTTTACCTGATTACATCAGCTGAAAGCTCTCTTTCTACTTTAAACATGGAGGATGTCTTGCTTCAGTTTCCTCCTGGCATTCTTTTTTTGCACTATCTCCTATTATTACTCATTTAACAGTTACCTTCTCCTGCTAGCCCAGATGGTAAAGAATCCATCTACAATGCAGGAGACCTGTGTTGGATCCCTGGGTCAGAAAGAAGGGAATGGCAACCCACTCCAGTATTCTTGCCTGGAGAATCCCATGAACAGAGGGGCCTGATGGGCTATAGTCCATGGGGTTGCAAAGAGTCAGACACGACTGAGCAACTGACACTTTCACTTTCACTTTTCTCCTGCTTCACTTTCACTTTTCTCCTGCTAGAACACAGGCATAAATCATGCCTAACTCATCACTCACACAGGGACACACAGACTGTGAACCAGTTGAATGAATAAAGTATTCATTCACTTTGTCTCTACACTGAGTACCCAGGGGGACAATAGGCTCTAGTCATCTTTTGGTATCCTTGCAGAGATACACAACTAGTTGCTAGTTGAGGCAATGCTTGTATATGCTTAGAACATTAGTCTCACAGACAACATGTTATGCCATTTCCATGTTTAAAAATTTCCAATGGCTTCTCATTATACTAAAAACAGAAGGCAAATTCCTTCCGTTTCCTTACCTGTTTGATGCTTCATGCTCTTTCTCTGGGTTTTTCATTTTTTCAACAAATCCCCTACCCCTTTCATCATCCTGCACTATCCATATTAGGCAACTTTCTATTCCTCTAAATGATCAAGTGTGTCCCCATTTCAGGATCACTGGCTGCTTCTCTGCCTGGGACTTTTCTAGATGTTCATATGCGAGTGCTGGCTTCTCCCAGTCCTTGTTGATCTTCACTCAGATGTCACCTTCCAACAAAGGCCCTTCTATTGCTATCCTATTTTGCTATTTAATTCTCACCTTTCAGTTTCTACCTCTTAATTTGCTCTATGTTCTTGCTGGAACATTTACTATTATTGGTGATTATGCTATTTATTCATTTGACTGCTTTTTTGCTTTTCCATTAGAATACAAGTAACAAAAGGGTAGAGAATTTGTTTGGTTCATCTCTGTATTATAGTGCCTAGAATGATGCCTGGCACACAGAAATTTCTCAGCCAATATTTCTTGAATATATTGATAAATAAATCAGTGAACATCAGAATGCTCTGTGCATAAAGACTAAGTAACTTATTGACACAATAAAAACCGGAGTGAATCAGCAACCCAACAATTACATTTTATCTCAAGTCATTTCCCAAGGTAATTCTTGACGTGTTGATATTTTATGTTAAATAGCTTGCAGTTACTTTCTCTCTCAAAGTATTACCCATACTAACTGATGATCAAAATCATGATGATAATATTGAAGGAGAAATGGTGCTACATGCCAATGAATTTAAATGAAAATTTGAGGGACCAAATATCTCTGATTACAGATAAATATAATCTTTTCTTGAGAAACACAGAAAAAAAAATCTCTACCCAAATAATCTCATGGTTGATTCAGATTACAATGTTATTAGTTCTACAAATGGTTAGGCTCTTGACTCTTTAGATTTAAAATCTCAGGATGGAAAACTGAGGTTGCAAATGGTCTAGAATCCCTATCTTTATTCTTCAGCTTCTTCTCGTACCATAAAATAGGACACAATAGCCTCATTTAAAGGTGGTTCTTCAATTAAGTATACTTACAACTTTTTTACTTTGATTTCTAGATCCCTAATTTCCTTATTTGCATGTACAGGTTTCTGTTATATCCAGAAGTACCACATAGAAGATAATATCCCTTACTTTGTCCTATATCTTATGTTTGTGATCGAGTCTTAGGGCAATGCCACTGATAAATTGAAGTAGGATACAGAATCCCTGAGGGAAGTTAAGAATTCCTGCCTTGACTATCCAGTTGTTGTTTTTTGTGTTTTTTTTAAATTGGAGTATAGTTGATTCTTTTACAGTTAATTTTTTGGGGCTTCTCTGGAAGCTCAGTTGGTGAAGAATCTGTCTGTGATGCAGGAGACCTGGGTTGGATCCATGGGTCCAGAAGATCCCATGAAGAAGGAAACGGCAACCCACTCCAGTATTCTTGCCTGGAGAGTTCCCTGGGCAGAGGAGCCTAACGGGCTTATGGTCCATGGGGTCTCAAGAGTTGGACACAACTTAGCAGCTAAACTACCAGAGTAGTTAATTTATAATGCTGTGTTAGTTTCAGATGTACAGCAAAGGTGTACAGAGGTACATACATAGAATCACCTTTTTCAAAGACTCTTTTCCCACATAGGCCATTACAGAGTATTGAGTAGAGTTCCCTGTTCTATACAGCAGGTTCTTATAGCCATCTATTTTATATATAGTAGTGTGTATATGTTTGTTCCAGTCTCCCAATTTATCCCTCCCTCTCTTATCCCTTAAGGAAGCATAAGCAAAAACTGAGTAATTCATCCAAAGTAGATTATACCTAATTCCACATAAACATGGTAATTCCAGTTTGTAACCACTTTGTTCTTTCATATTTAGATAATCACATTTGTAGATATAGAAAATAAAATTGTATATCTAACCTAGGATGGCTTCCCATGTATTTCATAAGGAAACAAGACTTGATCTCTCAAAGTGACTGAATACACTTGGGAAATGCCCCTACCTGTCTTTAAATAGTGCACTGTTAATTCCTTTCCTACGAAGCAGGTCTTGTGGCCCATAGGGTGTGTCTTTGCATTTAGAGTCCGTGTCACAGAGTAGGGTTTGCAGGAACGGGAAGAATCCAGTACTAGGAAGGTTTCGAGGTGCAAGGTAACCTGAAAGTAAAAAAAAAAAAAAAAAAAATAGGCCATTACAGAGTATTGAGTAGAGTTCCCTGTTCTATACAGCAGGTTCTTATAGCCATCTATTTTATATATAGTAGTGTGTATATGTTTGTTCCAGTCTCCCAATTTATCCCTCCCTCTCTTATCCCTTAAGGAAGCATAAGCAAAAACTGAGTAATTCATCCAAAGTAGATTATACCTAATTCCACATAAACATGGTAATTCCAGTTTGTAACCACTTTGTTCTTTCATATTTAGATAATCACATTTGTAGATATAGAAAATAAAATTGTATATCTAACCTAGGATGGCTTCCCATGTATTTCATAAGGAAACAAGACTTGATCTCTCAAAGTGACTGAATACACTTGGGAAATGCCCCTACCTGTCTTTAAATAGTGCACTGTTAATTCCTTTCCTACGAAGCAGGTCTTGTGGCCCATAGGGTGTGTCTTTGCATTTAGAGTCCGTGTCACAGAGTAGGGTTTGCAGGAACGGGAAGAATCCAGTACTAGGAAGGTTTCGAGGTGCAAGGTAACCTGAAAGTAAAAAAAAAAAAAAAAAAGCAAACAGTAATTAAATCACTATGATGTTTCCTTGGAAAGGGAAAGAAGTGCAGTAACCATTCTGTGAAATTATCTTCTGGATTATGACTGTTTGGGTCCCCTATGGATCAAAAGACTTTAAAATGCTTGTTGCCCCAAAAATTTCTCTTCCTGGGACTTATTCTAAGGAACTAGCTGAGCTGCAAGAATGTTTGCCAGAGTGTTAACAATAAATCTATATTATATTATCCATATAATAAAATATAATGCAACCAATAAAAATGTCAAATAATATAGATATTTATAATACATTGCTAATTTAAAAGAGTAGATGACCAGAATAGTCATAATTTTTTCAAAAATATATAAATATATGTAGTATATTAAAAAATCTGGAGCAGGACTTCCCTGGCGGTCCAGTGGTTAAGACTCTGTGCTTCCACTACAAGGGGAGTGGTTTGATTCTTGGTCAGGAAACTAAGATTCCCACATGCCAGGTGGCAAGGTCAAATAAATAATAAATAAGTTTTAATAATAAAAATAAAAAATAAGTTCATTCTCTAAGTCTGTGAGTTTGTTTTTATTTTGTAAATCAGTTCATTTGTATCATTTCTTTTGAATTGGAGAAATTATTTTTCCTTAGTGGTATATTTCACATGACCTTGTTTACTTTCATTTGACTATATATTAACTATTTTTTCCTACAATATACATATCTTCTTTTGCAATCAAAGGAATTATAAATGCAGCCAACTTCCAGATACAGGAAATATTTTTGATGTCCTCAAAATTTTAAATTATCCTATACACACAATATTTTCTTCTTATTTAAAAACCAATAACAATGATATGAATGAATATGAAGATTTTCCCTAATTAAAGACACAATTATTGTAGCAGTTAACCAGTTTTATAACCTTTAACATTTGCTTTATAAAATATGATGATACCATACACAAGTTAAGACAATAGGCAAGCTGTGAATTACAAATCTTTTCACAAAATTAGGTTTGGTACTAAAACACGGGCTTCCTCCTTTTGGGGAATACAGATACAATGAATTTTCAAGAAAGGTTTAGAAACCATGAGGATAATTTTGACCAAAGACTAAAAAGCGAAACCTTAAGTTTCTCATGAACCTATTAAAATGAATGGCAGTACAGACATTTTCATTATAAACATAAAGAAATTTTTTAAAAAAAAAGAAAAAATAGTAAGAGCAATGAGGCTAAGTATGCATTATTCATAGAAAGAATAATAAGTAGAAATTTAAGTAACTTAAATACAGATTTTTTAAAAAGTTGAAAATAAAAAGGAAGAGGTAGTAGGAAAATTGGCCAGGAAATAAGAGGAAACAAAATGGAGAGACTGAAAGATGCAGTACTGTAGACTATGAACGTGGAGGAAAGAGCCAAAAGCCAAGGAAAGTAGGCAATCTCTGCTGCTGCTGCTAAGTCACTTCAGTGGTGTCCGACTGTGTGAGACCCCATAGACAGCAGCCCATTAGGCTCCTCATCTCTGGGAGTCTCCAGGGCAAGAATACTGGAGTTGGTTGCCATTTCCTTCTCCAATGCATGAAAGTGACAAGTGAAAGTGAAGTCGCTCAGCTGTGTTCAACTCTTTGCAATCTCATGGACTTTCCAGCCCACCAAGCTCCTCCATCCATGGGATTTTCCAGGCAAGAGTACTGGAGTGGGTTGCCATTGCCTTCTCCCTCTAGAAGCCAAAAAACAGATCCTCCTAGAGCCTCCAGAAAGAATGTAACTCTGCCAACACCTTTAACTCACAAAGATTAAATAAATCCTGGACTTCTGAACTCTAGAACAGTAACTTAATAAGTTAGTGCTTTTTCTAAGTCACAAAGTTTGTGGTAACTTGTGACAGCAACCACAGGAAAAACTAACACAATAACACCAGTATGGATTAAAGTTTTGAAAATTCAAACAAAATTGGAAAGAAATCCACCAGAATACAAGGAAAGATATAAGTATCTGAATGCAGAGTTCCAAAAAATAGCAAGAAGAGATAAGAAAGCCTTCCTCAGAGATCAATGCAAAGAAATAGAGGAAAATAACAGAATGGGAAAGACTAGATAAAGATCTCTTCAAGAAAATTAGAGATACCAAGGGAACATTTCATGCAAAGATGGGCTCGATAAAGGACAGAAATGATATGGACCTAACAGAAGCAGAATATTTTAAGAAGAGGTGGCAAGAATGCACAGAAGAACTGTACAAAAAAGATCTTCACAACCAAGATAATCATGATGGTGTGATCACTCACCCAGAGCCAGACATCCTGGAATGTGAAGTCAAATGAGCCTTAGAAACCATCAATANGGGGGCAGGAGGAGAAGGGGACGACCGAGGATGAGATGGCTGGATGGCATCACCGACTCAATGGACGTGAGTTTGAGTGAACTCAGGAGTTGGTGATGGACAGGGAGGCCCGGCGTGCTGCGATTCATGGGGTCGCAAAGAGTCGGACACGACTGAGTGACTGAACTGAACTGACTGACTCATTACTGTCTTCTATGAAGCTTCTTTTTCTGACACCAGAAAGACCAGTGTCTTCCCTAATATTAAACAAGTGATACCTGGAGTGACCTTTCACTGTTTTCATTGTAGCACAATTCCCTGAATAAGCTCAAGAGCATCAAACTGCCTGTTAGTGGTCACATCACTCTCTCACAGCATTCTGCCATACAAGACTTCTACAGTTCTGCAGTGGAATTTCACCATGAATGGTAAGTCACCCTGTTACACAGATCCCACCTGGGACCACTCATTTGGATTATGGGGTTATTCCTAGTCCATCTCAAGCACGTGCTGGGGGTCATCAGAATGGAAGGCAGATAGAAAGGCTACAGATGATCCCTTTCCCCTAAAGCACTCATCAAGCAGATGGTATGACTGACCTAGTGCTGAAAACAATGGAAGTTCAGCCGTAGGGTTAGAGGAAAAGAAGGGAAAGGATGTCAGGGGAAGAAGATCTAGGAAGAGGTGGAACATTACAGCCAGTGTTATTATTCTGGAACTAATTACAGTTTGTAAATTATTAAAGACAAATTTGAAAGAATTTAAACCTACAACATTCCTTGATGTGATTAATAATAAATATGCCTATTTTATAGGAAAATTCATTACGGAATCTCTTCAGAAAAAAAGACCTTATTGTGTTCAAAAAGTATAGACAGTTCACATTTTGCAGTTTTTTGATAATTGATGTTTAACCTGTTACAACAGGTTCAAGGAAAAGAGGAACAGGCTGATGTGTGTACAAAGTTAAGTTAACACAGTGCTGTACAGAACATGAACTGCCGGAATTATGTATTTTACCATCACCTTTTAACAAGAACCATATACTCACTAAAATAAGAGAGTCTGTGACAACAACCGGGGAAGGCAATGGCACCCCACCCCAGTACTCTTGCCTGGAAAATCCAATGGACGGAGTAGCCTGGTGGGCTGCAGTCCATGGGGTCGCTAACAGTCGGAGAGACTGAGCGACTTCACTTTCACTTTTCTCTTTCATGCATTGGAGAAGGAAATGGCAACCCACTCCAGTATTCTTGCCTGGAGAATCCCAGGGATGGGGGAGCCTGGTGGGCTGCCGTCTATGGGGTCACAGAGAGTCGGACACGACTGAAGTGACTTAGCAGCAGCAGTGACAACAACAATAACACTGATTTATTAAGCACCTATTGTATCCCATGTAGCCATGAAATGTTATTTATTACAGGGAATGGGTGCAAACCAAACATTTTTAGTAGTAAACCACCAGTTAACTAAGCTTTTAGCTAAATCAAATTCAGTTGTCATTGTTTTAAGAATGAAATAGGCATTATAAAAAAATCCAGTTTAAGAATCTTTAAAAAGATACTTTGTAAAGAATTATTATATCCATCCATATATCTATGTTTATCTAGAAAGATGATCAAGTTTGGTCTTCCTTTCCCTTGCTGCACAAATGTCCTTATTCAGGACAATATTGGTGTGTGACATTATGTACAAATAAAAGCAGTAGTTGTCAAAGTGCAAGCCCAGGCCCAACAGAACCAACATCACCTGGAAACTTATTAGAAATGAAAATTTGAGATCCTACCTCAGATCTACTTAACCAAAACCTTTGGGGATGGGGTTCAGCCATCTTTATTTTAACAAGCCCTCCAGGAAATTCTGATGCACTCTAAAGTTTAAGAACAATAAGATTAGATTACTGACAGGCTTTATTTGCTTGGGCTCCAAAACCACTGTAGATGGTGACTGCAGCCATGAAATCAAAAGACGCTTGCTCCTTGGAAGAAAAGTTATGACCAACCTAGACAGTGTATTCAAAAGCAGAGACATCACTTTGCCAACAAAGATCCATCTAGTCAAGGCTGCGGTTTTTCCAGTAGTCATGTATGGATGAGAGAGTTGGACTATAAAGAAAGCTGAGCTCCAAAGAACTGATGCTTTTGAACTGTGGTGTTGGAGAAGACTCTTGCAAGTCCCTTAGACTGCAAGGACATTCAACCAGTTCTTCCTAAAGGAAATCAATCCTGAATATTCATTGTAAGGACTGATGCTGAAGCTGACGCTCCAGTAATTTGGCCACCTGATGCGAAGAGCTGACTCATTTGAAAAGACCCTGTTGCTGGGAAAGATTGAAGGCAGGAAGTGAACAGGATGACAGAGGATGAAATGGTTAGATGGCATCACTGACTTGATGGATATGAGCTTGAGCAAGCTCCAGGAGTTGGTGATGGACAGGGAGGCCTGGCCTACTGTAGTCCATGGGGTCGCAAAGAGTCAGACACGACTGAGTGATTAAACTGAATTGAACATTAGACTGCAAACTTTTCCATTAGAGTTAGATAGTAAATATTTTAAGCTGTGGCTCCATCACAAATACTCAGCCCTGCCATTGTAACATGAAAGCAGCCATAGACAATATACACATCAATGGGCCAGCTTGTATTCCAATACAGCTTAATTTACAAGAAAAGGCAATGGACTGGATTTGGTCCATAGACTGTAGTTTGCTGAACCCCCAGGAGGACAACCTCTTACACATGTCCTTCTCCCTCTCCTGCCTCATTCATTTCTTTAAAAAAAAAAATTATTTATTTTATTTATTTGGCTACATTAGCTCTTTGTGAGGGACTCTCTAGTAGTCATGCATGGCCTTAGTTGTCCACAGCATGTGGGATTCTAGTTTCCTGTTGTTCAGTCACTCAGTTGTGTCTGACTCTGCGACCCATGGCCTGAAGCATGCCAGAATTCCTTGTCCTTCATTATCTTCCAGAGTTTTCTTAAACTCACGTCCATTGAGTCAATGATGCTATCCAACCATTTCCTCCTCTGTCACCTCCTTCTCCTCGTGTCCTCAGTCTTTCCAAGAATCAGGGTCTTTTCAAATGAGTCAGCTCCTCGCATCAGGTGGCCAAAGTATTGGAGCTAGCTTCAGCTTCAGCATCAGTCCTTCCAATGACTATTCAGGGTTGATTTCCTTTTGGGTTGACTGGTTGGATCTCCTTGCAGTCCAAGGGACTCTCAAGAGTCTTCTCTAGCACCACAGCTCAAAAGCATCAGTTCTTCAGTGCTCAGCCTTCTTTATGGTCCAACTCTCACATCCATGTATAACACTGGAAACCCCGTAGCTTTGACTATACCGACATTTGTTGGCAAAGTGATGTCTCTGCTTTTGAATACACTGTCAAGGTTTGCCATAACTTTTCTTCCAAGGAGCAAGTGTCTTTTAATTTCATGGCTTCAGTCACCATCGGCAGTAATTTTGTTGCCCAAGAAAATAATCTCTGTCGCTGTTTCCATTTTTCCCCCACCTATTTGCCGTGGGACCAGATGCTATGATTTTAGTTTTTTGAATGGGATCAAACCTGCATCCCCTGCACTGGAAGGTAGATTCTTAATCACTGGACCAGCAGGGAAGTCCCTCGTTCATTTCTTGCTTGCACTCATCCTCACTCCTTTTTTTCGTCTTCCCTTATCCCAACTAATCTATTTACTATTCCCTCTTCTCTGTTTCCATTTCTTCTTTTCTCTCCTCCTCCTGCTACAGCCCTTTCTCTCCTCTAGCCCTCTATCTCTTTATCACTGATATAGCCACAAACGCAGTTTTCCCAACATCGTCTCTTATTCTTTTTTTCTTTTTCACCACTACAGAAGGATTTTTGTCCACTTCCATGATAAATTCAGGAGATTGTTGCTCACTGGCACTATCTATAGAAGTACTATTTTCTACTTATTGTATTTTTAGAGAAAGAAATGTCACAGCCTTTTTGGTAATGAAGCTACTTCCATTTGGCATCATTAGGCTCAGAAAGCATTCTGTAGGCTGCCTTGGTGACATTTGTAAATATTATAATAATGGTAGAATTGGAGAACTTCCCCTGTGTTTCTTTGTGTTTTTCTCAAAGCAGGTCAGAACCCAACCTAGGTGATTTTTTGTGTTTTCAGGTGAAAGGAATTTGTTCTTTACCCTAGTGAAGAGGTGAATGATACATTTTGGAATAAAATTCTGACTTTTAAAAATATGGAGTTATTCATTTGAGGGGTTATGTTTTTATTAACTTTTTGGATACAGGGTCACATTTGTAGAAAAAGTATCAGTCTTTCTAAGCAGGTAAATGATAAGTTGCCTTGTGAAACATCACAGCAACAATCTGTCACCATGACAAGCACACAAAATAGGGCAAACATTTTTAGAAACATTACCTACAAATGATCAAATAACCTGATATGAATTAAACAAATATGAGAAAGAAAATAAATCTCAGAAGCAAAGATGTAATAATTTAAGTAAGTCCTTTTCTCCTTCTAGTTTTTGAGCAAATTTTATTCTCAATTACATTGTAAAAGACATATTGAAAATTATGAACGACATAAAACCTGACATTTCAAATTGTCAGGCACTAGAGGACTGTCTTTGTTCTCCTTCCCACACACCTTCCACTTAGAGGATCAGTGTCCTGATCCTGTTCCCCTGCCCATCACAAGGTAAAATCAAATACAGTGGATCTTTCTGACTTCATTCCTTCTGAGAAACTTCTTTTATTTTTTTACCTTCACGGCCGAGAGACCTTGCATACGTACATGCTGCTGTTGTGTCCGACTGTGCGACCCCATAGACGGCAGCCCACCAGGCTCCGCCATCCCTGGGATTCTCCAGGCAAGAACACTGGAGTAGGTTGCCATTTCCTTCTTCCGACTTCATTCCTTCTGAGAAACTTCTTTTTTTTTTTTTCCCTTCATGGCCCAGAGAGACCTTGCATACATACATGTTAAGCCACTTCAATTGTGTCCGACTCTTTGCGACCCCATGGACTCTGGCCCACCAGCCTCCTCTATCCGTGGAATTCCCCAGGCAAGAATACTGGAGTGGATTGCCATCTCCTCCAGGGCATCTTCCTGACCCGAGGACTGAACCCACGTCTGCTGACATCTCCTGCGTTGCAGGCAGGTCTTTACCGCTGAGCTGCTGGGGAAGCTGTAGGGGCCTTAGCTTGGGGCTAAACACTGATAGGACTGAGAATCTTCAGAGACATCAGCTCAATAAAACTGCCCTTTTGAGAGACTAAAGAATAAGCTATGTGAAAGAAGAAAAGTTCTAACATATTTCTCAGCACAATGCTTGGCACATTGTAAGCCATTATTAATTATATTAATAAATGAATCAATGAATAGATGAGCCCCTGAGGGTCACAGTAAGACAGAATGATTTAGTTTTTAGCATAATACACACCTTATTATTTGTAAGGCAAACCAGTTTTATCACCCAAGTATAGTAAGTGCAGAGGATAATAATGGATATGTTAACAGTAAGCTCAGTGGATAAGTACAAAGGATAATATTGCATTATATTCATGTATCTTATAAAAGTAGATAGACTGATATTGATTAATGAAATCAATAACATTTATTGTTACATTTATTGTTAGTTCTTGGTTTCTACAAAAATCTAGCTAGTACACATTGACATCTCTAATACCCACTGCTCAGTTTATTATCCACAAAGTGAATTCATCCATCATCTATTAAATAAATGTTTACTGAGCAGATACTGTGTGGCTGGCACTGAGGAGGTGCTAAGTAAGGTTCATTCTTCTATTAAATTTTCTTTCATTTAAACATGTAAAAATGTAACTCTGGGTTACTTGTATGGGTGTATGTGTGTGTTTGTGTGTTAGAAAGAAAGCAAATTAGTGTCTGATTTCAAAGCTCATCATGGTTTTAGTAAATAAAATGTATATAGAAGTCATTTGTTTTCCTGAAATGTCAGAAATACTATGAATAAAATATAATTGAAAATACATAGTAAAATATTGGTTTTAAAAAAAGATTCACATCTGACAGAGTTAAACAGCTATCATTTCATGTGAACCCCATGACAGTTCTGTAGGATAGGTAAGGCAAGTATACACCCATTTCACAGCTAACCTCGGAGAGACCAAACAATTTTACTCAAGGTCACATGAAAGACAAGATGCCAGGGATGATCGAGAGCTATATGACATAGGACAGTAATGAAAAAAATATTTTGTTCAGTTAAGTTTCAGTGCATCTTGGAACCAACAGACTGAAACTGTGAAGAACAGGTACCACCTCTGGTTTTGCTGTTAATTCATTGAGTTCCCGGGGCAAATTATCTGTCTATGTCTCTATTTTCACATCCAGCAAATTGAGGATAATGGGCCTTGTCACCTCATGGGGCACAAGGAAGATTAATTGGATACAGCTTGTGTAAAGTCCTATGAAAGCTGAGGAAGGAAAGGCCACACAGAATCATGAGTTACCAGTGCTCACTGTTGTTGCAACATTTGTCTAATTCACACACAGTGGCTAGGGCTCTGTTCTGCCTGTCTCGCATCTCTGTGCTGTGAACCAATGGGTGGATAAGAGGATTGCATGCCATGTTTCTTCCCCTAGTAATTCATAATGTGCACCTGTATCAGCTGGTGTAGTGCTTCAATTACTGCATGCTCAGTGGGTGTGGTGTCATGACACATCGTTCCTAATTCTCCCCAGACAAGTCTTGCTTCACAAGTGCTTTCCCAAGTTCAGATCCATTGGCAAATGTAGCCTGTTCCTGGCAGTGAGGGCTGAGGCACAGTGCCTAATCCTTAAAGCGGTGGGTAAGGAGGTCCTATACACAAAAGGTTAGTGTCTGTATATGTCTAATGGCTAGAGCTCCAATACTTCAGCCACCTGATGCAAATAGCCAACTCATTGGAAAAGACCCTGATGCTGGGAAAGACTGAAGGCAGGAGAAGAGGGTAGCAGAGGATGAGATGGTTGGATGGCCAATCAATTGAACTGAATCACCAATTTAATGGACATGAACTCGGGCAAACTCCAGGAGATGATGAGGGACAGGGAGGCCTGATGTGCTGCAAGCCATGGAGTTGCAAAGAGTCAGACACGACTTGGCAACTGAACAACAACAACAAACTGGCTAGAGTTATTGAGAACAAGAACCAATTTTGGGTGACTGAGAAGGCATTCTGCATGCTGGGATCCTTCCCACATCTCCCACTCTCCCTGGAGCTGCTTCTAAGCACCACAGTCAATGGATTTTGAAAGATGCAAAAAATGTCCCTGTGGAGACAATTTTGGGCTCTGGCTATGCAGTTGCAGGCATGAGAGGAAGTGGGGAATGATTCCTGCCTGCTTTGTACCTTTGGCTTATTACTATGATTATTTTTTAAGATAACAGGGTGAGGCATTTTGGACTAGGGAGATTGCAGTCTCTTTGGATGTTATCTCTTCAGTCCTCAAAGTACACACTTGAGTTGATGTTCAGTCAAAAGGGCTCCATAAACCACATTACTAATTTTCTGGAACAGAATGAACAGCCCTCCTTTCTGAATATTAAGTGGACCCTTTGGGTGATGGCTTCCAAAGGGCATGGTCTGATCTATTCAAATCATAAATAAAATGATTTGATTCAAGGACACACAACAGGAACACATATATGCTAGATAATGAACTCCCATATGGACTGACTTGAGAAACTTAAAAGTAAGAATCTCCATAATACTATTAAACAATATTCCCACTTGGCAAAGAATGTTGAATTCTACAATTCATCTTGGGTGAGTGGAGTCTGTTTGTCCTGTTAGATGGCCTAACCATAACCTGTATTTTGCCTTTCTGAAACTTGTCTTTTATGCAGAAGGACTCACAATTGCATTTTTTAAAAACTCCCTGCCATGGCCATTCACAAACAGAATCTTGGCAACAGTTTTATTTGTTTCTAAGTTAAAGTTAAAAGAAAAAATAATTAATCCTGACTCCTCACTTCATTGCAGGACATTCTTCCTATTAAGTTTAATTTCTTAATTCTCTCTGGATGTGGTTGATCAAAAGAGAGCCTTCTGGCCTCTGTGGCAGGGCTGATATGAAGCTGGGTATACATTGGTATGACTGTATGGATTGGTCATATCAAAAAGACCTGATAGAGACGTGGGCTGAGAGCCACTGTGCTGAGCCACATCAGTTGCAGGCTCTCCCCTAAGATAAGCTCCCCTCCCACACAGAGCCAGCAATATCAGCTAAAATTTAGCAAAAAGAGGGGGTACTCCAGAAGAGTGATATTTCTCCCAGTGCCACCACATCTGTTCTGACTTGTGCAGGAGTTCTGACTGTGCTAATTGTTAACTACACTGCATATCAGCCAGGTACGTGGGTAGTTAACCCACAAAGCCTGCACTGGAAGAATGGACTGAGGAAGTGATTCTCTCTCCATGTGATGTTTGGGATTGGAGGAATAGGAAGAAAGGGAGCATCAGGATTTCCATAAACTCTGGGACCAAATGAGTTTAGGAAAAAGATTTCCTTTCTTTTTCTTGTTTCTTAAGGTAGCACTGGCTCCTATCCTGCAAACAAATGTTCCATGGGGAAACAGTGCCTCAACCCATTTTCTCACAAACTCCCAACTGAAAAGTGATCTGGAACTGGAAAGATTTCCCCCTAACCCCCACCCACCACTTCCAAGAGTATAATTTTTATATAATGAAATCTATTGGCTTTGAGTCTCACCATACTAAAATTCCCTTCACCAGGTTAGCTTGAAGTGAAGTGAAGTGAAGTGAAGTCGCTCAGTCGTGTCCGACTCTTTGCGAGCCCATGGACAGTAGCCTACTAGGCTCTTCTGTCCATGGGATTTTCCAGGCAATAGTCCTGGAGTGGATTGCCATTTCCTTCTCCAGGGGATCTTCCCAACCCAGGGATAGAACCCGGGTGTCCTGCATTGTAGACAGACGCTTTACCATCTGAGCCACCAGGGAAGTCAGCAAATACCCTAGTATTTATTTGTGGGAGTCCATTACAACTGTGCATTACAAACATGGGAGTCCTTCAGCAAAACCTAAGCCACTGTTTGGAGAAGGGAATTTCATTCCAGAAGGATTTAGGGAGACTTTTAAAAGTACACACTCTATAATGGAAAAAAAAAATAAGGTAATAAGGAAATATGAATGAGAACAAACAAAGATCAAGAAAAAACAGAATCAGCACATAATAGATGCCAAAGGTCTGTATATTATTAGAGGTGGACCACAAATTTGAGCCTGAATGTCCTAAGGAACTGAAAGAAATGATCATTTAGCCAGTTCACAGTATTAATAGAAATAAATAAATGCTTTGGGAGAGGTACAGCTTTCCCTATATTGAGAGAAATACTAACTCTCAGGCATCAAGAGCTACACTTCAGTAAGTCCTAGTGAAATTAGCACATAATAGATGCCAAAGGTCTGTATATTATTAGAGGTGGACCACAAATTTGAGCCTGAATGTCCTAAGGAACTGAAAGAAATGATCATTTAGCCAGTTCACAGTATTAATAAAAATAAATAAATGCTTTGGGAGAGGTACAGCTTTCCCTATATTGAGAGAAATACTAACTCTCAGGCATCAAGAGCTACACTTCAGTAAGTCCTAGTGCATTTGCGCCCACCCAGCACAGGAGCATCTTTGAAAGTGACTAACCATCCAGTAACCCATGGAGACCCTGAGAGTGTTTGCCACTAAGCAGCAAAGACTGGGGAGTAAACTGAGGAACTGAGCTCCCTTTACCACTTAATTCAGTTCAGTTCAGTCACTCAGTCGTGTCTGACTCTTTGTGACCCCATGAATCGCAGCAGGTCAGGCCTCCCTGTCCATCACCAAATCCCGGAGTTCACTCTGACTCACTCCATCGAGTCAGTGATGCCATCTAGCCATCTCATCCTCTGTCATCCCCTTCTCCTCCTACCCCCAGTCCCTCCCATCATCAGAGTGTTTTCCAATGAGTCAATGCTTCGCATGAGGTGGCCAAAGTACCACTTAGTAACAGAGGTCATTTCCAAGCTGGGGCACTATCATCATAGTACTGGTATACAAAATACTGATTAAGGCAATAAAAATAGCGTAAAGCTGTTTGGTGTTAGATAGAAACATCCCCTGCAAACTCTCCCCCAAATCTTTGCTTATCTGATAACTGAGTTAAGCTCTGAGTTAACTTTTATGAATTATTCTTGTGAGTGAAGTATAGGACAAGAACAAGAGTTTAAAATTATCCTTTATAATCCTAGCTTTGCAAGTGATTTACTATGTAACCATGACCTCTACCATGAGTCATTTCCTCACTTATGCAGGAAAAATAAATCTGGATACCTATCCATCATAACTACTACAAGTAGAAGAATCTCCTATAAAATGTGATTAGCCATGTTGAAGTATTAAGCATTTAAGATGAAAATTATGTTTGAAAATTAAAATGTGATTTCAATAACCCATTAAGAGTTATGACATGGAGAAAAGAACTTCAGTTGTCATCCCTATAGAAGTATGCTACTAATAACTGGGTTTTTTTTTCTTCAGAAATCTGATTCAGTTATGATCACAGAGAATTTTGTGCATTACAGTATAAGAATAAAAGTCAGAGCAATGCATTGCTAGGAGCATTGTATAGAAAATAATTAGGTCTTATAAAGGCAGGACAGTAACTGTTCTGATTCAATAGATGGTCTTGGGAAGAACAGGATCTGATCACAGGGTTTCAAATCTGATCATTCCTCAACAGCTTGTGTAANAGAATAAAAGTCAGAGAAATGCATTGCTAGGAGCATTGTATAGAAAATAATTAGGTCTTATAAAGGCAGGACAGTAACTTCTCTGATTCAATAGATGGTCTTGGGAAGAACAGGATCTGATCACAGGGTTTCAAATCTGATCATTCCTCAACAGCTTGTGTAATATTCATATCTTTGGTATTCATATTACATAGATTTACAAATGATTCTTGTGACAACCTGCCAGTAGAAAATGTATGTCACAACCTTTTCTTTCAAGCAGCGCTGCTGACAAGTAGCAGCCTCATCTTCTTGTCAAACTTGACTTTCTCCTAAGCCAAAGATTTTCTTACTAAGACTTCCGCCAATCACAGAGACAACTTAAGTGATCCATGGCTTGCTTTGTAACCCACAACATATTAATGGCCTTCCCCCTCCCTCTCTGTAGAACAACTTTTCATCAAAGTCACTGTCTCATTAGGAGAGAAAAGAGAAAAATTCCCCAGTGGCATTTTCCTAAGTTGTAGAGTCAAAAATATTAACATAGCAATTAGTATTTTCCATTTTTTCTAAGAAAAAAGTTTTTTTTTTCTGAAAAGAATGTACCTCAGAAAAATAGAATTGAAATAATGAAATGCCATTTTACACCTATCAGATAGGCCAAAGTTTAAAAAGTCTGACCACACCAAGTGCTGGAGAGGATACGTAGTAGTAGGAGCTCTCATCCCATGGTGGGGAAGAAGTATGTTAGTAAAGGTACACTGTGGAAGTGTAGCAATGCCGGAGACCAGGGTTTGATCCCTGGGTCAGGAAGATCCTCTGGAGAAGGGAATGGCAATCCACTCCAGTAATCTTGCCTGGAGAATTCCATGGACAGAGAAGCTTCACAGGCTACAGTTTGTGAGTTCACAAAGAGTCAGACACAACTGAGCAATTAACACACACACACACACTGTGGAAATCATCTGGCTACATTCAACATCATTGAAAATATGCATAGCTCTAAGTATATATGCTAGATCATATGTGCACAAAGACATAAAGGAATATGCATCACAATACCATCATAAATAAATAAAATGAAGAACTGATATCATCAAAAACCAAGGATAAGTAGATTGTGATATATCTATGCATGGAATACATGGTCAAACTGAATACAGTAAAGTTGTATAAATCAACAGAAATAAACATATAAAATGCAATACTGAGGCAAAACATGATATCCAGCTTCAAAAGTATGACTCTAAATGATACTAGAGTGGGGTACCATTTATGTAAATTTTAAAACCCTGTGATCAAAAGGCATAAACTTCCAGTTATAAGATAACCAAGTCCTGGGGATAGAATATATAGCATGGTGACTATAGTTAACAATATTTTATTGTAAAACTGAAAGTTTCTAGCTAAGTAGATCTTAAAAGTCCTTATCACAAGAAAAACAATTTGTAACCATGTGAGGCAAGGGATGTTAACTCCTTGTGGTGATCATTTAGCAATATAAACATACATTGTGCCATTATGCTATATAACTGAAACTAATATTATATATCAACTATAGCTCTTTAAAACTTGGAAAAACACTAATAGTTATGCCAGGAGACATATAAGATAAAGGTTCATTTAGCACTGTTCATAACAGAAGAAGAAGTAAAAGAACCACTTAATATGCCAGGAAGGAAATTAGCAGAAACAGTTTTCTGCAAAGAGTTATAGAATTGTCCCTGATTCCTGATAATGTCCAATTCAGAACAAAGCCCTGCTTCCTAGGACCTCAGTTATCACCCAAAGTCTAAATCCTACAAGAAGTTCTCTTTAACACTCTCTCACTGAGACATAATCACAGTTCCTCATGGTGTTCACTCTCCCTAGTTTCAAGGATTAGTAAAGTCAGCTTTTCCAACAACAACAAAATTAAATGAAGTCCAGAAATCATGAAAGCCTTTTTTATTTTCTTAAAAGCAGGAAAATAATATAATGTAGTGAGGTTAAAAAATACGTCATAGAAAATATAATATAAGCGTGGGAATGTCACACACTGGGCTAACGACAATGGTTTCCTTTAGGAAGGGAAGGAGGGAGACAGAAAGGAAGGGAGAGAAAATGATGCTGGAGGTTTACACAGGGCCTCAATGGTGCCTTAGGGTTTGATCTCTTTAAACAACAACCAAAAATTTCCAAAAAATGTGAAATAAAAATGCTAAGGTTTGATAAAGTTAGGTAGTGGATATGTAAATATGTCATTTTTTTTCTTCCCAATGGGTTTAAAATACTTTACACCTTTATTTTAATGATAATATGCTGGAGTTACATTAGATTCAGATACTCCTTAGAGACTAAAACACCACCACCACCACATTAGGGTTGAACTAGGGGGGTTTCCCAGGTGGCACAGTGATAAAGAGTCCACCTACCAAGCAGGAGATGTAGGTTCAATCTCTAGGTCAGGAAGACACCTTGGAGAAGGAAATGGCAACCCACTCCTCTATTCTTGCCTGGGAAATCCCATGGATATAGGAGCCTGGAAGCCAACAGTCCATGGAATTGCAAAAGTCAGACACGACGTGCAAATGAGTCAAATATAACATAGCATAAACAACAACAATAAGGAGGAGGTTTTAGTTACAGTTGCACTCATCTCACACGCTAGTTGATCCCTGTGTCAACTCGATGGGAAACCTCACACTACTACTGACACTCGAAAGGAAAGCAAACTAGCATTTCTCCACACGAGAAAAGGCCTGACTCCCCTGTGGAGACGCTAGTAAAGTAATGCTCAAAATCCAAGCTTGGCTTCAGCAATACGTGAACCATGAAATCCCTGATGTTCAAGCTGGTTTTAGAAAAGGCAGAGGAACCAGAAATCAAATTGCCAACATCCGCTGGATCATGGAAAAAGCAGGAGAGTTCCAGAAAAACATCTATTTCTGCTTTATTGACTATGCCAAAGCCTTTGACTGTGTGGATCACAAGAAACTGTGGAAAATTCTGAAAGAGGTGGGAACGAGACCACCTGACCTGCCTCTTGAGAAACCTATATGCAGGTCAGGAAGCAACAATTAGGACTGCACATGGAACAACAGACTGGTTCCAAATAGGAAAAGGAGTACGTCAAGGCTGTATATTGTCTCCCTGCTTATTTAACTT
>SJYX01016572.1:0-15710 GCA_006410675.1 Oreotragus oreotragus | reverse complement strand
GACTGCAAGGAGATCCAACCAGTCCATTCTGAAGGAGATCAGCCCTGGGATTTCTTTGGAAGGAATGATGCTAAAGCTGAAACTCCAATACTTTGGCCACCTCATGCAAAGAGTTGACTCATTGAAAAAGACTCTGATGCTGGGAGGGATTGGGGGCAAGAGGAGAAGGGGACGACAGAGGATGAGATGGCTGGATAGCATCACTGACTCGATGGACGTGAGTCTGAGTGAACTCCGGGAGTTGGTGATGGACAGGGAGGCCTGGCGTGCTGTGTGATTCATGGGGTCGCAAAAAGTCAGACACGACTGAGCGACTGAACTGAACTGAATGTTCAATTTAATATTTAAAAACTTAATACATTTAAGTGTATGTATGTTTGTATATATATTATCATTTATTAAATAGTATTTTGAAAGTATATTTGTGTGTTTACATGTTACATACCCACACAACACTCATGTCTTTAGGAGAGCCCAAGAGAATGCAAGAGGGGATATTGACACAGGGAACAGGCAGGCATTTAGGAAGAAGAGCTTCAGAATGAAGTTTTGTCCCTCCATAAAATCAATAGTGGAACTTGAAGTTTCTAACACAAAGTCAGTGTCAAAAAGACCCTGGATACATTTCTGTTACTAGATGACTGGAACTGTCCTCATTATGAGTGTTATACACAAGTTGTGTAGACCTCAGATAAAGATAAGAATCCCTCTTAACAAGTACAATGCAGATAGGTATTATGCTTAAATAACAGTTTAATGCCATCTTCTCTGAGCAGGTTTCCCATCTTCAGGCTAAAGTCTAAACTTCAGTATTGAGTAAAACTGCTGCATGCCCCCATCCTCTACTAACTTCCCATCTTAGTTGGATGGCTCTCCCACCAAGATAAATAGTTTTGTTTCTATTTTGCAATAAGACTTTATAATTGTGCCACAGAGTTTATAGGAATATAGGCCCAAGGAAGTTAATATTCCTTGTTCAACTGTTTGCCTTCTTTCTCTTCACTGTGTCTAGCCTGAAGGTCTTAAGACTGATGAACTGAGGGGAAATAAGGATCAATGACCTATGACGAGTCAAGATGAAGCTTGCACATAAACATCAGGTCTGTTTGTTCCACACACAAGCCCCTTGCTAACCACCAGTCCTGTAGTTCTTAGAATATATAATCAGTTATATGTCCCTGAAGAGTTGGCTCAAGAGGGTGTCTTTTTCAGAACGGCCCTAGTGGTAAAGAACCCACCTGCTAATGCAGAAGACGTAAGAGATGTGGGTTTGATCCCTGGGTCAGGAAGAGCCTCTGGAAAAGGAAATGGCCACCCACTCAATTATTCTTGCCTGGAGAACCCATGGACAGAGGAGCCTGGTAGGCTACAGTTCATAGGACCACAAAGAGTCAGACAGGACTGAAGCAACTTAGCACACACACAACACGTAACTATGTTTAACTCTTATGTGTTTTAATGCTCTTTAGCTTTAAAAGTACGTTTAGAAATAACATCACATTTGAGCCTCATTCACATGACTATGGAAGCTAAACATCATGTCCTCTTTTATGGATTGGGTATTAAAAGCTCAGTGGTATTTGTAAGTAAACAAAGTAGTAACTTAAAACAGCAAGTTATGGTTCCAAATCTCACACTCTTTCCCCATATCATTTTCATCATGTGATCTGAAAGCTAATGGACGTATAGAAGAACCCACCTCTAATTAAATCTCTTCCTAACTTGCCTATTATTATAGGCATTTCTCTAGAAATGTGTGCTTTTAAACCAGATTAATGAATTATGTGACTGAGACATTGGGTATCTGACATATCCGCAGGGATTACTGCCTGTTAGTCATTAACACGGGCTTCCCTGGTGGCTCAGATGGTTAACCTGTAGAGTCACCTACCAGAGAACAGGTCTCCATGGCAATGAATAGGGCAAAGTGAAAGTTTCAGAGAAAGGAGGCTGGGAACTGTCTTACGCATGAAACTCTCCCTAAATAAGACATTGAATTATAGCTCTAGATTCAATACAGAAGTGTCAGAGAGGGCTGGAATGATTCATGGAAGCTAGGGAGAGAGGCTGGGAATGTCCCATGGCCTGAAAACACTAATTGTCTTTGGGAATCTACACACCGAGGAAACCAGAATAGAAAGAGACACATGTACCCCAATGTTCATTGCAGCACTGTTTATAATAGCCAGGACATGGAAACAACCTAGATGTCCATCAGCGGATGAATGGATAAGAAAGCTGTGGTATATATACACAATGGAGTATTACTCAGCCATTAAAAAGAATACATTTGAATCAGTTCTAATAAGATGGATGAAACTGGAACCAATTATACAGAGTGAAGTAAGCCAGAAAGAAAAACACCAANTTGGGTAAGTGTAATACAGGCTTTCATTATGTCTCTAGAGTGTGCTAAGTAGAAGTCCTATATACTTTACCAATCTTGGTGCTCTCTTGAGGACAAGGAGGTTGAAACCCACAGTCAGATGGGTATACTGAGGCAGAGAAGTAGCATGTCAAGTAGTTTAGAATATATATTCCATCTAGTGACTAAGGTAAATGGGATTTCATGCCGAATGCCTTAGTTTTAACTGTGACACATATTTTCCCCTTAAACCATCATTTCAAAATGGAAATATTTTTGGTATAACTTGGTCTTTATGATTTTCATGTTTACTATTATGGAGTTTCTCTTTTTACATTTTATTTTTCTTATAAAGAATATTTTCAATCTGTACCTAAAACATCAATATGTACCTTACATATGAATCACACCTTATGCTTACACACAGGATTCTTTCAGACACCATAAAATGTGATGACCCTTTATTTATTCAATGTCAACCTGAGCCACAACTATATAGTTTATTGTCTTACTACGCAAACTAAATGGTTGCAGTTGTCTTCCTGTAATTCTTTAAAATAAAAAATGGAAAATTAGAGAAGGAACTAAGACAGTCTTCTGCTGATCTGAAATGGCTGCAAGATTAAAGTTTTTCAACTACCTCCCTGGTGGCTCAGATGGTAAAGTGTCTGTCTACAATGCGGGAGACCTGGGTTCGAGCCCTGGGTTGGGAAGATCCCCTGGAGAAGGAAATGGCAATCCACTCCAGTACTATTGCCTAGAAAATCCCATGGACAGAGAAACCTGGTAGGCCCCAGTCTATGGGGTCGCAAAGAGTCGGACATGACTGAGCGACTTCACTTCACTTCAGGCCAAATTAAAATCTTTAACTCTCAAAAGAGGGAGCTTGGCCAGAAACTTTTCATAACTATTATTCCAACTGTGTAAAGAGCAATGTGCCAATTTGATACCAGGAATGCATGGATAGTTAAAACTCCATGAAGGTCAATTTGCCCTACTGGTAAAGTTTTATGTGTATACATGCCATATATACATGGCTAGAGTAGGAGCTCAAAACTTATACCTGAATGGACAAATGAACAACACAGTGTTTGGTGCCTATAGAAGAATCTAATGCTGTGATATCCACACTTGATTTACAATGAGCTCCCTGAATTTCAGATGTGCCAGACTTTCACTGTTGTAAATACTAACTGAAATGAAGTGAACCAGATCAAGATTTCAAAATCTGTTTGGCAACAGGTTATAATGAGGATCTGTATGATGCTGCTCCAGTTTCATCACTGCATGACTTTAGCTAATCTGATTTCACCTCCTCTTTTCTTCAGGGACAAAAAGGAGGCAACGGCATATACCTTGAGTGATATTGTTAAGATCAAATGAGATGTTGTATGTAAAAGCTCATCCATAGTCCTGGGTACAATAAATGTTAATTCCTCATATATAAATATTTTTTATAATGGGATTTACTTCAGCAAAACCTGGCCTAAGCTCATTTGCTTTTATATGGAGCAATTCTGTCTTCTTCCTTTTAACATTATATACACAAACATAAGTTTCTCCCTTCTGTTTCTCTCTTCTATAACTATTCATTCTATAGATAGTTTAGCACTTGTTAGAGTGCCTGCTGGGCACAGTTACTAGGAAGGGCGAAATTAGAAGGGAGGAGGAAGGGCAGAAATGTCTAACGAAGCATCATTCTGCTTCCACGAGGAAATTCAAGCACATAGGCACTTGGAGAATCAAGAAATATGTAACTGACAAACCTCAAGTGTAACTTAAAAAAAAATGTAATTTTAATATTAATATAAAACATGAAAGATAATAATGGTGGCAGAAGAATCAGGACACCAGGATTAAAGACAAGTGACAGCAAAACAGGGAGAGAGTAAGGAATGGGAAAGATTTAAGCTACGAAGGGAGAGCATTTGTTCAGCTAGCCTANGTGTAACTTAAAAAAAAATGTAATTTTAATATTAATATAAAACATGAAAGATAATAATGGTGGCAGAAGAATCAGGACACCAGGATTAAAGACAAGTGACAGCAAAACAGGGAGAGAGTAAGGAATGGGAAAGATTTAAGCTACGAAGGGAGAGCATTTGTTCAGCTAGCCTACCCTTCTGGTCAGAATCCAGTGCTGGCCCACTTACAGTGCACCATTTTTAGGAGGAGACTGGCAAAAACCATTGTGTCTGATCAAAGGATCCAAAAGTTAATGGATACATACAGCCTATACTTTAAAATACATCAGGATACAGTATGTTGTGTGTACATTAATTTTAACCTAGCAACTATCTTTAACTTTTGAAGTTAATTCAAACCTAAAATCCAGAGGCTATTAGTTAACTTTTGAAGTTCCCAAATCAGGAATACACAGCCCTTGGATATTTAAATCTAAATGAAAAACTTTAGGAGGACCTGAGCCAAGGTGGCATTTTGCAAGGGCAATACTTCTCTGGCCTTAACTTCAGTCAGTCCTAGAATGTGTCAGGTAGTATAAGGGACATAGGTATTAGGAGCAAATATCAATATGGAAAATAAAATTCTTAACCAAAGTGGGCATACAGGCTTTCTCTGTGTGTGCTCACACAAGTGAACATGTATGTGTGAGATAGAAAAGAGAAAAGCTTATGTCTGAACAATTACAACTGGTCTAATGTTTGCTATGACAATGAGGTCGTGCACTGCGTATCTATTAAAGTATGAAGTTTGGACTCTTAATACCATTTGTTGGCAGGCGGTAATGTGGACAGGAGAGGGTTAGAGAAGTGGTACCTGCCATGAGTTTTGAAGGGCAAATTGAAGCTGGCAGGGAGAATGACAAGATAGGGAGAGAATAATATATGCAAAGGCATAAATGTAAGAAAGCCCTTGAGGAATCTGAAGTACAATAAAATCCCATGATAATGCAATAACTTGAATTCAGATGCAAAGCATTGGCTCACCAGGTCATTTCATTATCCCTGCAAAACAGGCTTCTGCATTTTACATGGCTGAATGTTCTGGACCCCACTTATGATGATATGGCATCATTTCTTTTAGTTCACTGAAAGTGGTTAGAGTGTGAAGTATGTGGCTGTGAGTGATGGGGAGAGGCTCATGGCCAGAGATGGCACTGAAGAATTTGGTCCAGGCATGATTATAACAGGACTTAGGGAGGCATGTGACAGTCTGGGTATTAACCTAAAAGTAATGTGGAGTCAGAAGGATATAAAGCATGGAAGCAGTGTTTAGAAAAATAATTCACATCAGGATAAATGATAAACTGAAGGGGCTAAGACAGGGAGATGTAAACTAGATAAAAAACTATCGTAGTTAGAACAAAGGAACAGGATGACAATCTACACTAAGACAGTGAAAGTGGAAATGGAGACAAAATTTCAAGAGACATTTGCAAGTAAAAACTGAGATCACTTGGTGACTAATGGATGTGAGTAAAGAGGAAAAATGGCTACCATTTTACAACTCTGAGTGACATGGAGGATAGTAGATCCATTCCCCACATTATGAAATGGTTAGTCTGAAAGGAGACGGTAGGGAGTTTAGTAACAGATTTGTTGAACAATTTTAACGAAGCCGCATTTCCTAATTACCTCTCTTTGGGTATTGCAACTGGATTAGATTTCAATAGCTAGAACTGAGGGGGATTAGATTCATTTATCATGAGTTGACTGGGAGGAGATTTGGAAATGGAGCTGTCAGAAGCTTAGTCTGGGGATATCTGTCATTACAAAAAAATAGAATTTTAATAAATGGGAGAAGGCAAAATTTATTTCATTAAAGGAGAAGGAACGAGAGTGAAGATGAGTGTTCTTGAAAGAAGCCTGTTAACTCCTTGCATTTGTCATTGGTCATGCTGAACAACACTGGTGATGGGACACAGAGGCTCTCAAACGAGCCAATGGGGATTTGGTGATGGAACACAGAGGCTCTCAAACGAGCCAATGGGGATATGGTGCTTTCGGGGAAACTTCAATGGTGTGCTGATGTAGTCATTCCATAAAGCATTGGTATATCCATCCATCTAATAAATATTTATTGAATATCTGCTAAGAGCCATGCATACTGAAAGAGTTGGGAGAGTTTAAACAAATTTTAAAAGAAAAGCAACAACAAATCTTGGTCAGAACACTCAAAGATGCAGACCCCCATTCTATACGGAATCCAGAGATATGACAGGAATAATTGAAGTGAATTGGCACCTACTCAGGGTTGACTGGGGCTTCCCCAGTGGCTCAGTGGGTAAAGAATCTGCCTGCCAATGCAGGAGACAAACAGGAAATGCAGGTTCGATACCTGGATCTGGAAAATCCCCTGGAGGAGGAAAATCCCCTGGAGGAGGAAATGGCAACTCACTCCAGTATTCTCGCCTGAAAAAATCCCATGGGCAAAGGAGCCTGACAGGCTACAGTCCATAAGGTCACTAAGAGTCAGACACGACTGCATGACTAAGCGCAAGCACTGGTCTGACTGGACTATTTTTAGCTATGGCGCACAGTTTTTGTTTTTTCTCAAGGTTTACTTATGTTCAAATAAGGTCCTTATAAACCATATAGATTGGAGAAGGCAATGGCACCCCACTCCAGTACTCTTGCCTGGCAAATCCCATGGACAGAGGAGCCTGGTGGGCTGCAGTCCATGGGGTCACTAGGAGTCGGACACGATTGAGCAAATTCACTTTCCCTTTTCACTTTCATGCATTGGAGAAGGAAATGGCAACCCACTCCAGTGTTCTTGCCTGGAGGATCTGAGGGATGGGGGAGCCTGGTGGACTGCCATCTATGGGGTCGCACAGAGTTGGACACGACTGAAGTGACTTAGCAGCAGCAAACCATATACATACATATATATATATATAGCTAATTTTTTTCATGATACTCATGTTCCTTCTTCTAAGAATGGGAAAAGAGCAGGTCAAAAGGAGAAGAGTGACTGCTATTACTCTAAAACTATCAGGAATCTTTATGTTTAAGAAAATCAAGACAAATATTAGCAAAAATATGATAGGAAAACAGACTCCCTTTTGCAGAACAGTGTGCAGGCCAGAAAGCCTCTAAGTATTTCTGCTCTCAGAAAACATTTTTTCATCAATTTAATTCTGTGTGATTGCTATCTAGGGCCTACTGGAGGGAGGGAGTATAATTCTTTCAAATGTTGGTTCTATTAAAATGTACTCAGCTTCACAACTATAAACAGTTGATGCAGCAATCTTCATTGCCTTCAGTTTTAAAGTACAGACTCAAAAAGAGAAAAGTTCCATTAACAGTGGTTGTCACTAAAGATTACAGGACAAATCTCACATTAAGAGGACTTTATCCAGTGTGCTTTTCTTGGTACAACTTCACATATATGATCTAGTATATAAATACAGAAACCAATGAACAAGTTATATCCTTTCTCAGATCTCAGGATAATTTAGAATGGCAGAACTAAGATAAGAATCATTGATTTCTATTTTGTCTCAAATGCTGGATCAAAGATTCTTACAGCATGGACTGTAATAAATAGTGTCATGTGGGTAGTAAATGACTGATATTTTCATAGCTCTAGCCTGTGTCTTGATTTTTCCCCCAATAGCAACATGATAGGTATAACAAATACATCATGGAACCTGAGTTCAAGTCTGAAGCTCTTCCATTTAACAGCTGTATAAACTTGGGAAAGTCACCTAATCAGCATTTACTGTATACTTCTATAGACTATAGGCATCCTGCTCTATAATATCACAAATTATCTTATGACATGCTATCATATTAGATGTGCTATATTAACTCCCCCCAAAATGCTCTGAGGTAGATACTATGATTATCCACATTTTCCAGATGAAGAAATAGACTCAGAGAAGTTAAGTGATTTCTCAAGTCAAACTGGAACTTGAATTGAGCACCCCGAACAAAGGTCCATGGGTTTGGCTCTATTTGTGATTCTGAGAATTTTGATTTGCTCATCTGTAAACTAGAAATCATAGTCATGAATCTCTCAGGATTTTTACAAGAATTATTATAAAACACAATATCACTTTTAAAAGGGATTACTGTTATAGTCGTTCTCGTCTCTGATTCCCAGATTGAAAAATAGGGGAAAGCTTTTTTTCCTTTGTCCCCCAAATTCAATCCCTCCCACATCCTACTGACCCATTCTTCCTAATATCTTCAAGAGTTATTCGCTCTTCTCCATTCCTGTTTCTCCAACTGTGCAAGTGCTAATCACTTCTTATAATTTTGGTAACTGTGTGGTTCTTTTTCTTGCTCCAGCTTTCCTCACCCTGATAGTCTTCTCACACTATCTGATTAATATACACAAAGCACCGTATTTCCATTACCATGTGTCACTCTTTACTGTTTATTAGCTAAAGACACCCTAATATCATCACCCTGATATTTGGAACTCTGGGTCTGTTGGTCTTATATTATTATTCAAACTCATTTCTCAGGAGGATCTAATGTAACTGGGAGGGGACATTATCTGTCCTGTGTGAAGCCTTGCTCTTCTGTGGTGGAAAAGATAGACTTTGGCATTGAACTCATGAAAGGGAGATCAGGACCCACACCAAATAAATACACACATAGTGAATTACAATGATAAAGAAAGAACGGTATGAGAGTGAAAACTAACCTAGTGTAGAGGTTCAGGGAAATTTCCCTGAAACAAAATAAGACCTAAGTAGAGTGTAAGGGGTGGTGGTACTTGAATCAAGAAGATAAGGAAGGGAACTTTTTGAAGACTAGGAAAGGTCGTTTAGGTTGATAGGAAAATCAGAAGGAGTCTTACGTAGAATTCAGGATAAATTTTATAATTCGAAACGATTGAAGAGGTCGGAGGTTTCTAACTTGAAAAATTGTTTAGGAGTACGTAAACACCAAGAAGTAAGGACGATAGACAACTATTACGTTATCTAATACCCAAAGTCCCACTTCATACCCACTGATTCGTTGTTTGTCGAGGGTGTTGAACTAATGTCTACGTATATAGATTTTTAGGGTACAAGAAGAGGAGATCTAAGGTGTATTTCAATATTATTCATTTCCCAAACAAATTACTTATCGACTTATAAGTCCTCAACATGTGTCGATCTAAAGATTTTAGATTCATTGTTTTCATCCGTGGTCTTAGTACCAAGATTATGTAATTTATTGGAAGGATTACAAACTCTCATTCGATTTGAGTCTGCCATTTCGTAGACGGATGTTACGTCTTCTGGGCCCAAGTTAGGGACCCAGACCTTCTAGAAGATCTCTTCCTTTACCCTTGGGTGAGGTCATGGGAACGGACCTTTTAGGGTACCTACCTCCTCGCACCATCCGATGTCAGGTACCCCAGTGTTTCTCAGCCTGTGCTGACTCGTTGTAGTGAGTGAGAACGAGTAAACGAAATCCAAAATAGACTCAAATTTTAACTATTAGAAACATAATTGTAACGTCTTTTTGACTGTTGGACAACAAGACCTCCAAACCGATGTAATGGATTACAATTGTGTCTTAAATATCATTGGGGTTTTGACTCGGTCGGATCCTTTAAATGACCAGGGATAGTAAATGAGAGGTCTAATATATAAATTACGACTTTCACTTTCACTTTCCCTTTAGCGAGTCAGCACAGGTTGAGAAACGCTGGTGTACCTGACATCGGATGGTCCGAGGAGGTGGGTACCCTAAAAGGTCCGTTCTTTTGACTTCACTTAACGGTAAAGGAAGAGGTCCCTATAAATCACGATTCAAGGGTGTTTTTTTGAGTTCTATTAAGTGGTTTTATTTCTGGAATTCCAAGTCGGGAACCGATGCTGCTGAGAGGAATGTAATCCATGTAACAAAGCTCTGTGGGTTTTTTCCCTGGTTTCCAGAGCTCTGCTTATCATGCAGTCTTGTTTGTTTGTTTGTTTTTTGGTTGCTAAATCATGTCTGACTTTTTGTGACCCCAAGGACTGCAGCCCGCCAGGCTCCTCTGTCCATGGGGTTTCCAGGCAAGAACACTGGAGTGGGCTGCCAGGGGATCTTCCTGGTAAGGAATCAAACTCTTTTCCCCTGCATTGGCAGGTGGATTCTTTAACACTTAGCCACCAGGGAAGTCAAGCTTGCAATTCGATGCAGGATGCAGGATGCTTGGTGCTGGTGTATGGGGATGATCCGGAGGGATAATGGGGGTGGGGGGAGGGAGGGGGGTTCATGTTTGGCAGTTCATGTACACCCGTGGCGGATTCATGTCAATGTATGCCAGAACCAGTAGAGTACTGTAAAGTAAAATAAAATAAAATTTAAAAAAAAAAAAAACAGCTTATTGAAAGTAACAGGATTCAGTGGAGGTGGGTGAAGTTTTCAGTGGAGATTGACTTCAATTTTGGTACAAAATTTTGCCACAGTATATAGTGTTAGAGTTCTGTAGAGAGGTGTATGAGGGCTTAGGTATGCCATGTTGTTCTGGGATTCATTTGTTTCCCTTTGTCTGTGGGTTAAATATCAAAGCATAGTACTATTCATAGGAGAGAAACTCCAGTTGAACCACACTTATTTCTCCCCTCTAATCTACTTTCACTGTTAAAAGACTGTATTCAAAATATTGGCACAATAATACAAAGTTCATTCTACACAGAATCCTGGAGTTCCATATCTCCTATAATTTTTATATCTATAACTTCTACCCTTTATACAAGATGTCCTTTCAATGAATATGATAAAATAATAACCTGCACAAGAAACAAGTATTTTGGCCTGTTCTCCCCAGTCTTTCTTTGACTTGTAATTAAATCTGAATGAATTTTTTCATATTTCAAGTCTTCATGTATTATTGTACCAAATTTGTTCATTCATTCAACAAATATTTGTTGGGTAACTACTAAATGCCCTGCAATATTCCAGAGAGTGATTCTGTTAGCTTTGCCAAGAGCAAAGTGAGTGTTTCTAATAGAGATGAGTGATTCTGTTTGACAGATAGCAAGGTGAGTAGAAAGAGAAACTGGGTAGTAAGATCGAATTACATCTTGGTTTCAACACTTACTTAGTGAGATCTGTTACTGAAACATCTGAAACTGAATATCTTCATCTACAAAACATCAACAGTTCAAAAAATATTTAATGAAGCTTCCATGTGCGGACATCTGTGCCAGGTGCAAGGAATGCAGCATAGCCTTCAGCAGACGAAGACTCTGCCATGATGGGGCTGGGTATTTCAAGCATGTCTAGTGTATGTTATTATTGTACCACTGGCTCTTGCTATTCCATGTGATGGTCTTTAAATGTGTTCGCAGAATATTTGACACTCTTTCCTTCAAAAGGCAGAACCTAATTCCTTTGCCCCTGAATATGTGTCAGACTTAGTGACTTGTTTCTAATGAATAGAACTTGGTAGATAATATGCTCTGAGGCTTCCCAGGATAGGTGACAAAAAGGGCAGCTTTCACTTGACTGTCTCTTGCATTGCTTGGTCTGGCAGAGCGGACACTGAAACAACTTACAGACAGAAGCTGAGCCTCCTCATCAACAGTTGGTACCAACCCGTTAGTCAGGTAAGCAATCTACCTGGAAAACAGACATTCCAGCCCTAGTCAAGGTGTCATGTGAAGGCAACCCATGCCAAATTTTAACTGCAATCTCATGACAGACTCAAAGCTAAAACTGCACAGTTAAGTAGTAACCAAATTTCTGACCCATAGGAACTGGAAGATAATAAATGTTAGCTGTCAGATTTCCCTGGTGGTTCAATGGTAGAGAATCCACCTTGCAGTGTACAAGAAACGAGTCTGAATCCCTGCTCTGGGAAGATTTCCAATGCTATGAGGCAACTAAGCCCGTGCATCAAACTACTGAGCCACGCTCTGGAGTCTGACTACTGAAGTCCCCATGCCCTAGAGCCCACGCTCTGCAACAAGAGAAGCCACTACGATGAGCAGCCCTTAGCCCTGGCATCACAACGAGGGAGTAGCCCCTGCTTGCTGCAACCGGAGAAAGCCTGTGCGCAGCAACAAAGACTCAACACAGCCAATAAATAAATTAAAAAAAAATATTTACTGCTGTTGCCACTAGTTTGGGGAGGTAATTTGTTATAGATAACTAATACAGCCTGTGATAGAAACACCTGGATGAAGATAAACAATTATAGCAGAAAATCTTTCAAATTTCCCTTAGGTGAACCTTGTGTATTGGAAAAAAAAAAATTAAATACCTCCTCACAATTTCCTGATAGCTCAGTTGGTAAAGAATCCGCCTGCAATGCAAGAGACCCCTGTTCGATTCCTGGGTTGGGAAGATCTGCTGGAGAAGGGATAGGCTACCCACTCTAGTATTCTTGAGATTCCCTTATGGTTCAACTGGTAAAGAATCCCCTGGCAATGCAGGAGACCTGGGTTCTATCCCTGGGTTGGGAAGATCCCCTGGGGAAGGGAAAGGCTACCCACTCCAGGATTCTGGCCTGGAGAATTCATTCCACAGACTGTATAGTTCATGGGATCATAAAGAGTCGGACATGACTGAGTGATTTTCACTTTCACAAGGCTTCTATTTCTACAGAAGAAGATCCAAACTCCTAAGCCTAGTATTAAAAACCGTACATGATTGTTGGATAATCAACAAGGACTACTGCATAGTACAGGGAACTCTGCTCAATGTTATGTGGCAGGCTGGATGGGAGAGGAGTTTGGAGAAGAATGGATACATGTATATGTATGGCTGAGCTTCCCAGGTGGCATAGTGATAAAGAATCTGCCTGTCAATGCAAAAGATACAGGAGATGCGGGTTCCATCCCTGAGTCAGAAAGGTCCCCTGGAGGAGGAAATGGCAACCCACTCCAGTATTGTTGCCTGGATAATCCCATGGACAGAGGAGCCTGGCAGGCTACAGTCCATGGGGTCTCAAAGAGTTGAATGGGAATAAATGACTGAGCATGCATATGTATGCCTGAGTCCCTTTACTGTTCCTCTGAAACTATCATAGAATTATTAATTGGCTATACGCAATACAAAATAAAAAGTTATTGAAAAAAAAAGAGTTAGGTGTGACCAAGGAAAACTTGAATGTTAAAAGAAAAAAACAAACAAACCACAAACCTTACATGACTGAATGACTCCCAACTTGATCTCCTCTACTCTTTAGCACTCTACTTTGGCCAAATCAGTCAGTCTTACAGGAAATCAATTCTGTATACTCATTTGAAGGACTGATGCTGAAACTTCAATACTTTGGCCACCTGATGTGAACAGCTGGTTCATTAGAAAAGACCCTGATGCTGGGAAAGATTGAGGGCAGAAGAAGAGGACGACATAGGATGAGATGGTTGGATGGTATCACTGACTCAATGAACATAAACTTGGGTAAACTTTGGGAAATGGTGAGGGACAGGGAAGCCTGGCTTGCTACATCCATAGAGTTGTAAAGAATCGGACACAATTGGCGACTGAACAACAGTGACCTGTTTGTTACAGATGTAGGCATGCCATGTAGAATATGAATCTCCAGAAGCATTTTTGTATTATCTCCAAGAAGGCAGCAATTCCAAACAAGGAAACAACTTTTTGGACAGTTTTCTCGTTCTCCTAATATCTATGAAACTAGCAGCACAGTGTTGCAGTGTTACAGTGTGAAGCACTTGTTCAAGTGAAACTGGATTCCCCAGGGTATATAACTTAACCATGAAATCATCTTGGAGAAACACCTGTGCAGAAAACTTCAGGAAGTTATGAGTACTTCCTTCCTTAGTCACCAATGAGACAGTACTCTCTGAGATGAGGCCTTCTCCTCAACTGTCCTGAAAATGCTGTCTTCAACATGAGACATGAAAAGTGGTAAGCCTGTGGACATCTTTAGGATTGCAGCAAGAGATCCAGTGCTAAAATGAGGCAGAAAATGCTGGGAAAGGTTGCAAGATAACTGAAGGTGAAAGCAGATTCTTCTTTCAGATTACACAAATAATTAAATTCATTTTTTGATTCACTTTAGCAGTAGGGAGCGAGTAGAAAATGCAAGTGACTTAAAATAAGAAAAGATAATGAAAAAGAAAGGAAAAGACAGCTCTCAAACATTGGGTTGCACAAGAATCATCTAAGGAGTTCTTTAAACTGTCAGGTCCCCAACACCACCCCCAGTCACACACTCAGCACCTCATCCCCTCATCATCTCTACCACCTTCTCCATCACCATCACTGGGTGACAATTCAGAAAGCCTAGAGTCAACCCCCTGAAACCTACATCTTTCATCAAGTGTATTTAGATGATTTTGATTAAGGTAGAGTGGTTAAGGGTATCTGTTTGCAAATCATGAAGGTAGAGAAAAGATAAGAAAAACTACTGTCATTATTGTGATTCCTATATCATTTTCTCTTTAGCTATAATTCCACTCCCCAGAGTTGCCTTAAACTGTGTTAGTCTCATATGGACCATATAAAATTAGAGTATTATAGCTAGTTGTGCATGGAAAACCTCCATACTATAAAGAGTGGTGATGGTGGTTTAGTTGCTCAGTCATGTCCGACTCTTTTTGATCCCATGGAATGTCTAAAGAAATCTGGATTTGAAAATCTGGGAAGAAAGTGAGGAACTGAAGGAGGGGGTGTTTAAAAAGTTACCATTTCCAGGGCAATCAGGAGATCATGAAAATGAAAAGTGAAGTGCAAGTTTTAGAACCAGAGCTCTGTGCTCAGACCACTTGCCAGTTTCTACTAAACCATCTTTCATTCTGCTGCAGGAGCTTTTTCTAAAACGTTATCTGATCCCAATGTTCAGATTTCAATGTGGATACCTTGTTGTGTTACATGCATAGAAAAAAGTATAAGAAAAAGTAAGCTGAACTGTTAACAATGGTTATCTTTAGAAGGAAAGCTTATGTGTTACTTCTTTCTGAGACATTAATACTATGTTACTAAACTTTTAAATAGTAAGTGTGTATTTCTATGGTCAGAAAAAAATATATCTACTAGAAAGTTCATCCTCTTCAAAATAAAGGCCAATATTTTAAATACTGACCAAAAAATCCTCATCTCCCAATGCTCGCAATAAACATTCTCTTTTTTTCAGACAAAGCAAACTCCAAATTCCTGGCACATCTAACTCTTTCATGTCCTGTGCCCTCATTCATGTTGACCACTCTCTGTTAGGAATGCAAAGACACTGTCTAGTTGACAAACTCCTACTCATTACTCAAGAGCCATGCTAAGACATCGAATATTCTTATGAAGCCTTTCCTGATACCCCAGGCAGTGCTATATGAGCCACACTGGAGCCTAAGGCAAAAGAAAGAGCAGTAATATTGATCTTGATTTTATTTAAAGTTTTGGTATTCTGTATACAGAATTTTTCGGGGAAGGCAATGGCACCCCACCCCAGTACTCTTGCCTGGAAAATCCAATGGACGGAGTAG
>SJYX01016571.1:264527-286147 GCA_006410675.1 Oreotragus oreotragus | reverse complement strand
GAGGTGGGAGGGGGGGTTCGTGTTTGGGAGTTCATGTACACCCATGACAAATTCATGTCAGTGTATGCCAAAACCAATACAGTACTGTAAAATAAAATAAAGTAAAAAAAAAAAAAAAAAAAAAAGCCTGATGTATGTGTAACAAAAGCAGTTACAATACCATGAGTAGAAGTACTGAAGAAGCTGAAGTCATTTCTTCTTAACTTTATACATTTTTATACTGCTAGAGGTTTTACAACAATCATTATCTATCATTGAAAATTAAAGAGATCAATTGTATATAAAACAAAGAGGAAGTTCTCAAAGTCAATTATGTAGAAATGCTGGACACATGTAGGTCAACTTTTTTTTTCAGAGGTGAATAATTTGAAATTCTCCCAAATCCAACATAGCATTTTTCCTTTGAAAATTTAAACCCATATTGCTCCATGCTGTACCTAATGGAGAGACAAAATATCTGGACATAACACTTAAAAACAAAACAAAACAAAAATGCTTCATGCCAATCACTTCATGTCTTGGAATTTGGAGTGACCAAGAGATCAAGACCCAAATCCCTCATTTCTGAGCCAGAGCCCTTAAACCCAGAGACTGTAGCCAATTTACCTTTACCTTTCCTCTACCCAGAATAAATTAGTCCATTTCTTACACTTTCCTCATATTTTCAAAACTTTAAATATATCATTTTCTCTAAGTGTCTTATTACTGAGTTTGAATAGGTGACATGACCTCAGGGTTCAAAGTCTAAAATGTTAAAGTGTAGTCAATGTTGAATGATGAAAAACTCACTTGACACACTGAATTCTATCCTATCCACCCAGCATCCCTCCATTCACTCTATGTAACCTTACCATTTTTTATATTCTTATATAAAGAATTTCTTACATATTTGTAATATTATGCTAGAGATGTTATATGTAAAATCATTAAATGTGAATGTATACATTTCCTCCTCCTTATACCTACCACACAATCGCACTCATCTCACATGCTAGCAAAGTAATGCTGAAAACTCTCCAAGCTAGGCTTTAACAGTATTTGAACAAGAACTTCCACATGTTTAACCTGGAGTTAGAAAAGGCAAAGGAATCATAGATCAAATTACCAGCATCCATTTGGATCATAGAAAAAGCAGAGAATTCCAGAAAACCATCTACTTCTGCTTCATTGACTACACTAAAGCCTTTGACTGTGTTGATCACAACAAACTGTGGAATATTCTCAAAGAGATGAGAATACCAGACCACTTTGGCTCCTGAGAAATCTGTATGCAGGTGAAGAAGCAACAGTTAGAACTGGACATGGAACAACAGACTGTTTGCAAAATGGGAAAATGAGTATGTCAAAGCTGTATAATTTCACTCTGCTTATTTAACTTATATGCAGAATATATCATGCAAAATGCTAGACTGGATGAAATACAAGCTGGAATCAAGATTGCTAAGAGAAATATCAATAACCTCAGATATGCAGACGACACCACCCTCATGGCAGAAAGTGGAGAGGAACTAAAGAGGCTCTTGATGAAAATGAAAGAAGAGAGTGAAAAAGCTGGCTTAAAATTCAGCATTCAAAAATTAAGAACAAGGAATCTGATCCCATCACTTCATGACAACTAGATGGGGAAACAGTGGAAACAGTGACAGATTTAATTTTAGGGGGCTCAAAAATCACTGCAGATGGTGACTGCAGCCATGAAAGTAAAATATGCTGACTCCTTGGCAGAAAAGCTATGACCAATCTAGATAGCATATTAAAAAGCAGAGACATTACCTTGCTAACAAAATTCCCTCTAGTCAAAGCTATGTTTTTTCCAGTAGTCATGTATGGATGTGAGACCTGGACCATAAACAAAGCTGAGCACCAAAGAGTTGATGCTTTTGAGCTGTGGTGTTGGAGAAGACTCTTGAAAGTCCCATGGACTGCAAAGAGATCTAACCAGCCAATTCTAGAGGAAATCGGTCCTCTACTTATGTTGAAGCTGAAGCTCCAATATTTTGGTTACCTGATGTGAAGAGCTGACTCAATGGAAAAATCCCTGATGCTGGGGAAAATTGAAGGCAGGAGAAGGGGATAACAAAGAGGAGATGGTTGTATGGCATCACTGACTGGATGGACATGAATTTGAGGAAGGAGTGGGAGTTGGTGATGGATAGGGAAGCCTGTCATGCTATAGTCCACAGGTTTGGAAAGTGTCCAACAGAACTGAGCGACTGAATTGAACTGATACTTAAGAGAGGACTTCCCTGGTGGCTCAATGGTAAAGAATCTGCCTGCAGTGGAGGAGACGTGAGTTCAATCCCCAGGTGAGGAAGATCCCCTGGAGGAAGGCATGGCAACCCATTCCAGTATTCTTTCCTGGAGAATCTCATGGACAGAGGGTCCTGAAGGAATACAGTGTATTGGGTAACAAAGAATCAGACACGACTGTAGTGAATGAGCACATATTCCTAAAATAACACAATTTTGAAACTTTAGTTTTTAATTTAAGCAGTAAAACTGACAAACCTATTCAATTTAAAGCAGAGTTTCTTCATTCTCTCCTACGCTGTACTTCATTGCATTGAATCAACCTGTGCCCTATTGATGGACAGTTGATTTACTTTTAAACTTTTGTTCTTAAAAACAATGTTAAAATGAATAATTAAGTGCCACATCATTCTTCAATTGTATAACTTCTTTCTAAGTTAAATTCCCAAAAACAAGATTACAGAGTTAATTTACAATTTTAAGTTATTGACAAATTATCCTCCATAGAGTAGTTTCAAATATACACCCCAACATGAAGATATGAAAAAGCATGTTTCCCCACAGTTTTGCCAAAGGAGTATATTATCAAACTTAGCACTTTCCCAATTCTATGTATATAACATTATATCTAAGAACTATTTGCTCAAATGTTTTGTTCTTTGATTCACTGAAATATTGTTTTATTTCTTTGTAACTCTGTGATAAGAGTACAATTTTTTTCCCCCAGTTTACCATTCATTTGTTCATTTTGTTTCTGGGATTTCTTGGTATACACACATTTCTCATTTTTCTATAGTCAAAACCATCAATTGTTTTTCTTAGTCTTCTCAAATTTGAATTAGAATTAAGGAAGCCTTCTTATGCCAGTGTTACAAAGGCAATATCCTGTGATTTCTTCCAAGGTCTTTATAGTAACATTTTTCACATGTACCTTCATTTTTGGAACCAGAAGTATTCCAAGCTGATGCCAGGAGCCAGATGGTGTGCTGGATAGTGGAACACTGATAAGATTAGTGGGTAAACACCATCGTGGACTATAAGATATAGCAAAGAAGGAAGCAATCATAACCTAATTCCATAAAGTGAAGTGAACTTCATGAGAAATAAAGTCCAGTATTTTCTGGGAGCATAGACCAGGGAGATTTAATCTAGTGTAGGTTAGGGGTTAGAAAAAAAAAAAAGAAAGAAAGCTTCATGAAAAGGTGATATTTAATTAGAAGTATGAAAGAAAAATTCCTGATTGTCAGTCACTTAAGGGAGAAAGAGACTTGAGAGGAAGAAAGAAAGAAGACACGGTCCAGAAAGAGTTCTTTTGTGGAAGGTTCCAGCAAGTTGGCAGAGAATCTTGAAAGTCAGGTATGGAGTCTGGACTTTCTCCTGAGAGTGATGGGAAACCATTAGGAATGGAAAAGCTGAGGTTTAGATATAAGTGTTTGCTCAGTACAACAGGGTCAGATACTCGCTAATAAAATGTAAAGCAGAATATTCTATTAATATCAGGAAACAGATTTCTGTGTGACTTGTGGAAAATCACTTGGAATTTACAATTTTATCCTAAAATATTCTTTAGCTTTCAATTTACAGATGCCATCTCTCCCCAACACCCACAGATTGTAGGTATCAACTTGCAAAACTTGATTTGAAATAAGCTGATAAACTAATAACTCCAACAAACATTAGCTTTATGATTTCACTATTCACCTCATGTAGGTTTTCCATCTTATCTGTTTGGTGATAGGGAATCCATTCTTAGCCTCCAAACAAAGAAACAGTCACCCTTTATATCCAGAGTCACACATCCATTGTCATGTAAAGAGAAGTGTGCAGGCTGCACTGAAAATGCTGACTCAGTCATAAACGAGGATTCACACCAGCCTGTGGCCGTGGCTCAGTGGTAAAGAATCTGCCTGCAATGCAGGAGACCCAAGTTTGATCTTTGGGTCAGGAAGATTCCTTGGAGGAGGGCATGGCAACCCACTCAAGTGTCCTAGCCTGGAGAATCCCATGGACAGAGGAGGCAGGCAGTCTATAGTCCATAGCATTGCACAGAGTCAGACATGACTGGAGTGAATTAGCAGTCACACAAGGTCTTACCTAGAAGAAGTTGGTTAATGAAAACAGTACAGAATGATATGCTTATACAAGGACATCATGAAACATTAACTCCCTTGATGGAATGGCCCCTGAAGCAACACTGGATTTTGATGTGGAGCTCATTATTTGGTACACAGAGGGAACTGAGCCTGATCAAAATTGTCCCCTTGATTTCAGCTCAGCCCAAGTTCTTAACAATTATGAGGTAGATCCTAACACCAAAACCTGCATAGAGTGTGTTGTATAAAAATAGTGGTATCACAAAATGAAAAGTTCTGGGTGTGGATGATGGTGATGACAGCATACAAGTCAGAGTATTTAATGTCACTGAACTGGACACATGAAAAGAACTACAATGGTAAATTTTATGTTATATGTCTTTTACTACAGTTTTTAAATTAAAAGATAAAATTAATAAAATGAAACAAAATTTGGAAAATTGTATTAAACAGTATAAAATTCAAAACAAATCATTTTATTGCCCTCATAACATTTTTTAAGAATTGTATTTATCTATTCAGGATGGGTGGTAAAATGGGCAAAAAGTACCATATAAAATCCTACTCTGAAGCTTATTTCTGCTTGGTTTAGTTTTTATTTTGTATTGCATATGAAATTAGTTTTGACCAAGGCTCTAAAGCTGACATTTAGTGATAAACATATGACACACATAAAGCGTTTAGCTTAATGCCAATTTTTAAATTGAGTTTAGCTTTTATTTAAATGACAAGAGTACTGCAATTAGTATATTCAATAACTTCATTAGGGAAATTTCTTTCCAAGTAAATCAGTTTCTCAGCTCCACATACCACAAAAAGTTCTTTTTTTTTTTTTTTTCACTTTATTTTACTTTACAGTACTGTATTGGATTTGGCATACATTGACATGAATCTGCCACGGGTGTACATGAACTCCCAAACATGAATCCCCCTCCCACCTCCCACTCTACATCATCCCTCCGGATCATCCCCATGCACCAGCCCCAAGCATCCTGCATCCTGCATCGAACATAGACTGGCGATTCGTTTCTTACATGATATTATACATATTTCAGTGCTATTCTCCCAATTCATCCCACCCTCTCCTTCTCCCTCTCTCTCAGAGTCCAAAAGTCCACTCTATGGAATGTTACCATGTATTAATTCAACAAGTTTTATTATGGAATTGTCTACATTTTGAAGCAGCATTAAGTCCTTAGAGAAATAAGAATTGGTGAAAAGCAATATTTGCAACAATTAAATTTTCTGCTGGTTTTCATGTCATATCAGACTCAGTTCTTTTAAAGGAAGAGCTATTTATATAAATCTTTGTTGCAAACTCTGGGGAGATTAAACAATCATTTTATTCTTCATTGATGTGAGACTATATATAAATAAAAAAGTCACTTATTTTTCAGAAAACAAAACAAAACAAAACACTATAGCTCTTTGTGTATTGCTGGAGACAGTAAAACCATATATTGAAAACCTTTGAGGCCACTCTCTACATTTCCTGTTTAATAATCTGTTATTTTAGCTGAGGATTTAATAGGATAAATGTTGATTTCAAAAACCTAGGAAACATGGGATAATTCTGAAGCACCGCAGTGTTCAGGTTCTCCTCAAAGACAGAAAAGCTGACTCTATCAATTGTTATATGATAGCATGGCTCTCCCTTTAAAATCCTTGTGTAGATCACAACAAACTGGAACATTCTTAGAGAGATGGGAATACCAGACCATCTTTCCTGCCTCCTGAGAAATCTGTATGCAGCTCAAGAAGCAACAGTTAGAACTGGACATGGAGCAATGGACTGGTTCCAAATTAGGAAAGGAGTACTTAAAGGCTGTATATTGTCACTATGATCATTTAACTTATATGCAGAGTACCTCATGAGGAATGCTGGGCTGGATGAAGCACAGGCTAGAATCAAGACTGCCAGGAGAAATATCAATAACCTCAGATACACAGATGATACCATCCTTATGGTAGAAAATGAAGAGGGATGAAAGTAAAAGAGGAGAGTGAAAAAGCTGGCTTAAAACTGAACAATCAGAAAACTAAGATCATGGCATCTGATCCTATCACTTCATGGCAAATAGATGGGGAAACAATAGAAACAGTAACAGACTTTATTTTCTTGGGCTCCAAAATCACTTCAGATGGTGACTTCAGCCATGAAATTAAAAGATGCTTTATCCTTGGAGCAAAAGCTATGATCAACCTAGACAGCATAGTAAAAAGTAGAGACTTTACTTTGCCAACAAATGTCTGCCTAGCCAAAGCTATGTTTTTTTTCCAGTAGTCATGTATGTATGTGAGAGTTGAACTATAGAGAAAGCTGAGTGCCGAAGAATTGATGCTATTGAACTGTGGTGTTGGAGGAGACTCTTGAGAGTCCCTTGGACTACAAGGAGATAAAACCAGTCATTCCTAAAGGAAATCAGTCCTGAATGTTCATTGGAAGGACTGATGCTGAAGCTGAAGATTCAGTACTTTGGCTACCTGATACAAAGAACTAACTCATTTGAAAAGACCCTGATGCTGGGAAAAATTGAAGGCAGGGAGAGAAGGGGATGGCAGAGGATGAGATGGTTGGATGGTATCACTGACTCAATGGACATGAATTTGAGCAAGCTCTGGGAGTTAGTGATGGACAGGGAAGCCTGGCATGCTGCAGTCCATGAGGTCACAAAATGTTGGACACATCTGAGTGACTGAACTGAGTAATTCCCTTTAAGAACTTGTCATCCTAAGACAGGGCTTCTCTGATAGCTCAGTTGGTAAATAATCCACCTGCAATGCAGGAGACCCTGGTTTGATTCCTAGGTCAGGAAGATCAGTTGGAAAAGGGATAGGCTACCCATACCAGAATTATTGGGTTTCCATTGTGGCTCAGCTGGTAAAGAAGCCACCTGCAATGCGGGAGATTTGGGTCCGATTCCTGGGTTGGGAAGATCCTGTGGAGAAGGGAAAGCCTAACCCACTCCAGTATTTTGGCCTGTATAATCCCATGGACTCTATAGTCCATGAGGTCCTAATAAGTCGGACATGACTGGGTGTCTTTCACTCACTCATCCTAAGAGAATGTGTGTCCTAATAAGTCGGACATGACTGGGTGTCTTTCACTCACTCATCCTAAGAGAATGTGTATCATCATTAATCACGTGACCCAACTGTGTGAAATTCTGAGAACAGAAACTTTGCCTTGAACTTCCTTCCACCAACTGTCATTCAAGGAGTGATCACCCTATGGAATGATCAGTCCATCTCCTGGGCTCTGGTTTGGATGGGAGTTTTCCTTCCTTTCTAGCTATTGTCACATCCTCTTCAGAGAGGAAATGGTGTCATCTGAGAACAGAAAGAACTCTCCCAGTTGTAATTAAAAACTATTATCTGCTCAAATCTGTGTCTTCATACACCTCAGGGTCAGGGGCTCACATGAGTAAGAGCTTCGGGTCAAATTGAGCTACTCAGGGACTCTTAGAAGAGTTCTTTCTTCTCTTTCCACATTTAAATAGTTAGGTGTTATCACTTTATTTGTAACAGTTTTGTTACTTGTGGACAGGGCCTTACAGGTATGTAGTTTAATCTCAGTATTAGTGGGATAGGTCGAGTTGGGGGTGATCCAAAGGCTTTGGCCTAGATTGAGAGTGTTAAGTGGATCAAAGTTGCACTTGTGTTTGTAAATCAATATATATGATGCTTTCACTAAAAGAATATGACTTGAAATGGTTTAAAATCACCTTAAACTATGACCAGAGCAGTCCTCTTCTGAGTGTATATTCATATTGTCATCAAATCTTGCTCAGACTCTCAGTGTACAGGCACTATTTATGGGCACTGGATGTACATGGGCAGAGACGGTTACCCTGGGTTCCACACACCTGAGTGAGGGGTTTGACAGTTTTTGTTCAAGGACATCCTCAAAACTTCTGTGGGGCAGGAACAGATTTGCTTCTGTAGAGGGGGAATTAGGTGAAGCTCTAATATCCCCACCTCTCTCGGGATATTACAGGATGATGCAGAAAGTGTGTTCTCTGGGTTAGAGAACAGAGGGATCATTTGCCTCCCTGAGGCGGAGGACCAGTAGGTTGGGTAGCAGTTCCCTAATGAGTCAGGGATTTCCTGGCCTCCTCACTATAACACAGACCCATCAGTCTGGCCTCTCTGTATCAGCAAATGGCATGAAAATGAACATGAAGCTCCTGCAGCCTGCTGTGCTGTGAGGAATAAATTGACTAAGTCAATCTGGTGGTTGCCGCCTCCATGGTTACTCAACAGAGGCTGGGAAGTCAGCCCACTGCAATAGTGCTGATGTCAGGACCTTCTGGGTGCTTGACAATGTGATTCTTAACTGTAGGAGAATTAAAAGAAATTAATACAATGCTTAGTAATGTTTCACATAATAGGAGTTACACTGTTTATAATCATTTTCACTAAGGAAGATACATTCGACTTTCTCAATGGCAGAGTGCTTGTACCTGGTGTCAATTTCCACATCTTTTCTCTTTAATTTAACAAATCAGGAAATCTAATATGCTAACAATTATTTCTATAAGTGGTAATCATCTTTGGCACCATAAAACTCTTCCAAATACCCAGATTGAATTTGGATTAAGAAATTATGAGAGTTTTCCCTATGAGGGACATTTGCAACACTCCTTCAGATGTAAAGTCTGTGAGCAAGGCACATACAAAACCAGAAGATTGAAGGTTTTATTGTAGGAGAAAGGGCAGTGTATATAATTCAGATCTGATTTTTGACTGCTGACAGCCCTGGAATTATTTCCCCATGCTTTAGTTACATTTAATTGTGGCTCTTACATATGCTCAAACATTTATAAACATACTTCTCAAAAGAAGAATTTATAGAAAGTGTTTAGGACACTGTCAAGTTATTTTTTAAATTAATTAATTAATTTTTTATTGAAGGATAATTGCTTTACAGAATTTTGTTGTTTTCTGTCAAACCTCAACATGAATCAGCCATAAATATACATATATCCCCTCCCTCTTGAACCTGTTCCCATCTCCTTCCTTATCCCACCCCTCTAGGTTGATATAGAGCCCCTGTTGGTTTCCTAAGCCATACAGCAAATTCCTGTTGGCTATCTATTTTACATATGGTAATATAAGTTTCCATATGTATCTTCCCATACATCTCACTCTCTCCTCCCTTCTTCCCATGTCCATAAGTCTATTCTCAAAGTTTGTTTCTCCACTGTTACCCTGTAATAAATTCTTCAGTACCATTTTTCTAGATTCCCTATATATGCATTAGAATATGATATTTATCTTTCTCTTTCTGACTTACATCACTTACATCTCTTTCTGACTTACATCAGTATAATAGGTTCTAAGTTCATCCACCTCATTAGAACTGACTCAAAAGCATTCCTTTTTATGGCTGATAAATTTTCCCTTGTATATATGTACCACAACTTCTTTGTCCACTCATCTGTCGATGGGCATCTAGGTTGCTTCAATGTTCTAGCTATTGTAAAAAGTGCTGCAATGAACAATGGGATACAAGTGTCTATTTCAATTTTGGTTTCCTCAGGGTATACGCCTAGGAGTGAGATTGCTGGGTCATATGGTGGTTTTATTCCTAGTTTTTTAAGGAATCTCCATACCGTCTTCCATAGTGGCTGTATGAATTTACATTTCCATCAACAGTGTGAAAGTGTTCCCTTTTCTACACATCCTCTCCAGCATTTATTGTCTGTAGACTTTTTGATGATGGCCATTCTGACCGATGTGAGGTATCTCATTGTAGTTTTGATTTGTATTTCTCTAATAATGAGCAATGTTGAGGATCATTTTATGTGTTTGCTAGCCATCTGTATGTCTTCTTTGAATAAATGTCTGTTTAGGTCTTTTTCCCAATTTTTGATTGGATTGTTTTTTTTCTGGTATTGAGTTGTATGAGCTGCTTGTATATTTTGGAAATTAATTCTTTGTCAGTTGTTGCATTTGTTATTATTTTCTCCCATTCTGAGGGCTGTCTTTTCACCATGCTTATAGTTCCCTTTGCTATGCTAAAGCTCTTAAGTTTAATCAGGTAGGGCACTGTCAAATTTTTGGTTATTGTGTCTCCATATGACATTCTGATATATCAACATGACAAAAATCTTCCTCCTTAGTCTTAAAGAAATAGGTTTAGGATTTGAAGGGCTTGGGATACATTACTATGATAGTTAATTTAGGGCATATTCTTTATAATTGTAAAACTTTACCTGTGTTTTGATATCAGAAAGCATTTGTTTTTAAATTTTTTAAGTTTTGTTTGCTTGTTTCCTTTCCTTTCAAACATTTAGGGTTATCATTATTCTCAGTAGACAACCAATTTCAAAGTAGGCAAGTAAAGTTACATATTTCTCTTAGTATAGTGAAAAGAATTAGTGTAGTGAAAAGAATAATATTTGGTGGTAATGACTGGATCATAATAATATTTTTCACTATTTCCTTCAACATGCATTACGCAATATAATTAAAATTCAGTGTAATTGAAATTTGAAAGTAATTATATTCTTTCCGAATCCTCATATAAATTACCTCCTGAATCACCACTGAACCCCACCCCCCCATACTCTATACACCTGCCCAGAGCTGACTCATACTCTGTATCATTTCAGTTCAGTCACTCAGTCGTGTCTGAATCTTTGCGACCCCATGAATCACAGCACGCCAGGCCTCCCTGTCCATCACCAACTCTCGGAGTTCACCCAGACTTGCGTCCATTGAGTCAGTGATGCCATCCAGCCATCTCATCCTCTGTCGTCCCTTTCTCCTCCTGCCCCCAATCCCTCCCAGCATCAGAGTCTTTTTCAATGAGTCAGCTCTTCACATGAGGTGGCCAAAGTACTGGAGTTTCAGCTTTACCATCATTCCTTCCAAAGAAATCCCAGGGCTGATCTCCTTCAGAATGGACTGGTTGGATCTCCTTGCAGTCCAAGGGACTCTTAAGAGTAGTCACCAAAAGCATAGTTCAAAAGCATCAATTTGTTTGGGAGTTCGTGTAAAAAAATAAAAAAATTAAAAATTAAAAATTAAAAAAAAAAACTGAAAAAAAAATCCATTAAAAAAAAAAAAAAAGCATCAATTCTTCGGCATTTGGCTTTCTTCACAGTCCAACTCTCACATTCATACATGACCACTGGAAAAAGCATAGTCTTGACTAGACGGACCTTTGTTGGCAAAGTAATGTCTCTGCTTTTCAACATGCTGTCTAGGTTGGTCATAACTTTTCTTCCAAAGAGTAAGTGTCTCTTAATCTCATGGCTGAATCAGTGGATAAATCCAGCTATAAAATCAAATGTCTGTTAGAATATAAGCTAAAATGCAATTATTTTTCTACATTGTACACAATTAATGAAGACTGGTACTAAGTAGTGTCATTTAACAAAGAAATTTTGCTTCTGCCACTTTTACTCTGAGTAAAATATTTGAAGTTACCTTGCCATTATCTCTATAAAGTCCTTAGAAATTGTGTTATATATCTGTATTTATGCTTTTAGAAGTGCTATTTTGAACAATGACTCAGGTGTGTCCCTTCTCTTCATGTAATTGCAGAATTAATCAAATTTATAGTGGAAATGTGATTTTTTAAAGTGATTTTTAGTCCAACTTTTATAGTACTAATTATATTTCCTGTTTCCCCCAGATTTAAATGGGTTCATTTGAAATAACCATAATCACAGTCACTTAATGATACACATTCATTTTCTATATTTTTTCTCAAGTCCTGTTCACATTAAACACCATGGATATTCTCTAGGGGTAGACACTATGTCTTTATTATTTCAACTTCAGTACTAGGGTGATAATCATCACATCATTAACATTCAGTAAATATTTGGTGAATGAATAAATGCTGCTATGAATCATCCAGCCCTTCCTAATTAAATTTCTTTTAGGAGATCTGTAACATTCAAGGCAGTAGTCTGGTCCCTCTGACAATCCCATACTGAAAGCTTTAGAATAAATACATTTTCTTTAAGAAGAAACTGGCTATTGGTTACATACTCCGGGAAATTTTGTTCATATAAATAAGAGTCACATCATTAACATTCAGTAAATATTTGGTGAATGAATAAATGCTGCTATGAATCATCCAGCCCTTCCTAATTAAATTTCTTTTAGGAGATCTGTAACATTCAAGGCAGTAGTCTGGTCCCTCTGACAATCCCATACTGAAAGCTTTAGAATAAATACATTTTCTTTAAGAAGAAACTGGCTATTGGTTACATACTCCGGGAAATTTTGTTCATATAAATAAGAGTTCTAAATCAATGCCTTTAGTGATCTAAATATTTCAGTATGCACTAGACCAAAACTCACTTCAAATATCTTTATACTCAGGTGATTTACAAGGTAAGCTTTCTTTTTCAAAAATAGATGAAATTAATCAGAATCATCAACAAAATAAAAATAACAGGAAACTGAGGCTAAGATATAACAACATTTAGCCAATGGTCCTAGGGCAAAAGAATGAGTCATAAATTAAACTCTCTCTCTCTCTCTCATATATATATATATATATATATACACACAAATATATATATAACACACATTATATTTCTTTGTGAAAAGGGAACAGAGAAAGAAACAAGTTTAGTTTCCATTTTGTAGTTTTTCATTTAGCAATTTGTGCCTATGGTGCCAACAAAGTATTGAATTTTAATGCCACATCAGTATTCTAATTTCTAAAATTGCTTTCAGAACAGATTAAGGGTGCAGCAGGTGGGAAGTTCATTATGACTTCACTGGGAGGAAGATGTGAGAACTACCATGATGAATGAATAAATCTAGCTAATGAAAAACATCCCTTTCCACTTTTATAAGTATTATAACAAAAAATAAAACATACTTCTATTTTAAAAGAACTGTTGTCATTTTAATTTTTAATTTCTTAGTGTCTATCAAATCTTGCAGTTAACTTTTACTCTCGCTCTCTTTGACTCTTAATTATATGCTGTCATTTCACGATAAAATTTATCAGGATACTCTTGACTAATATCCAAAAGGCCATGTTCTATGAGCATTTAATGGATTTCTCACAAGGGAGAAAAGCGTGGTTTTAACCATTCAGTATCAAACAGTAAAATTCAAAAGTTTAATATTTTATAAATTCTAAGATGGTTTATATTATACTGAACTCTGCTACACCAATGTACACATGTGAAAACCTTGCTAACTGTGAAAAGAAAAAGTGTTTTCTTATAGCACTCCATTCTAAGTTGGGTGAGGCCACGATTCATTTTTTACTTTTAGCCACACCTCCATCAATGTCTAACTTCTTATTTTTCATGTAACAAGCATAAATTTACTAGACAAATAAAATAAAAGTGTTTTTCCAGATATAATCTTAAGTGTAAAATTTCAGGTTTCTTATGCTACTATTAAGAAAATAATGAACAATTTAAATAGTGAGATGCATATTTATAAACATATTTTCAAGGAGATACAGCATATTTAAGATATTAAAAATGTTAATGGGACTTGTAAAATATAGTGAGATGAAGTAAAGTATATGCTTTAAGCTCGCCAAGATAATTTTTCCAAAAATTTCTAAGACAAATAGAAATTTATTTTCCCATTGTGTAGCATAAGGGGCTCTGGATTGCAGACTGTGTCTTCTTTCTAATTATTTAACTTTCTGTTCTGTACCCAAAATCCACATTCAAATCTTCATAGTCTCATTCTTATCATTGAAAAAAATAGAGAATTAAATGGCTCTGACCATTGTAACTACCAGTAATATGATATATAGACTAGCAATATTTTAAATATTTAGAGTTTTACTACATTTTCAATTCATCAAAAATTAGAAATCTATTTTTGAGTTTACTGAAATGATATAGACTTTTATTTTTAATGTGGTACAACTTAAGTGGCTTATTAAGGCAATGGAAATGTGATATTAAAACTAAAATTGGCTTATAATTTATTGAAGTCTCCAATAACCAAAAAAATGCTGAAAATTTAAACGTAATATAGTTGTACTGCTGTAATTTTCCAATATTCAATACATTGATAAATACCTTGACTGATAAAGGTATCACTGATGAAGTCCTGAGTTAGGACATAGTGTCTAATTGTTATTATTATTACTATAGATTACTGCTACTTATATCTTTGAGGGTATTTCTTTTCCACACATTTTTTGTTAAAAACATATATGTGTAATATCCCCAAGGATGCCTCATTAGTTCTGCACACTGATTTCATATCATTTAAATAATTTACATTAATACAAAAACATATACTTTCTTTAGCCTTATGAATGATCATCTAAAATATAAAAACAGCTATAAAGCACAATATTTTTTTCTCAAAAAAGTACATTATGTTTGCTTTAGCAATGAGTTCATTATTGTTTTATTTTTCTAGAGATATTTTCATTAGAATGTATTTTTGCTCCGTATTTTTCCTTTTAACACAAAGCTTATTTTACCTGAAAACAAGAGCAAGAATTGCTGATTGGGTTGTAGTGTCTTTTCCTCAACAAGAAAGAATTAAAAAAATAAAGGAAAAGAGAATAAATGTGAGAAAAAAAAATTGATACAAATGTTCTAGAAAGCTTCTGCCTTAGTTAATATTCACCACTATTAAGTGTTAAGGAATTATCAGGTAATATGATCGGGCAGAAAAATTATTCTAGCATACACCCTGCCTTGTAAGAAGCTCTCTGTGACTGGAAATAATAAGAAATGTTACCTGGTATCCATGATGATGACTTGTGAATGAACAGTAAACGTTTCTCTACTCTGCTGTCAGTGAGTCATTCTTCATAAATACCCACTGACAATTTTAGAGACCTGGAACAGGATGATTTATTTCTGAATCTATAGACTAGATGAAAATTGACCTGAGTAGAGGCATTGTTGTTACTGTTCAGTCACCGTCATGTCTGATTGTTTGTTACCCCATGAACTGCAGCATGCCAGGATTTGCTGCCCTTCACTATATTCCTGAGTTTGCTCAAACTCATGTGCATTAAGTCAGTGATACCATCCAACCATCTCTTCCTCTGTCATCCCCTTCTCCTCCTGCCTTTAATCTTCCCGAGAGAGAATCAGGGTCTTTTCAAATGAGTCAGCTCTTCACATCAGGTGGCCAAGGCATATGCNATTTGCTGCCCTTCACTATATTCCTGAGTTTGCTCAAACTCATGTGCATTAAGTCAGTGATACCATCCAACCATCTCTTCCTCTGTCATCCCCTTCTCCTCCTGCCTTTAATCTTCCCGAGAGAGAATCAGGGTCTTTTCAAATGAGTCAGCTCTTCACATCAGGTGGCCAAGGCATATGCATAACAGACAATAAATACAGTGAATAGGAAAGACATCTTTTGGGTGAGATTTCCTCTCAAGTGAAACAATAAATAAAATACCACAATCATCCTCTAAAAGCTAAATGTGTCCTTCATTGTTGATTTTCAAAATACCTTATGATATAGGCTTATTTTTTAAATATTTTTTTAATTGAAAATCTTTCAAAAAACTCACAAATAGAGCCTGATTTGTAATTGGTAATTAAAGTGTTATAAAATATCATGAACTCTACATTTCTCACTTATAATGTGATCTCAGTTGTATTCGTTTGTTAAATTTTACCTAAAAACCAAAATATATAGCTATTTTATATATGACAAAGGATGTAGGAATAAAATTTAAAAGCCACACATATCAATTATAGATAAATAATTTTCTTCTTTTTGAGATTTCTTTGTTTATAGTAAGCAAAGGAAATAATATTACTGGTTTTCATCTGTTTTCTCATAAGGATCTTGAATCTTTTGGAGCAGGTCTTAGGAATCTGTACTATATTTATTGAACATGCTATATTAAAAAAAAGAATATTTCTCTAAGATTTTTTTTTTCACAGATGTATGTGACTTAGGAGAAAACATTCAGGAAGAAGAGAAGTTACTACATTGGTTCACTGAGAATAGAAAGAAATTCTATTAGAGAGGAATTAGTGCCTGAGCCTTATTTTCACCAGTAAATAATGTCAAAGACTTGGAAAAACAACACGGGGTGCTTTTGTTTGGTCTAAGTTTTGAATCAGTGAATTGAGAATAGAAGTGTCATTTTGTCCCAGCTTATATATCATAATCAAAAGGGAGAGACACAGAACTAAATTGTTAGAATTTTCTTGTTGTTGTTTAGTTACTAAGTCCTGTCTGACTCTTTGTGACCTCATGGACTGTAGCCCACCAGGCTCCATTGTCCATGGGATTTTCAAAGCAAGAATACTGGAGTGGGTTGCAATTTCCTTTTCCAGGGGGTCTTCCCGACCCAAGGATCAAGCTGATTTCTCCTGCATTGGCATTTAGATTCTTTACTGTTGAGCCAACAGGGAAACCCTGTTACATTTTCAGTTCAGTTCAGTTGCTCAGTCGTGTCTGACTCTTTGCGACCCCATGAATTGCAGCACGCCAGGCCTCCCTGTTCATCACCAACTCCCAGAGTTCACTCAGACTCATGTCCATTGAGTCAATGATGCCATCCAGCCATCTCATCCTCTGTTGTCCCCTTCTCCTCCTGCCCTCAATCCCTCCCAGGATCAGAGTCTTTTCTAATGAGTCAACTCTTTGCATGAGGTGGCCAAAGTCCTGGAGTTTCAGCTTTAGCATCATTCCTTCCAAAGAAATCCCCGGGCTGATCTCCTTCAGAATGGACTGGTTAGATCTCCTTGCAGTCCAAGGGACTCTCAAGAGTCTTCTCCAACACCACAGTTCAAAAGTATCAATTCTTCGGTGCTCAACCTTCTTCACAGTCCAAATCTTACATCCAAATATGACTACTGGAAAAACCATAGCCTTGACTAGAGAGACCTTAGTTGGCAAAGCTTTTCTTCCAAGGAGTAAACATCTTTTAATTTCATGGCTGAAGTCACCATGTGCAGTGATTTTGGAGTCCCCCAAAATAAAGTCTGACACTGTTTCCACTGTTTCCCCATCTATTTCTTATGAAGTGATGGGACCGGAAGCCATGATATTTATTTTCTGAATGTTGAGCTTTAAGCCAACTTTTTCACTCTCCACTTTCACTTTCATCAAGAGGCTTTTTAGCTCCTCTTCACTTTCGGCCAGAAGTTTAGGAGGTGACTTTGGTTCTGGGCTTCACTTCTAAGACTTTGGTACAGGCCTCACAACTGTGGCCTTGGGTGGGAATCAATAATAAATACATGTCCTGAAATGTTTATTGTAAAGATATGAGCAATCGAGTAAAACAAAATGGGAAATAGTAACTAAAATTTATCCCAAATTCCAGTAGTAAAATTTTTGTGGATTTAACAGTCCTATCCAGATTGCTGATTTATGTGAAATTAGATCAATTGTATGTTCCAAACCCTATAACCTACACATAGCAAGATAACACTGAGATAATCTAATGAGTTTAAGCATACTGTGTCAAAGTAAAGTATGTCTCAAAATTTGCCTAATTATTTCTGAAATATTTCTATTCAGTACATACCATCTCTCACTAGTGGGTTTCAGACTCTCAACATTTTCTTGTACACAATCATCCAATAAACTTCTGACTGATACTGAATTTCACTCTCTTGTTCTCTACTTTCCACAAATCCATCTACATTAACATGAAAATAATACAGATGAACAGATAAAGAAATTTTGGAATATCACTCAGCCATAAAATGAATGAAATAATGTCATTTGCAGCAACACGAATGGACCTAGAAATTATAATATTAAGTGAAGAAACTCAGAAAGACAGATACTATATGATATCACTTATATGTGAAATCTATTTTTTAAAAGTTACAAATACAAATTAATTTATTCAGAAAACAGAAACACACACATAGAAAACAAGCTTATGATTACCAAATCTTGTCCAATGTGTCAGGCTCTGAGTTACATTCAGTTGGTGACTTGCCATTTTCTGAATTTATTTCATATCTATTTCTTGTGCATGTACTTCTTCCCTAAGTAGTTCAATTCCATTCACCTTTCAAGATACAGTTCTATAAAATATTTCTGTTTGTGTTTATTTTTTCTACCAAGTTCTCAGGTTCTCTTGTAAAATGTAAAGATATGAGCAAAAGTTTTTCAATTAAATTGCTCCCATAAATATCTTTGTATAAAAATGATATATTCCTTGAAGAATTCATTAATTTCAGCACTGAGTTTACAATGGTAAATAATCCAGAACGATCCCTGTTTTAATGGATTTTATATATCTCAGTAAGAATAAGTAGAAAAAGAAATACGCAAGCAAAATAAATAATTTCAGAGGGTAGGAAGTGAAGAAAATAAAATGATGTTATAGGAAGCAACTGGAGGTCATGCAGACAGGTGGTTAGAGACCTTTCTGAGAAGGTGGGAACTGGGCTGGGCCCCTGAGTATGTGGGTCAGAGAGCTTTCCAGGCAGAATGAACAATCAGTGCAAAGGCACAAGGCAGCAAGTGAGGGGTTGGGACAGAAAAAACATCACAGGTTGGCTCAAAAGAGTGAGCCACTGAGAAGAGTGGTAGGAGGAGATGAGAACTGCTGAAACTCTTGCTGACCTTACAATAGCCAAAAGACATTTGGGTTTTATCTTAGAACGGCAGAATGATCTTGACATCTTCTCAGCATGAAACCTAATTTACATTTTAAAAGACTGCTTTGAAAAAAAAATGGATTTTTTTTTTTTAAGCAAGAAAAGAGTTGGGAGACTATTGTACTAGTACAATCAAGACATCCTAGGGGATTCCAAAAAAGGGATGATGGTGAATTAAAAGATAGAGTCAAACAGAATTGTTAATGGATTGCAAATGAGAGGCAAGGGAGAAAGAGAATTAAGAAAAACATTTTGATTCTTGGTTTGAGCTAGAGGGACAGTGGTGTCATTTCAATGGTGAAGAACAGAAATGAACAAATTTGAGGGCACACATTTAGAACTTTGAGAAAAGGATATTGGATTTAATGTCCAAATCCCTTGGCTTAATGTAGAAGTTTTTAATTCTTTTTGCTATATATGCAATATAAAATATATTTCTCAAAATATTAGAGAGAGAAGGGAAAAGGTAATGAATAATTATTTCATCCACTGAAACAGGTGAATATTACTTGAGCATTCCCATCCAGAGACTGGGTCCCAGGGATATAGTGGTGACAGAGGAAAAATATTTCAGGGTCAACTTGGAGGGAAGCGAAACATGAAACAAATAATGTCATGTGTTATGAGAGCTGTGTAGGGAAATGTTTCAGTATGGGAGCCTGCATCTTGGGGAGTGGATTTGATTAGGGGGTCAGGGAAATCTGCCCAAGGAAATGACATTAGTCTGAGATGATCTGAAGATAAGCTTGCCTTTTCTAAGATATAGCCTTAAGTTATCCCTTTACGATGGTTCAAGGAGAGTTTCAGGCAAAGGACACAAACTACACCAAAACACAAAGGTGAGAGAATATGGTAGATTTCATAAACTAAAACTGTTATATATGGCTGATTCATAGATAGTTTGGGTAAAAGTGGGGTGAAATATGGTTGCAGAGCAGGAAGGAGTTTATGGGTTATGGTTATAGGAAATAAGTTGTCTTAACTTTTGAACGGTGGTGTTGGAGAAGACTCTTGAGAGTCCCTTGGACTGCAAGGAGATCCAACATGTCCATCCTAAAGGAGATCAGTCCTGCGTGTTCATTGGAAGGACTGATGCTGAAGCTGAAACTCCAGTACTTTGGCCAACTCATGCGAAGATTTGACTCATTGGAAAAAACTCTGATGCTGGGAGGGATTGGAGGCAGGAGGAGAAGGGGATGACAGAGGATGAGATGGCTGGATGGCATCACCAACTCGATAGACATGAGTTTGAGTGAACTCCAGGAGTTGGTGATGGACAGGGAGGCCTGGCATGCTGTATTTCATGGGGTCGCAAAGAGTCGGGCACGACTGAGCAACTGAACTGAACTGAATCCTTTTTAAGGAAATAAATCACATAAAGCAGAATGTGGTATAATTTGGTAGGCATTTTTAGAAGACTGGAATAAGTAAAAATTAATTTTCCAGAAACCTTTATCAGGCAAATATTTATTGCCTGATATATATATAAACTGAATGTAAGTAACTGTCCAAGGCAGAATCAGCATTTAAATCCAATTTTGTTTGATTGAAGTCTGTACTTTTGCCACAGTACTTTGCTGCTTTACATTCTGCCACCTCCTTCTGTTGTGCCCACATAACAATAATCATAGATTGTAAGTATTTCTGTATGTTTGCTTATGTCATCTGCAGAACATAAAAGCATTCATCAAGATGCTTAAAACTAAGTTACATGTTTATCCTTTTGAATTTCCTTAAGCAACCTAAGTAATTTTAATGGAACACTATTTTGAAGTCATCAACATAATTTTCATTCTCTTACTTCATTTTCACCTATTCCTGTTCACCATTAAACCAAAACAGAGGCACACAAATATATACACTAACATAGACTTAGAGAGCAAGGGAGTGGATTGAGTTTCTCACTTTTGTTTCCTTTTTCTTTCTTTTCTTCTGTTTTGATATTGTTAGAGGAAGCACACTGACCTGAAACTGCCCACCCTGGCCAGGCACCATAGTAACCATTTGCCAGAGTTGTTTTATGGCAGGAGGTCCTGGTAAAGAACAAGGAACTAATAAACCACCATCAACCGGAAAAATTCAGGAGACACACATGTCCAACCACCTCCCAGAATCCTTCCTGGCATCCATCTTGCCTGAACAAGGCCTGTACCACCAGGAAAAACTCTTGAGTCAGAATAATTGGCTAAAGATAACCTGGAAACTGAATTTGGTAATAAGGAGTTCATGATCTGAGCCACAGTCAGCTCCTGGTCTTGTTTTTGACTGTATAGAGCTTCTCCATCTTTGGCTGCAAAGAATATAATCAATCTGATTTCGGTGTTTCAAATCCTGAAAGATGATTCTGTGAAAGTGCCACACTCAATATGCCAGCAAATTTGGAAAACTCAGCAGTGGCCACAGGACTGGAAAAGATCAGTTTTCATTCCAATCCCAAAGAAAGGCAATGCCAAAGAATGCTCAAACTACCACACAGTCGCACTCATCTCACATGCTAGTAAAGTAATGCTCAAAAATCTCCAAGCCAGGCTTCAGCAATACGTGAACCATGAACTTCCTGATGTTCAAGCTGGTTTTAGAAAAGACAGAGGAACCAGAGATCAAATTGCCAACATCCACTGGATCATGGAAAAAGCAAGAGAGTTCCAGAAAAACATCTATTTCTGCTTTATTGACTATGCCAAAGCCTTTGACTGTGTGGATCACAATCAACTGTGGAAAA
>SJYX01016571.1:204574-262821 GCA_006410675.1 Oreotragus oreotragus | reverse complement strand
ACTTTGGCCACCTCATGCGAAGAGTTGACTCATTGGAAAAGACTCTGATGCTGGGAGGGATTGGGGGCAGGAGGAAAAAGGGACGACCGAGGATGAGATGGCTGGATGGCATCACTGACTCAACAGATGTGAATCTGAGTGAACTCTGAGAGTTGGTGATGGACAGGGAGGCCTGGCGTGCTGCGATTCATGGGATCACAAAGAGTCGGACAAGACTGAGTGACTGAACTGAACCAAACCTGGAAATTAATGCAGACACCACAAAACCCAAGACTTCCAGCCACATGGCAGAGCAGATATCCTGGGTTTCCTCACCCTACTGCTCTCCACCCAGGTGCCCTTTCCCAATAAAATCTCTTGCTTTGTCAGAATGTGTCTCCTTGGAAAATTCGTTTCTGAGTGTTAGACAAGAGCCCAGTTTCAGGCCCTGGAAGGGGTTCCCTTCCTACAACAATATATACACTAGTCATGAAAGCCCTGGATTTTAATTCCTACAATCAATTATTTATTGGAGTTTATGGGATTTTTAGAATAGTCTACATGTAAAAAGCTTGTAGAGAAGCAAAAATTATAACAATAGAGAAAATATGATAATGCAGCCAGAAAAAAAGAGGAAGACAATGGAGTGGGGAAGGAAGAAGGACAGGCAGGCAGGCAGAACTTTTTGTATTACAGAAGGATCTAGAGAAGCAAGAGAAAGAAGATGGTTGTAGAATGGTTGTGTGGCACCCTGCTCTGTCGTACCTGCTCCTTAAGACCAAGGGATGAGAGTGAGTCAATATAAAACCCCACAGAAACTTAAACTGGCTAGGGGAGGTGAGTTAACCTCTGGTTAGTCAGAGCTCCTCAGAGAAACAGAGGCAACAGTATTTATCTATTTCAAGGAATGAACTCACCTAATTGGTGAGTCCAAAATCTGATGGTCTATACTGACAGATTAGAGACTCAGGGTAAAGTTGCAGTTTGAATCCAAAGGCAATCTGCTGGCAAAGCTCCTCTGTGTTCAGGGCAGTCAGTCTTTTTTATGTTCAGGGCTCCAGCTAAATGGCAGACCACCCCCTTCCCTTCTCCCCTCCCTGACACACACAAACAGACATGGAGAACAATTTACTTTACTCCAAGTCACCAATGTGAATGTTAATGTCAAACCAAAATATTATCAAAGACATACCCAGAATAGAAGAAAAAGATGCTCAACACCACTAAACTAGAGAAACGCAAATCAAAACTACAATGAGCTATCATATCACACCAGTCAAAATGGCCATCATCAAAAGTCTACAAACAATAAATGCTGGAGAGGCTATGGAGAAAAGGGAACCCTCCCATACTGCGAGTGGGAATGTAAGTTGGTGCTGACACCATGGAGAGCAGAATGGAGGTTCCTTAAAAGACAAAAAAATAGAGCTACCATATGATTCAGCAATCCCATTCCAGGACATATATCCAGAGAAAAACATGTTTTGAAGGGATACCAGTACCACCATGCTCATTGCAGCACAGTTTACACTAGCCATGACATGGTAGCAACATAAATGTCCATCAACAGAGTAACGGATAAAGAAGACGTAGTACATATATATAATGGATTATTACTCAACCATTAAAAAGAATAAAATAATGTCATTTGCAGCAACACAGAGATTATCATGTTAAGTGAAGTAAGTAAACAGAGAAAGACAAATGCCATATGTTACTTCTTGTATATGAAATCTAAAAAAAAAGAAAAGATTCAAATGAACTTATTTGCAAAACAAACAAATTTATAAACTTAGAGAATTAAATTAAGTTTATCTGGGGGGTAGGTGGCAGGGGAGGGGTAAATTGGTAGTTTGGGATTGACCATGTATACACTACTATATTTAAAATAGATAACTAACAAGAACCTACTGTATAGCATAGGGAACTCTGCTCAATATTCTGTAATAAACTAAATGGGAAATGAATTTGAAAAAAAAAGGAGATAACATGTATATATATATAACTGAATTACTTTTTACTACACTTGAAATAACACAACTTTATTAATCACTTATGCTCAATATAAATTTTTAATTAAAAACAGAGTATTTAATTAAATACCCAGAATAATATTTGACCAATGATCTGATGTGATTTTTTATGTCCCAGCCAAACTGACACATAAAATTGATCATCACTGGAGGATTTTGAAAATCACAATGATTTGCCTTACATTTAGTCTGGAACACTGGCAAAAAACACGCTCTCTGAGAATAGACATATTGGTGAGGGGACATTAGGGAGCAAGTAGAAAAGATAAGAACGCTGAGACAGATCTGGAAATGGGAAGCTCTGAATAATATTGACTTGTAAAATTAGGACAATTGACAAAGGACAATTTATTCAACTATCATGTTTAAATACAGATCCATGGATAAGTTAGTTTCTATTATAAGTGATAACATATTTATGTACTAACAGTCTGATATATTCTAGAATTATCACTTTAGTGTCTACATGTAAGTCTACTGGCATCTGTTCCCACCATTGTAAGTGTTTTGAGGTCATACTTTTCCCATGAGATATGAGGGAAAGGTTCTATTATTTTTTCATGTACACAGATATAGTTGATGGGTGCTAAATAAGTTTCTTACATTAAGTTTCACTCAGTGGAAAATTCCCCAGGTGTCATTCCCTCAAAGCAAAAGATGATACCTTTTGGCTGTTCACCATTTTGAACATGGTTAAAAGAACAAGCATTAGAAATCAACATATAACAGCAGTCACAAAACAACAGCAACCTTGTTTTTCACTGATAGAAACTGGGATGAGGAATCTTCTCCTCCTGACCTTAGACCTGTACTTCCATAGAAGAATCCATTTTAAAAAATCACCATTTCAGTTTTTGTTCTTTGAATCAGCTAAGAAGAGGGGAAATAATGTGAGCCTTTCATTTTCTGTGAGTCACACTTCCTTGTAAATACAGGGCAGATTTTGTCAGTGAAAAAATGACATTAAATGTGTCATTCACCATTCAGCAGCAATGAACCAGTTATATCTAACCATTCTCTTTTAAAAAATTTTGTGCTTAAGAAAATATGTGACAACCTTGTCTGATTCAGAAACATTGGAATTCTGAAAATGCCTCCTATGACAAGCATCAGAAAGCCAGTGATGGTGGAGGCTGTGAAAACAATGTCAAAGGTAATGATGGAAGTGTCAAAAAGATGTCCAGAGCTAGGGACTCATGGCTTTCTCTGCAGCAACACATCCAGCCTTATTCAGCTTTGTCAGAAGGCAATTTCCTCAAGGACTTGTAAATGTAAACTGGAGCACTAAATATTTAATTCTACAGTTACAATATGAAATTCTTCCCTACTATTCCACTATTTAGCTGTCTCTGTGCAGTCAAGAAACTCAATTTCTTTTAGCATAAACAAACTTAAATAAGATAGTACCTAATTATTTTTAAATGGAAATTATCCAAATGCAGTGAGCACTTTTTTCAAGGACATATTTTAATTTTATCTAGTGGTTTACTGAATTCCTTCCTGCAGTTTAAAGATGAAAATCATATTTAAGACTAAACCTTATTTAAATCTTACCTGAAAATCTTATTATTAAATTTGTATAAAAAAATTTGTATAAAAACTGATACCTGAGAATTACATTGTTAGTCATTGACAATATGAAAAATAATCTGTATATTAAAGCTGGCTACATTTTAGCACTTAATAATGTCCAGAGTTTATTGAGCAGTAATATATTGAGCACTCAGTATGTTCCCAAACTGGGCAAAGAGCTTTTATTTTATTTACTATTTATAACAACCCAGTGATATCTGCATTTGAAAGATGATAATAACGTTTGTGCAGGATAAGTTGTCCAGTCACACAGAAGAACCCATCCTGGGAGCAGGATGATTTTGAGGAGGAACTTTTCTGGCACCCTGCTCTAAATCATCCTCCTCCCAGTCTCTTTTCATCAGGAATTAAGATTATATAATAAGAAGAATGATTTTACATCTCTCTCCAAAGTTAAAACATCTGAAAGTGTTCTGAATCACATAGGTCAATCCTGTCTGTCCAAGGACAATTTGATGATGTTATGAAGCAATGGCTTTTGCTTATTTTCTTTGAAATGCTTGCTAGAAATTTGAAATATTTCTTTGATTCCTCTGTTCTGACTCTCCAGTTAAAACAATGACTCAAAAAAATTTTGTACTTAAAGAAAATCCAATTGTTCTTGAAATTCAATTAACCTAAACTACTGTAAGATATCTCTGCAACTATAAAGAGGTAATAAAAATAAATCAAAAGCAGGAAAAAAAGAAAGCAAAGAAAACTAAAAATCTAACCACATTACACAATTTGATAAAACTTTTTAGAATGATATATTTCATCAGCTATATTTCTGAAGTGGTGAAATGAATTCATTAGTTAGCAATAGGCTCAGATTTAATAAGTTAAACATAAAACTTACGTTCAAGATTGAAAACTGTAAATAAGTTACTCTATTCTAGATTGAGTGGAACAATGGACTGGTTCAAAATTGGGAAAGGAGTATGTCAAGGCTATATATTGTCACCTGCTTATTAAACTACATGCAGAGTACATCATTCAAACTGCTGAGCTGGATGAAGCACAAGCTGCGATCTAGATTTCTGGGAGAAATATTTATAACCTCAGAAATGTAGATGACACCACCCTTATGATAGAAAGTGAGGAAGAACTAGAGAGCCTCTTGATGAAGATGAAGAAGGAGGGTAAAAAAGCTGGCTTAAAACTCAGCATTCAAAAAACTAAGACTATGTGGTATCTAGTTTCATCACTTCATGGCAAATAGATGGGGAAACAATGGAAACAGTGACAGACTTTATTTTCTTGGGCTCCAAAATCACTGCAGATGGTGACTGCAGGCATGAAATTAAAAAAAAAAAAAAACAACTTTCTCCTTGGGGGGGAAAAAAATCCAACAAACCTAGGTAACATATTAAAAAACAGTTACTTTGCCAGCAAAAGTCCATATAGTCAAAGCTATATTTTTTCAGGTAGTCATGTATAGATGTGGGATTTGGACCATAAAGAAGGCTAAATGCCAAAGAATTAATGCTTTTGAACTGTGGTATTGGAGAAGACTCTTGAGAGTCCCTTGGACTGCAAGGAGATCAAACCAGTCAATCTGAAAGGAAATCAACCCTAAATATTCATTAAAAGGACTGATGCTGAAGCTCCAATACTTTGGCCACCTGAAGTGAAGAGCCTACTCATTAGAAAACATCCCTATGTTGGGAAAGATTGAAGGCAGGAAAAGGAGATGAGGATGAGATTGTTGTATGGCATCAATGACTCAATGGACATGAGCAAGGTCTGGGAGATGGTGAAGGACAGGGAAGCTTGGGGTGCTGCAGTGCATGGGGCAAAGAGTTGGACATGATTAAGTGAATGAACAACAACCAAATTCTAGATTATTAGATTTTTGCTTTGAAGACTAAAATAGCATGATACCCAACCTCAGTTATCTCTGGTAAGAAGTGAAAATAAGAAGTGATGAGTGTTTATTTCAAGCTACATAGACAAAGGACAATTTTTATACCATTTTCTTACTTCCTCTTGAACAGGGCCAAAGTTGCTCCATAAAATCTTATTAATTAAAACCTAAACTAAAAGAAGCTTCAATTTCCAAAAGTTTTTAAACACAATGCTTTGCTATTTCAGACATCAAACTATAAATTAGGAAAATAAAAGAAGGAAACTTTTGCCTGTTAATGTATTACAACACATCCTCCACATTCATCTTTGTTTCAATTAAAGTCTATTTATCTTTCAATGAGTCATAAAATTTCTTTAAATCAGTCCCTCATTTCCTTTTTTTTTTTCCGGTATTCTTTTTTTCTTTTTACTTTATTNAAACTTTTGCCTGTTAATGTATTACAACACATCCTCCACATTCATCTTTGTTTCAATTAAAGTCTATTTATCTTTCAATGAGTCATAAAATTTCTTTAAATCAGTCCCTCATTTCCTTTTTTTTTTTCCGGTATTCTTTTTTTCTTTTTACTTTATTTTACTTTACAATACTGTATTGGTTTTGGCATACATTGACATGAATCCACCATGGGTATATATGAGCTCCCAAACATGAAAAATTAATTATTACTAAGAACTAGGTGATAGTTTTTACATAGGTAATCATAGGTTATTCATATATTTAATTGGAATGTATTTATTCATGTTAATACATTCATGTTAATACATGATACTACATGTAGTAACTACTAATGTGGTTATATTAGTCATGTATTACTAATGAGTTATAGTACTCCAGTCACTGCAGATGGTGATTGCAGCCATGAAATTAAAAGATGCTTACTCCTTGGAAGGAAAGTTATGATCAACCTAGATAGCATATTGAAAATCAGAGACATTATTTTGTCAACAAAGGTCCGTCTAGTCAAGCCTATGATTTTTCAAGTGGTCATGTATGGATGTGAGAGTTGGACTGTTAAGAAATCTGAGTGCCGAAGAATTGATGCTTTTGAACTGTGGTGTTGGACAAGACTCTTGAGAGTCCCCTGGACTGCAAGGAGATCCAACCAGTCCATTCTTGTTGGACACGACTGAGAGATGTGTATAAGAGACAGGTCATGTATGGATGTGAGAGTTGGACTGTTAAGAAATCTGAGTGCCGAAGAATTGATGCTTTTGAACTGTGGTGTTGGACAAGACTCTTGAGAGTCCCCTGGACTGCAAGGAGATCCAACCAGTCCATTCTAAAGGAGATCAGTCCTGGATGTTCTTTGGAAGGAATGATGCTAAAGCTGAAACTCCAGTACTTTGGCCACCTCATGTGAAGAGTTTACTCATTGGAAAAGACTCTGATGCTGGGAGGGGTTGGGGCAGGAGGAGAAGGGGACGACAGAGGATGAGATGGCTAGATGGTGTCACCGACTCAATGGACATGAGTTTGAGTGAACTCTGGTAGTTGGTGATGGACAGGGAGGCCTGGCGTGCTGCAATTCATGGAGTGGCAAAGAGTCGGACATGATTGAGCAACTGAACTGACTGACTGAACTGAATATTAATATAAAAATGAGACTTTAAATCAATCACAAAACAAAAAATACAATGCAAATTATAATATGGGTAAAAACAGATTTTAAATTATGATTAACAATTGCAATTTTTAACAAATAAAAATTATAATTTACCATTATGATGTAGCAGATATAACAAATTAAATTTTAGAAACAAGGATATAATAGCTAAAATTTCCTGAGAATTTGCTATTAATATATATAGGCACTGTCTAAGCATTTATTGTATAAACTCATTCAACAATAGAATATTCTTCTCCTCCTTGATTTATTTTGGAGAGGAGGAGTAGAGGAAGTTATTCTTAACAATAATACTATTTATGCCAAATCAAGTCATCATTTTGTATTTCAGAATTCATAGGATTATTATTTCACAATACACCTGTATAACATGACCACACTAGAATAGCACTGCCAATTTGGAAATGTTTAGTCAATTGTGAGTCAATAAATTTATAAGTGTCAGTTTTCCGTATTAACTTCATTCATCTATTCATTTTAAAAATAGTTCCTACTACTTTACAGCCAATGGGAACAAATGAAGATGTGAATAAAACAAGAAGTATTAAATCACCCCAAAGCAACTTTACAAATACAAATTGTGATAGCTTTGATAAAGGAAAAGCATATTTTATAAAGAAAACATTAAATAAAGAAACAATTTTGAATGAGACTGAGAGAGATATCACTAAATGTGATCCTTAATGAGAGCCTTGAAGAGAAGAGCTTCTGAGCAAAGGTTTTCAGGGAGAAGCATTTCCGGAGCACTTTTTGTCAGAAATCCCTGATGTCAGTGAGCCCTGTATCTTCAATGAATGAAATAATCAGAGTGGATAAAACAACATAAAGAAATCCTGAGGAGAGGCTAGAAGGGCAGGCAGGGACCAGGGCCTGGTGGGCTACATTAAGGTTGAATAATTTGACTCAAGTGCAGTGGGAAGGTTTTTAAGTGGTTTTATGGAGGAAACGTGGCTTCTTCAAATTCCCTGGGCTAGATTCTTTCTGACTCTTTCTGCCTCTGTTGCAAACTGGGAAATACAAGCTTTACTTAGTGCCCAGACCTAAGCTTCTAGGAAGGCGTTTACTCTAAAGCTAAACCTTCAGGGGCCAACTGCAGAAGTTTAACTTAAGTCAAATCTGAGTCCAGTTTCTAGATGCCATTTAAAGATCTCTCCCAAGGAGACATGGTAACCTTTGCTTTCCCACTTGTATTTTCCAACATGACAATAGTTTAGAGATAACTGCCATTTCCCACAAACTGAACAGATGATTGCTGCTGCTGCTGCTGCTGCTAAGTAACGTCAGTTGTGTCCGACTCTGTGAGACCCCATAGACGGCAGCCCACCAGGTTCCTCTGTCCCTGGGGTTCTCCAGGCAAGAGTACTGGAGTGGGTTGCCATTGCCTTCTCCAGAACAGATGATTAAGCAAGTGCAAAAAGGTTAAAAGCTTTACAGGTGGTATCAGATAAAAACAGTGCTATTTCAGAAGAAAGAAATGCATAAAGCTCTGCATAATGAAAACCGGACATTTAAGAACTTCCTTTATTATAAGCTTCAAGTGAAAAAATAAGAGAATTGGGTTACCATTTTATGGCATGGGGCTTCCCTGGTGGCTCAGAGGTTAAAGAATCTGCCTGTAATGCAGAAGGCCTGGGGTTCTATCCCTGGGTCAGGAAGATCCCGTGGAGAAGGAAATGGCAACCCATTCCAGTATTCTTGCCTGGAGAATCCCATGGACAGAGGAGCCTGGTGGGCTACAGTCCACGGGGTTGCAAAGAGTCAGACACGACTGAGTGACTTAACTTTCACTAACTAGTGATGCTAGTTTAATGGATGCCGCTCCCAAAATCTCAGTGGCTTAACATTAGTTCCTATGCTCAAGTTAAGGGCAAAACTGCTCTTCCTGAGCAGATGATTCTCCTCCAAATGGTAAATCAGGAATATTTTCTTCTAATTGATAACTCTGCCATCTTGAAACTGTGGTTTCCAAGATTTCCATGCTCACCTATATATCAAACCTCAGAAACAGCAAAAATCAAACAAAGATATTTATATGACCCACGGCTGGAANAACTGCTCTTCCTGAGCAGATGATTCTCCTCCAAATGGTAAATCAGGAATATTTTCTTCTAATTGATAACTCTGCCATCTTGAAACTGTGGTTTCCAAGATTTCCATGCTCACCTATATATCAAACCTCAGAAACAGCAAAAATCAAACAAAGATATTTATATGACCCACGGCTGGAATCTTGTCACAGTTCAAAGTTCAGAATTCATTGTCTAGAGCTCAGTCCTACATAATTTCTTAGAGTATGGGACAGACAATCTGGCTGTGTACCCCGGCGAAAGTGGAGGTGGGTTGGATTAGTAGTCCCATAGTCTCTGATAATACAAAGCTGCCTTGGGACATATATTTCTAGAAATTCTGCAATGCAAAGTAGTCAACAAAATTCAGGCAAAGAGATCTAGATTTATGAGATTAAGGAAAGGCCAGAAAAAGTAGAACAAAACAAAGGCTATTTTGTCCCACTCATAACAATGTTCTTATCTGGTAACCTGTAAAGAGTCTTATCTTTTCTCTCTTGCCTCATCATTTGTCCAGCTTGAGAGAATGGTAATTATACCTAGCTGATGATACATAAGCAAATCCTAGTGAGGAAGCAAGCATTACTGTGTCTTCTTGGGAAACATTTAAATCATATGAATGATTTTAATCGTCCCCATTGTATAAACATAGCATTACAAATTGTTTTTTCCTTTATGAAATCACCGCCTCTTCTCCTATAATCAGTCTTCTTCATTTAACATGTATCTGTAATTGGAATATTTACTAATATGAAAAATATCTTAATTTTACTGAGTGGCCTCTAGAAGAAAATTTTAGTCTCATGTGCAATCTAGAATTAATGTTGAGAAGTATCTTAATGACTAAAAGAAGGGAAAAAGTGGTAAAAAAAAAAAAAAAGCACAGTGAAAAAAAGAGAAATAATTAGGTCTTACTGACTCTGAAATGAGTTAAATAGACATCTTGATTAAGCAATTTCTATATAATTAAATGTTTGGTAATTTTTTTCTTGAAAATTATCCTTCCATGAGTAATGCCAAAAAAAAAAAAAAAAAAGAAGGTCTGTGGTACTATTTCAGATTTCAGTTATAAATTAAAGAATATATAAAGAAAAACTGATATAACACTCTGCTTGCAGTATTGAGATTGATTTAAAAGAGGCAAAAGTGGAAACATATTGATTAATGATTACATTTGACAGATGACTACATTTGCTTAAGTGAGAGGGTTTGGATCATTTACCAGCATCTCTGATGGTCTTTCCTCATAGCTCAGGTGGTATAAAGGAGACCCTGGTTTGATTCCCGGATCAGGAAGAACTGCTGGAGAAGAGAGAGGCTACCCACTTCAGTATACTTGGGCTTCCCTTGTGTCTCAGCTGGTAAAGAATCTGTCCACAGTGTGGGAGATCTGGGTTCAATCCCAGGATCAGAAAGATCTCCTGAAGAAGGGAAAGGCTAATTACTCCAGTATTCTGGCCTGGAGGATTCAGTGGAATGTTTAGTCCATGAGGTCACAAAGTGTTGGACACGACTGAGTGACTTCCACTTTCTGAAGATGAAGAGAAGTTTAAGTTGATGAAAATGAAGCTGAAGCTACAGAACATTTTAGACTGGCACTGACAGAGTGGCATGGCAGGTTATGTAGGGAAGGTGAGAAAAAGAGACATCAAAACTAAACTCTTCATTTTCTACCATGAGCAATGGTATGAATATAGATTCCATAAACTAAAATGGAGAAAATTAGAATCTAGATGTGAAAGATCAAGCGGTCAGTTCAGGGCATATTAAGTTTGAAATACAAGTATTAGCATACCTTGGAATATTGATAGTTTTAATGCTATGAGAGTAGATTAGAGTTAAAAATAAGTAAGCCCAGTAGTGAACCTTAAGAAAATGGGAATGTGCAGGGGTAATACTTGCAACTGGCAACTGATATGAGGGCAAACCTAAGACAGAGTCCCTAACCTGTGGTGTCTGCACTAAATTCTGTTCGTGTCAGAACTGAATTAAATTGTAGGCAGTTCAGCTGGTGTCAAGGGGAATGCTTGGTGTATGGAGACACTTACACAAACATCTGCTGACAAAAGTATTGTTTGTGTAAGTAAAGCTTAAACACAGCTGGAGAATTTGTCCAACTCAGAAGTCATCGGGGACTAATGAGTCAGAAGTGGTACAAAGAAAGTAAAGATGGCCTTTAGTCAATTCTTTTGGTAAATTTTGCTTTGAAGGATTCTAGAGTGACAGGGAAGAGGCAGATTTAAATGATTTTTTTTTAAGTTGGAAGACATACAATTTTTTATAATATTTAAAGGAAAAATGGAAAGGGAAAAATCAAGGAAATAATGTAGAAAAACAATGGAGCAAAATCCTTGAAAAGAGAGAATATAACTGTGGTGTCATGTGGTGTTTGACTTTCTTTGAAAACAATGAATCATGATGATGATGATGTGATGGAGATGATGAAGGTCAAAATATGAAGGAGGAGTTACATTTATTTATTCTTTCTGGCATTTACAGGGAGAAAAATGAGGAAACTTAGAGTGATGATTTTAGCCATTTTAGATGATTTTAGCCATACATGAAATCATCCAGCTACGATGTGGTGAGTCAAACATTGAAAACACCAATAGGTCTGTCTCCAGAGCCTGTACTCTGAACTATTTAATTAAATCTATTTTTTTGTTTTATATCTTTCCAGAGATGTTAACAGAGTTATTTATTTATTTTTTCTTATTTCATGGGTTTAGAGAAGACACATGGTGTTTCACCATCTTATTTCAGATTAGATAGAGATTCACACACATTGAGAGAGAAAACAAAACAGCAAAACTGTGATTGATGGCAAATGGGCAAATGATAAGCTTGTACATATTTACATGTGTTTATATTACATGTGTGTATTTTATGTTACATAAAAATCCCTATAGTAATTAATTCATTTTCTAACTCAGATAAATTTTCAGTGTGACTTTTAGCACTTTTCCCTGGAATTTTATTTTTAAAATACATTAATAATAGGCAACAAAAAGTGGTATCAGTAATATATAAATATATTCTAATAAAATTATATTATGATATTAATATTTTTAAATGTTAACATTAGAAGCTAGTTTCATAAAACTTTAAAGAGTATATATCAAATATGAGANTCAGATAAATTTTCAGTGTGACTTTTAGCACTTTTCCCTGGAATTTTATTTTTAAAATACATTAATAATAGGCAACAAAAAGTGGTATCAGTAATATATAAATATATTCTAATAAAATTATATTATGATATTAATATTTTTAAATGTTAACATTAGAAGCTAGTTTCATAAAACTTTAAAGAGTATATATCAAATATGAGATGTTTTTTGGGTCCAATAAATTATACTGTCATAAAGTATTACTTTTCTGCTCTACGAAAGTGCACTTACAAATATGAATATCTATATAACAAGCAAAAATCTTATGAATTAAAATGTTATTTGGTTCTGTACAGCAAAAGAAACCATCAACAACAAAAACAAGACATCTTATTGGAATGGAAAGAAATATTTGCAAATCATGTATCTGAAAAAGAGTTAATATCTAAAATAACTCATACAATTCAACAGCAGAAAACAATCTGATTTTAAAATGGGCAAAAGACTTGAAGAGGAATTTTTACAAAGAGACAGACTACCACCAGGACGTGGCAAGATACTGAACATCACTTATCATCAAGGAAAAGCAAATCAAAGACACAATGAGATGTCACTTCACACCTGCTAGAATGGTTCTTTTCAAAAAGACAAGAAGCAACACATATTGTGAAGGATGTAGAGAAAAGGAAACCTTTGTACAAAATTAGTGGGAATGTAAACTGTTGCAACTAGTATAGAAAACACTATGGAAGCTCCTCATATGAATCAAAATAGAATATGATCCAAAATAGAATATGATCCATCATTCCCACTTCTCATTATTTATTTGAGGGAAATGAAAACAGTAGTTTAAAAAGATAAATGCACTCTCATTGTTCATAGCAGCATTATTTACAATAGCTAAGACATGGAAGCAACCAAGTATCCTTTGGCAGAAAAATGAATAAAGAAGATTTGAGTTAGATAGATATATACAGATAACAGTTCAGTCACTCAGTTGTGTTCAACTCTTTGTGACCCCATGGACTGCAGCACACACACCAGGCCTCCTGCCCATCACCAACTCCTGGAATTTACTCAAAATCATGTCCATTGAGTCAGTGATGTCATCCAACCATCTTGTCCTCTGTCGTCCCCTTCTCCTCCCACCTTCAATCTTTCCCAGCATCAGGGTCTTTTCAAATGAGTAAAGACTTTGCATCAGTCTTTCCAGTGAATATTCAGGACTGATTTCCTTAGGATGGACTGGTTGGATCTCCTTGCTGTCCAGGAGACTCTCAAGAATCTTCTCCAACACAACAGTTCAAAAGCATCAATTCCTCAGCACTCAGCTTTCTTCATGGTCCAACTTTCACATCCATACATGACTACTGGTAAAACCATAGGTTTGACTAGATGGACCTTTGTTGACAAAGTAATGTCTCTGCTTTTACTATGCTGTCAAGTTTGGTCATAACTTTTCTTCCAAGGGGCAAACACCTTTTAATTTCTTGGCTATAGTCACTATCTGCAGTGATTTTAGAGCCCCCCAAAATAAAGTCTGTCATTGTTTCCACTATATCTATATACAGATATGCTGCTGCTGCTGCTAAGTCGCTTCAGTCGTGTCCGACTCTGTGCAACCCCATAGACGGCAGCCCACCAGCCGTCCCTGGGATTCTCCAGGCAAGAACACTGGAGTGGGTTGCCATTTCCTTCTCCATATACAGATATAAATATATATTTTAAAAAATAAGGAAATCTTGCCATTTGCTACAACATGAATGAATCTTGAGGGCATAACTCTATGAAATTCAAAGCACTTGCTCCTTGGAAGAAATGCTGTGGCAAACTTAGACAGCTTATTGAAAAGCAGAGGCATTACTTTGCCAACGAAGGTCTGTATAGTCACAGCTATGGTTTTTCCACTTGTCATGTGTGGATGTGAGAGTTGGACCATAAAGAATGCTGAGGGTTGAAGAACTGATGCTTTCAAATTTTGGTGCTGGAGAAGAGTCTTGAGAGTCTCTAGGACTGCTAGGAGATCAAGCCAGTCAATCCTAAAGGAAATCAACCATGAATATTCATTGGAAGAACAGATACTGAAGCTAAGCTCCAATACTTTGGCCACCTTATATGAAGAGGTAAGTCATTAGAAAAGACACTGATGCTGGGAAAGATTGAAGGCCCATGGAGAAGGAAATGACAGAGGATGAGATGGTTGGATGGCATCAATGACTCAATGGACATGAGTTTTAGCAAGCTCTGGGAGATGGTGAATGACAAGGAAGCCTGACATGCTATAGTCCATAGGGCTGCAAAAAGTCAGACACAACTGAGCAATTGAATAAAAACAATAGTAAGGGGAATAAGTCATACAGAGAAAGACAAATTCCATATGATCTCATTTACATATGGAATATAAAAATAACAGTCTCATAGAAACATCAAACTGCTTGGTGTTTGCCAGAGGACGAGGTGATACATGGATGAAGGTTATCACAGGTGAACTTCCAGTTATAAACTCAGTAAGTTTGTGAATATCATGTACAGCATGGTGACTATAGTTAACAACACTGTACTGTGTATTTGAAAGTTGCTAGAAGAGTAGATTTTAAAACCTCTCATTTCAATTAAAAAAATGTATAACACATGTACTGATCTGTGATGGTAATCTTACAGTATACACAAATATTAAATCATTATGTTGTACACCTGAAACTAATACCATGTTCTATGTCAATTATATCTCAAGTTAAAAAAAAAAAAAAAGCAGCCCATTCCAACTAGTTTGTAAGGACAATTTTTGGATGGCAAAAAGTGGAAATTTTAATACAAACTTAACTCAAGAAAAAGTACTGTAAGACTTTTAAGTTTGAACCTTCAGGTAAAATGTACATAATCTTCACAGTAGTAAGGAACTATACACTTTATATTGTTAGTAACTCTATTCTAACCAGAATAGTCACATAAAAATAGATATGTGACTAAGCCTGAGAATGGCAGTCATTAGTTATAATTTCATGACATTCTGTTACTTTAAAAAAATGTATGAATTAAAACAAAATTAAAAATGGAACAAAAAGCTAAAAGAGCCATATGATTTATAATGAGAAAATATGTGATGTGTGTGTGTTAAAAAAATAATCATTAAGAGAAATATTGTGACATAACAGGACTTTAAGCAACTCAGAGTGACTCTGCCTATAGGACTCTAGTGTTTGTCCCCTGTATATTTTGTGAGACACAATTAAAAATGCTTATTAAAAACTACAATAATAAAAAAGCTAAATACAAATAAAAAACTATCAAAAGTGAAAAATGAGTCTTTCAAATATCATGCTGAAAAAATGGGCAAAAGAATGCCTTTTCACACATGATACTACAACAGAAATATATTTATAGGAAAAGTGAATCTTGACCCCATCTCATTTCATACACAAAAATTAGTTTGTGGTGGCTCATGAGTATAGATGTAAAAGCGCAAACTGCAAAGCTTCTGGAGAAAATACAGGAGAACATTTTAACAACTGAACATTTTCATATTCACTCTTTCAATAAAAAATCCTGGTTTCAACAAAACAAACTAATCCAAGAATTTACAGCTTTTCACAAATGGCAACCCACTCCAGTGTTCTTGCCTGGAGAATCCCAGGGATAGGGGAGCCTGGTGGGCTGCTATCTATGGGGTCGCACAGAGTCGGACACGACTGATGTGACTTAGCACTCCCAAATTAAAAGCAGTAAGATCTATGACAATGTGGCTACATATAGGTGCTATGAATGGGACCAGAGATTGTGATGGGACTGTAAAAGGAAGCAGGAGAACTCCAGCAACTGCAGACAGGGCTGAAATTCTACACAGGCAAAAGAAAGTACCCTTGGAAAACAAACGGACTCCTCCTTCTATCAAAACCACTGTAACAGAGGAGGAAAACCCAAGGTTGATGGAGAAGAGTGGAACTGGTGCAAAGAGGAAACAAGGAACTTCAAGAACTACACCAACTTGAGACTTCCCCTGGTGGTCCAGTGGCTAAGACTCTGAGCTCCCAAAGCAGGGGATGCAGGTTTGATCCCTGGTCAGGGAACTAGGTTCCCACTTGCCATAACTAAAGATTCCACAGACGGCAGAACAACAAAAAGATCCTGCCTGTCATAACTGAAAAGGATTGCAAATGCTGCAACAAAGGCTGTGTGTGCTACAACTAAGACCCAGTGCAACTTAATTAATTAAAAAAGAACTAGATCAACTTTCCACAGCTGAGTCCTGAAGCAGGAGAACTCCAGCAACTGCAGACAGGGCTGAAATTCTACACAGGCAAAAGAAAGTACCCTTGGAAAACAAACGGACTCCTCCTTCTATCAAAACCACTGTAACAGAGGAGGAAAACCCAAGGTTGATGGAGAAGAGTGGAACTGGTGCAAAGAGGAAACAAGGAACTTCAAGAACTACACCAACTTGAGACTTCCCCTGGTGGTCCAGTGGCTAAGACTCTGAGCTCCCAAAGCAGGGGATGCAGGTTTGATCCCTGGTCAGGGAACTAGGTTCCCACTTGCCATAACTAAAGATTCCACAGACGGCAGAACAACAAAAAGATCCTGCCTGTCATAACTGAAAAGGATTGCAAATGCTGCAACAAAGGCTGTGTGTGCTACAACTAAGACCCAGTGCAACTTAATTAATTAAAAAAGAACTAGATCAACTTTCCACAGCTGAGTCCCCAGTATGCTAGTCATCTGACTAGTTTGCTTGTTGCCACTTTCCAGCCTCTTTCTATTCTGCTTCATATCTCAAAGACTTGAAAAATCCAAAAGTTACATTTCCTAGACTTTCCTTCATGCTGGATTAGTTCAGGTCCCACCAATGGAAAGCTCTAGAAGAAAGCAGAAGTGTGAGGGAGGAATTTCTTTCTTTCTTTCTTTCTTTTTTTTTTCTGCTCCTAGTAGCATGTCTGTCTATTATGTTGTCAACAGTGTGTGGCCTGAGACTTGAGTAGCCTTTGGAATTTCAGCAGAGCATCAGAGACTTTGGATAGTAGTGTAGAGCTGCTCTTGGGCTGTGGTTTCCTCACTCTTTTTCTCCCTCCAGCAGTATAAAAAGAACTGATCATTATTCGTATCAAGGATATTTCAACTTCCTTCTTCCAATAGTCTTGAAACTTGTAAGAAATTCTTTGTATTTGTTTTCAATATTTATAATGGTTTTAGTTTTCCTGCATGGAAGACGAGAGATACACTGAGAGATTTTTCATGAGAGGAAAGGATGATACTAGTTTAGCTAAATTAAAGTGACATCACTGGTACACTGGGGTCAGGGAGAGGGAATAACTCAGCACAGCAGTGACTTTCTTTATATTTTCTTCATCCTGGGAATTCTTTACTTTCCACATATAAGTGAAACGGTTAAAGAAACACAATGGTAGAAATACTCAAATGCTGATGGATTAATTCCAATGATCACCACTTTTGTGTTCCCATATAAAATTGACATAATACTAAAACTTTAGTTCATAGAGTTGTTATGAGATTTAAATGAGTTAAAGAAAATAAAATACTTAGTATAAGCCCTAAAATATAGAAAGAAATGGTAGTACTAGGGACAGAAGATACAGCAGCAATTTTGAGTGGTAGTCACTCAGATTTCTGATCTAAGTGATGTGAGATAATAAATGGATGTTGTTTTAAGTTACTAAATTTCTGATAGCTTGTACCCCAAATCCTAACAACTTCCTATCTGATTAATATGAAACCACATTCCACCTTCATGTCTACAATATACCTTTTATGGTTTCCTTCTAAACAGTTTCCTTCTAAAACAAACCTTGTTTATATCATCTCACATCGACGAACCCACAGTATCTTCATTAAAATGTCCCATTTTAACTGCTCAATATAATGTAGCAATGTACTATCGAGTTTACAAAGATTTTGTAAATGGCAACTGCTACTGCTACTGCTAAGTCACTTCAGTCGTGTCCGACTCTGTGCGACCCCACAGATAGCAGCCCAACAGGCTCCAGCGTCCCTGGGATTCTCCAGGCAAGAACACTGGAGTGAGTTGCCATTTCTCTTCAGTCGTGTCCGACTCTGTGCAACCCCATAGACGGCAGCCCACCAGCCGTCCCTGGGATTCTCCAGGCAAGAACACTGGAGTGGGTTGCCATTTCCTTCTCCATATACAGATATAAATATATATTTTAAAAAATAAGGAAATCTTGCCATTTGCTACAACATGAATGAATCTTGAGGGCATAACTCTATGAAATTCAAAGCACTTGCTCCTTGGAAGAAATGCTGTGGCAAACTTAGACAGCTTATTGAAAAGCAGAGGCATTACTTTGCCAACGAAGGTCTGTATAGTCACAGCTATGGTTTTTCCACTTGTCATGTGTGGATGTGAGAGTTGGACCATAAAGAATGCTGAGGGTTGAAGAACTGATGCTTTCAAATTTTGGTGCTGGAGAAGAGTCTTGAGAGTCTCTAGGACTGCTAGGAGATCAAGCCAGTCAATCCTAAAGGAAATCAACCATGAATATTCATTGGAAGAACAGATACTGAAGCTAAGCTCCAATACTTTGGCCACCTTATATGAAGAGGTAAGTCATTAGAAAAGACACTGATGCTGGGAAAGATTGAAGGCCCATGGAGAAGGAAATGACAGAGGATGAGATGGTTGGATGGCATCAATGACTCAATGGACATGAGTTTTAGCAAGCTCTGGGAGATGGTGAATGACAAGGAAGCCTGACATGCTATAGTCCATAGGGCTGCAAAAAGTCAGACACAACTGAGCAATTGAATAAAAACAATAGTAAGGGGAATAAGTCATACAGAGAAAGACAAATTCCATATGATCTCATTTACATATGGAATATAAAAATAACAGTCTCATAGAAACATCAAACTGCTTGGTGTTTGCCAGAGGACGAGGTGATACATGGATGAAGGTTATCACAGGTGAACTTCCAGTTATAAACTCAGTAAGTTTGTGAATATCATGTACAGCATGGTGACTATAGTTAACAACACTGTACTGTGTATTTGAAAGTTGCTAGAAGAGTAGATTTTAAAACCTCTCATTTCAATTAAAAAAATGTATAACACATGTACTGATCTGTGATGGTAATCTTACAGTATACACAAATATTAAATCATTATGTTGTACACCTGAAACTAATACCATGTTCTATGTCAATTATATCTCAAGTTAAAAAAAAAAAAAAAGCAGCCCATTCCAACTAGTTTGTAAGGACAATTTTTGGATGGCAAAAAGTGGAAATTTTAATACAAACTTAACTCAAGAAAAAGTACTGTAAGACTTTTAAGTTTGAACCTTCAGGTAAAATGTACATAATCTTCACAGTAGTANCTCAAGTTAAAAAAAAAAAAAAAGCAGCCCATTCCAACTAGTTTGTAAGGACAATTTTTGGATGGCAAAAAGTGGAAATTTTAATACAAACTTAACTCAAGAAAAAGTACTGTAAGACTTTTAAGTTTGAACCTTCAGGTAAAATGTACATAATCTTCACAGTAGTAAGGAACTATACACTTTATATTGTTAGTAACTCTATTCTAACCAGAATAGTCACATAAAAATAGATATGTGACTAAGCCTGAGAATGGCAGTCATTAGTTATAATTTCATGACATTCTGTTACTTTAAAAAAATGTATGAATTAAAACAAAATTAAAAATGGAACAAAAAGCTAAAAGAGCCATATGATTTATAATGAGAAAATATGTGATGTGTGTGTGTTAAAAAAATAATCATTAAGAGAAATATTGTGACATAACAGGACTTTAAGCAACTCAGAGTGACTCTGCCTATAGGACTCTAGTGTTTGTCCCCTGTATATTTTGTGAGACACAATTAAAAATGCTTATTAAAAACTACAATAATAAAAAAGCTAAATACAAATAAAAAACTATCAAAAGTGAAAAATGAGTCTTTCAAATATCATGCTGAAAAAATGGGCAAAAGAATGCCTTTTCACACATGATACTACAACAGAAATATATTTATAGGAAAAGTGAATCTTGACCCCATCTCATTTCATACACAAAAATTAGTTTGTGGTGGCTCATGAGTATAGATGTAAAAGCGCAAACTGCAAAGCTTCTGGAGAAAATACAGGAGAACATTTTAACAACTGAACATTTTCATATTCACTCTTTCAATAAAAAATCCTGGTTTCAACAAAACAAACTAATCCAAGAATTTACAGCTTTTCACAAATGGCAACCCACTCCAGTGTTCTTGCCTGGAGAATCCCAGGGATAGGGGAGCCTGGTGGGCTGCTATCTATGGGATCGCACAGAGTCGGACACGACTGATGTGACTTAGCACTCCCAAATTAAAAGCAGTAAGATCTATGACAATGTGGCTACATATAGGTGCTATGAATGGGACCAGAGATTGTGATGGGACTGTAAAAAGAAGCAGGAGAACTCCAGCAACTGCAGACAGGGCTGAAATTCTACACAGGCAAAAGAAAGTACCCTTGGAAAACAAACGGACTCCTCCTTCTATCAAAACCACTGTAACAGAGGAGGAAAACCCAAGGTTGATGGAGAAGAGTGGAACTGGTGCAAAGAGGAAACAAGGAACTTCAAGAACTACACCAACTTGAGACTTCCCCTGGTGGTCCAGTGGCTAAGACTCTGAGCTCCCAAAGCAGGGGATGCAGGTTTGATCCCTGGTCAGGGAACTAGGTTCCCACTTGCCATAACTAAAGATTCCACAGACGGCAGAACAACAAAAAGATCCTGCCTGTCATAACTGAAAAGGATTGCAAATGCTGCAACAAAGGCTGTGTGTGCTACAACTAAGACCCAGTGCAACTTAATTAATTAAAAAAGAACTAGATCAACTTTCCACAGCTGAGTCCTCAGTATGCTAGTCATCTGACTAGTTTGCTTGTTGCCACTTTCCAGCCTCTTTCTATTCTGCTTCATATCTCAAAGACTTGAAAAATCCAAAAGTTACATTTCCTAGACTTTCCTTCATGCTGGATTAGTTCAGGTCCCACCAATGGAAAGCTCTAGAAGAAAGCAGAAGTGTGAGGGAGGAATTTCTTTCTTTCTTTCTTTCTTTTTTTTTTCTGCTCCTAGTAGCATGTCTGTCTATTATGTTGTCAACAGTGTGTGGCCTGAGACTTGAGTAGCCTTTGGAATTTCAGCAGAGCATCAGAGACTTTGGATAGTAGTGTAGAGCTGCTCTTGGGCTGTGGTTTCCTCACTCTTTTTCTCCCTCCAGCAGTATAAAAAGAACTGATCATTATTCGTATCAAGGATATTTCAACTTCCTTCTTCCAATAGTCTTGAAACTTGTAAGAAATTCTTTGTATTTGTTTTCAATATTTATAATGGTTTTAGTTTTCCTGCATGGAAGACGAGAGATACACTGAGAGATTTTTCATGAGAGGAAAGGATGATACTAGTTTAGCTAAATTAAAGTGACATCACTGGTACACTGGGGTCAGGGAGAGGGAATAACTCAGCACAGCAGTGACTTTCTTTATATTTTCTTCATCCTGGGAATTCTTTACTTTCCACATATAAGTGAAACGGTTAAAGAAACACAATGGTAGAAATACTCAAATGCTGATGGATTAATTCCAATGATCACCACTTTTGTGTTCCCATATAAAATTGACATAATACTAAAACTTTAGTTCATAGAGTTGTTATGAGATTTAAATGAGTTAAAGAAAATAAAATACTTAGTATAAGCCCTAAAATATAGAAAGAAATGGTAGTACTAGGGACAGAAGATACAGCAGCAATTTTGAGTGGTAGTCACTCAGATTTCTGATCTAAGTGATGTGAGATAATAAATGGATGTTGTTTTAAGTTACTAAATTTCTGATAGCTTGTACCCCAAATCCTAACAACTTCCTATCTGATTAATATGAAACCACATTCCACCTTCATGTCTACAATATACCTTTTATGGTTTCCTTCTAAACAGTTTCCTTCTAAAACAAACCTTGTTTATATCATCTCACATCGACGAACCCACAGTATCTTCATTAAAATGTCCCATTTTAACTGCTCAATATAATGTAGCAATGTACTATCGAGTTTACAAAGATTTTGTAAATGGCAACTGCTACTGCTACTGCTAAGTCACTTCAGTCGTGTCCGACTCTGTGCGACCCCACAGATAGCAGCCCAACAGGCTCCAGCGTCCCTGGGATTCTCCAGGCAAGAACACTGGAGTGAGTTGCCATTTCCTTCTCCAATGCATGAAAGTGAAAAGTGAAAGTGAAGTTGCTCAGTCGTATCCAACTCTAAGCGACCCCATGGACTGCAGCCTACCAGGCTCCGCCATCCATGGGATTTTCCAGGCAAGAGTACTGCAGTGGGGTGCCATTGCCTTCTCCATATAAATGGCAAATCTACATTCAATTCACAGCTCAAATATATATTGTGACAGTAAGCAAAGGACTTAAAATTCTGATTTTCAGAGTCTTTGTCAATTTAAAAGAGTCACACATTGGGCAACTTCTAACCAAGATTTTTTTGGGTTTCTTTGGAAAATTTTTTTTTGTAGACAGAAAGTTTTAGTACATTTTGAAAACTTTAATGCCTTTTATGTAGGACAAACATTCCAAGATTCATCATAATCCCCACCCATTCCTCTTGACTTAATCTTTTATCTATTTTCCCATTACTATCTGACTTTTCAAATAATTAGATGATGCTTCTTCTGGACAAGAACTTCAAAGAACAAAGTTAAGTAATTTTGAGAAGAAAATCTAAAATTTAACAGATTTGAGGAAGAAGAGAGAAAAGTGAACAGGAACAATCAGAACACTAGGGTAAAAATCAAAAGGACTGATAGCTATCCTAAAGAACTGCATAGCATTACCAAGGATGAATTAGACTTTTCTGAGGTAACAAAAGCAAAAACAATTTTCAATCAATGATGCTAGAGAAAATTATGAATTATTTTATTCTATAAAAACTGATATAAGACAATTGCTGAAGAATAATTAGAAGTGATTAAAGAATATCCAGTGAAAATATATGAATACTTTATTTTTGTGTTTAAGTTGATTTTGATGTAAGTCTTGTAGAATTAATGAGGATACTTGAGACTCAATTTTGTGTGGGGTCCAAAACATAGAAAATATTTCCAAGGATTGAACAAACATAAGCTTCAATGAAAGTCTTTGTGACAAAAAAAGAAAACAATAGTATTTACAATGATGCCAAGGTTTGAATATATCAAAGTATTTCCATTTAAAGTGAAAGTGGAAGTCACTCAGTCTTGTTCTGCTCTTTGCAACCCCATGAAGTGTAGCCTGCAAATGCTCCTCTGTCCATGGAATTCTCCAGGCCAGAATACTGGAGTATGTACCTGTTCCCAGGGTATTTTCCCAACCTAGGGATCAAGCCCAGGTCTCCGGCATTGCAGGTTGATTCTTTCCCCTCTGAGCCCCCAGGGAAGCCCATTTCCTGGTTTGACTTTAGACATTTTCTCCCTTGACCTTTATCAAAGAAAACACCACAAGTATTAACACTGGCAGTTGATACTGGCAGTTCATTTGTTTAGAAATAAAAAATATGTCTTTTAGGAAAAGCTGTCAGTTAGCCAAAGGAAAAATGATGTGCAGTTACAGTTCTTTATTCAAAATGTCCCAGAAAATAACATTTTAAGCACTCTTTTGAATCTTAAAGTCTCATTAGTATTTCATTAAATTTCCCAATATAAGGTGAAAAGATATGTGATGCTAATAAGGATAAAAGAAGAAAAAAGGATTTATGAGAAATGGCAGCAGACTGAAAAAATTATTAAGTGAAAATTTAGTTAGCTGAAGCCCAATTGCTAACAATGGAATAACCAAGTTTAGTTAATTTTTTTATTAATTAAGTGAAGTTAGTCCTTGGAGTAGATTGATACTGGTGAAGAAAAATATTTAAATTTTAATTATCCTGAGCTTCATAATTGGAAACACAGTTTATGCTCAGCTTTTACCTCTTTGAAAATAAAAGGATTATCCATGACCTAAAAGTGTCACATTCTAGGAGAAAAACATGTGAAGGCAGGGTTCTTCTTGGGTCTCTGCTCCTGCAGGGAAAATTGATAACTTTAGAAAGATGGTACTATTTCCACTATGATCTACATATGTTAGTAACTATTGGAATACAAAAATATTATTAACTTTTTATTAATTTTAAAAACACATAATTATACATTACCAAATGTGCTCATATAAATAGTGTAGAATATTCATGGCATTCTTTATTTAACCAATAGCATAAAAATAAATGTACTTTGAAATATAAATGCATAATTAGAACTACTAGAAATAAGTGAAAATCTTTACAGCAAGCACTTTTTCATTGTCATTTATTCAAAATTACAACTGTCAGTTTTTCAACTGCTTGCCAATAATTCTTTCCTATAGTTGAACAGAATTCCATTACTCCAGACTAAATATTAATACTAAATTATCACTCACATAACATTAGCCTGTTTTTTTTTTTTTCTTGATATCCTCATTCCACTATACCAGATAACTTCCCAAAACAATGTTGGGAAAAGGATTACTTGCCTATCCCATTAACTAGGATTCTAATATAGATATTCATTTGTTTAGCCAGAAATAACATAATAATTGTCCTAAAAGCAAAAAATGTGAGACTTTTGTTAAATAAACAAACAAAACTCTGATGCTGTATATTCATCTATTATTTATCAAACGCTAAAAGCTCTCACCACCTACCATGAATATACAAACACTACATGTAGAACACCTCTCTTTGAGAACAACCTGAAGACTAGCAGAAGAGCAGTTCTACAACCAAGAATATAAAGAACCACACAGAGTCTGTTAGGAGAAGTAAACTAGTCAGGGCCCACATCCTTGGCAGTCAATCCAGCTGAGAAAAGGCCTGTCACAAACTTAGTGAAAGTGAAAAGGAATGTCAGTTCTTAAGGAGTGAGTAGTTTGAGCCCCAGACTGGGCACCCCTGCCCTGGGGACAAGTGCAGGAAGATGATCCCTTTAACTTGTTTGGAAACCCAACAGGGCTTGCTGGGAGAACCTGATGACTGTAGGAAACTGACACTGCACGTAAAAGACAAATCAACAAACTTACTCCCACTCACAGCACAGGGGCAGCAGAATGATAAGCACTTGGTAAGGTTGCCAGAACATCCCCTGATCTACTCTTGGCTCTGGCTCCAATCCCACCCCCAAGGAAGTGGCCTCAAGCATGCCCTGGGAAAAGCTCTGCCTGAATGGGACCCAACTCTACCTTAATGCTTCCAGCTCACCTCCCTCAAATTGACAGTATCCAACCCTCTCTGGAAGAAGCCCTGCTCTACAGTGGACTCTGGCTCTAGCCACCCTCCCAAACTCTGCTAAGAAATTTGCTTCTGACACATCCTGGGAAAGCCCTGACATCCGCTAGGCTCCATTTCCATTCTCATTACCCAGCCAAGATGCTAGCTTCCGAGTTGCCCCCAGGGAAACCCACTGTGCTAGCTTCAGATTCAGCACTCCCAGCAAAGCCACCAGGCATACACAGTTTGCATAGGGATGCTCCCACAAAACGACATGCTTTCAAGGTCTGTAAAAGTGACTATTTCACCTAATATCATAGAAACAGACACAGAAGATCAAACAAAATGAGGGAACAAAGGAACATGTTCCAAATATAAGAACAAGATAAAATCTTGGGGGAGGGGGTGGAACTAATACAGTAATTTACCCAGTAAAGTGAAAAGATAAGGTCATAAAAATACTGAACTTAGAAAAATGAAGGAACACAGTGAGAACTTCAACAAATAATTAGAGTTATATAAAAGAACTGATCTGAGCAACCAAAATGCAATATACTAAATGCAATATACTAAATGCAATATACTAAAATACCATAGGGAATCACAATAGATTAAGAAGTATGGAAATCTAGCTCAATAATCTGGAAGACAGAGTAGTGGAATTCACTCAGGCAGAACAGCAAAAAAAAAAAAAAAGAAAGAAAGAAAAAGAAAAGTTTAAATGAGGATAGTTTAAGGTACCTTTGAGACAACATCAGACATACTAATATTCTCACATTCTAGGGTTCCCAGAAAGAGAAAATGGGGCAAAAAATTTATCTGATGAAATAATGGCTGAAATTTTCCCTAAATCTAAAGAAGGAAACAAATATCCAAGTTCAGGAAACAAAGCGTCCCAAACAAGATGAACCCAAAAAGACTCATATAAAGACAAATCATAATCTAAAATGTCAAAAAATAAAAATTAAGAGAGAATTTTTAAGTCAGCAAAATAAAGAGTCTCATACAAGAAAACTCTTTTAAGGTTAACAGCTGATTTTTTTTTTTTTTTCAGGAGAAATCATGGAGGTAGAAGGGAGTGGCATGATATATTTAAAATACAAAAGCCTTCAACCAAGGATACTCTACTCAACAATGTTATCATCCAAAATTGAAGGAGATAAAAAATTTCCCAAGAAGCAAAAACTGAGTTCATCACCAGTAAACCATTCTTATAAGAAATATTAAAAATATTAAAAATACCTATCAGTAGCAGTCTAAATACAAATGAACTGAAAGCCCAAATCCAAAAACATAGTGATCCAATAGATTAAAGAAAACAAACAACAACAACAAAAAAGACCCATTAAAATACTGCCTATAAGAGAAAATTTAGAGTTGAAGATGCACACAAATTGAAAATGAGAAGATGGAAAAAAGATATAACAAGCAGAAATAAATTAAAAGAAAGCTAAGGTAGCAATGGTCATATCAGACAAAATAAACTTTAATACAAAAACTGAAATAATGACAAAAGGGGGCAGTACATAATAATAAAGGGGAGAATACAACATGAAGATATAATGTTCATAAAAATATATGTTTATAACATATAACATCAGAACACCTAAATATAAAAAGCAAATATAAACAGACATAAAAAGAAAAACTGACAGCAATACAATAGTAGTGGGGAACTTTAAACCCCATTTATTAATATATCAACGAACAGATCATTCAGACAGAAAATAAAGAAGTAGTAATGTTCAAGTACATATTAGACCAGATGCACTAACATGATAATAGATAACAGCATTCTATTAGAAAACAGCAGAATGTATTATTTTTGAATGTATACAGACATTCTCAAAGATAGATCACATATTAGGCCACTAAATAAGTCTCAATATATTTAAGAAGACTGAAATATAATTAATCTTTTCTGACCACAATGTAATGAAACTAGAAATCAATTACAGGAAGAAAACTGGAAAAGAAATCAAAACACAAATAATTTAAGACTAAAAACATACTACTAAAAAAATCATTGTGTCAACAAACAAATAAAAAGGAAAATAAAGATATACCTTGAGACAAATGAAAATGAAAACACAACTTTCCAAAATCTATGGGATACTGATCTAACAGGAAAGTTTACAATAATATAAGCATAAATCAGGAAATGAGAAAAAATCTCAAATAAGCCCCTCACTTTGAACCTAAAGGAACTAGAATAAGCAAAGCTTAAAATTAGCAGAAGGAAATAAATAATAAATATCATTGTGAAATAAATTAATAAAGTAAAAAATTACTTGGAGACCAAACAAAAAATACTAGAAAAGATCCATAAAACTGAGCTGTTTTTTTTTTTCTTTTCAAAAAGCTCAGCAAAATTGATAAAACTTTAAGCAAACAAACTCTGTATCACAGAGTAGCAAATAAAAGTAGAAATAAAAGAGAAAATGTTACAATCAATGACACAGAAATACAATCATAAGAAAATACTCTGAACAGTTGTTCTCCAATGAATTGGACTACCTAGGAGAAATGGGTAAATTCATAGAAACATACAAATCCAGGACTAAATCAAAAAGAAATAGAAAATATGAAAAGATTGAATGCCAGTCATGCAATTTAATCAGTAATAATAATAATAAAAAACCCAGCAAACAGAAGTTCAGGACCAGACTGATTCATGAGGAATTCTACAAAACATTTAATGAAGAGTTAATATTGATCCTTCTCAAATTATTCTAAAAATTGTAGAAAAGGGAACACTTCCAAACTTATTGTATAAGGCCAATATTACCCTGATACAAAAACAACACAAAAATAACACAAGAAAGCAATAGACCAATATTATAGTACAATTATAGAACAATATTACTGATAAACATAGATACAAAAATCCTCAACAAAATTCTAGCAAACTAAATTGAGTAATACATTGTAAAATATATACATATATATATGCAAGATGAACTTAAAGGTCTTATACTAAGTGAAATGTCAGATATAGAAAGACAAATACTGTATGTTTTCACTTATATGTGGAATCTAAAACAAAACAAAAGCAAATAAGTGAATGAACATGAAGTAGAAACAGGCTCAGAGATCAGAGAACAAAGATTATCAGAGGTAAGTAATGTTGATAGCTGGGTGAAATAGGCAAATAGGATTAAAGACATACCTACCAATTATAAAATATATAACTGGGATACAACACAGGGAATATAGTCAATAATATCATTATAAATGTGTGTGATGCATAATCAGTAAAAGTATTGAATTACTATTGTATACCTGAAACACATAATTATAGGTCAACTGTACTTCAATTTTTTTAAAAAAGCTAAAATCCTAAAATTTCTTTGTGAAAGTTCTTGGAAAAGTCCCAACTAGTATTACCAAGGATTGAGGATAACCTATTAGTAAGTGGGATTTTTTTTTTCCCCCAAAGAAGTAATTTTTTAAAAATCACCATTAAATAAGTAAGGGCTTCTCAGGAAGGACTATGCCACTTCTGGTGATAAAGACTCTTTGTCGGATGTCAGTACTGAAGGCTTACTTCTTTCTCAGGAACACATTCTGCCTGGATGATTTGTAAGGGTTATTAAAAAGGAGAACAAATGGGATGAACAGACTCCTCAGCTCTAGCACATGTCTATCCTTATTAAAGCTGAGTAATTAGTCCTCCAGTAAATACTATTAGTGCCTAAAGAACAATAATAGGATGGCTCAGGAACAAAAGATTCACTCGCAAACAAAATGATACTTGTCTTTCACACTCACTAGCCACTCTTATCCCAGTTTTGAAATCAATTTTGAAGTTTAGCATGTAAAACCAATGATCTTCAGACAAATTTTCTTCAAACAATATGGTAATAAACAATATAAAGAACATGTGTCATTCATCATACACAAGCAAAATTTTAAAAATGATTTATAAATAATATAAAACTTGAAATTCCAGTGAATTTACACTTTTGTCAGGTTAGCTTTTCATTTTGTGAATTTTAGAGGGATGGATCATTCAATATTCCGATTCAGTCTCACTGATGAAATGTCATCAGAATATAGGAGACAGAATCTTAACTCAGCCTTCATAACACTAAAATGATTTAGGAAACAAAAGCTCTCAAGTCTCAAAGGAACTAAGTTAAAAATCAGCAGATTTGTAGATTTTAAAGATTATTAACTATATAGTGTCTGATTAATATCTTAAATTTAGTCAAAACTCAGGAAAACAAAACAAAATGAACAGTGGGAAATATCTTCTTCTAATGTTACACCATTACATAGTTTAACAAACCCACACAAGAGCTACTGAACTTTCCAAGAGAATATACCTGTATTTGATCTTTCAGGTTAACCTGTAGATTTCTATTCAGTAGAGAAGATTCCCCTAAAGGTTACGGTTTCATTACCTTGCAAGATACAATAATAAGCTTTGTGTATATCCAACCTAGCACTATTATTCTAACATTTTAAAATACATTTTCAAAATCCTTGTATCTCAAAGGTACTTGAAGCTATGTTTGCCATCTTATTGTCTCTACCAACTTAATGATTTGAATAAAATAGTCATCATATTGTTTTTGTATGAGGGTCATAGCTTTAACTTTCTGAAAAGCATATTATCTGAAAAGTACTGAAAACTTTTTGAAAATTATAACTTATCACCTGTACATATTATAGTCAGAGTTATTAGAAATAAAGTCCATTATTAAGAAAATAAAGCAGCAGGGACATTGAATAATAAAATTTAGGAACATATTAGGCAACTATATTTTCCTGTCTCAAAATATTCCACTGCCTACTGGAACTTGAAAGAGAGAGAAAAAAAAAAAAAAAGATGGGGAGTGGAAAAAAGAAAAGAACCTCTCATTCTGTTCAAACTGTTTTTTAATTTTTCTTCAAAAGATATATTCCATAATTCTAAACATATAGTACTGTGCATTATCACATTTTGTGTACTTGATTTAGTGTGTATATAACTTGAGTAGTCTATGAATTTACTAAAGAATTGTTGACAATCAAGATACTATCTACACACTGAAATCAATCTTGAAGATGCATGGGAACAAATTCGTATATTACTGTGTTAAACGTATGTTAAACTAAACATTATGGAATATCTTGTGTTCCAAAATTCAAAACATCAGAAATGACTGATATCTAATGGCTAAGACAGATATTACTGCTACTGCTAAGTTGCTTCAGTCGTGTTGGACTCTGTGCGAGCCCATAGACGGCAGCCCACCAGTCTTCCCCATCCCTGGAATTCTCCAGGCAAGAACATTGGAGTGGGTTGCCATTTCCTGCTCCAATGCAGAAAAGTGAAAAGTGAAAGTGAAGTCGCTCAGTCCTTTGCGACCCCATGGACTGCAGCCTACGTGGCTCCTCCGTCCATGGGATTTTCAAGGCAAGAGTATTGGAGTAGGGTATCATTGCTTTCTCCAAAAACAGATATTAAATAAGAAACAACACAAGACTAAATTATAAGTGAGATGGAGAAATGCATGATACTATGGTAGTAATTATGGGAGAACTAAAATAATGAGAAGAAATGATATCTTATGGAAAAATAGAAAATAAAATTTATAAAAACACAGGATTACTTAGTTTTCAGAGTCCCTTACATACTTGTAAACCATAATTAAGTAATATATATATATATGTAGCATCAAATTTGCATCCAACAGAAATGATCTTCATTGAAAATAAAATTAACCTGCCTACAGTAAATTTAACAAATTTTTTTATTTTTCTCAGGCAAACAGAAATCTAGAGGTAGAAATCCAGTGATGGCTACAGATTCTCAGTGATGCTTTCATAAATGTATGATTTTTTTCTCTCTCTCCTCTAACATCAACATTCTGTTTATTTTTATGCTATTGCTGTTGCATCAAGATCACAAAACTACTGCTACACTTCTAAATATCAGTGTTCCAAGCAGGAAGAGGAGAATGGCTATTCTATCTTGCAGACTCTGTTTACATTCTATTGACAAAACTGTTTTGGAATACCACCTGTCAACACTCTTTAGCAAAGCAATTGATATTTAGCATTTTAGATTTTAAAACAATATATGTCTTTTTATTTTCTCTTCCCTTTCTGTTTAGATTATTTTTATGCTTTATGTGTTTCAGGAAATTACTTCAGAAAAGCATAAGAAAAGCATCATAAAATTAGGTAGTTCTTCACGTGTCTGAAAGAAATATGTGATTTTGGTATATAAAGATTTGAACATGACCATGCAGCTGAGCACGAACAATGAAGGAAGATAGACTAGATAGTAAGTAAAATATATATATATATATATATATATATTAAAGGAAAAAGGCTTACTAGTGCAGATTTGCCATGATAACAGAAATGGGAAGCCCTGTTATCATCTTGAGGTAAGATATATTTCACCCAGATTTTCATAGGGAGTGTTTCCCATAGGACACACTATAGAGTCATAAAATTATAAGTATACTTTCTCAAATACATGAAGCAATGAAAGGGAGCAGGACCCTGTGATCCTCCCAGGTACAAATCCTTTCCATGTCCTCTGTATCTCATTTGTAGGAAAGAGTTTCATTCAGCTTCTTTGCTCTTCCTTTAGTTCCAAAGGTCAGGTGCAAACATTTGTTTATCAGGAAAGGGAGAAAATGCAGAAACAAGAAAGGAGCAACAGCAACAACAACAAAAACAAGAGTGTGATGATAAAGCAGGGTCCTTGTTCCTTTTCAAGGAATAGACATAGCAATATCCTTTTTTTTTTTTTTTTTTTCCTTCTGCAGCATCCAAGACTTCCAACCGGATAGAGGATGGTAAATTCAGGCTGAGAACAAGATTCCTGGAGCATCACCCTGTTATCTCACCACCAACCAATCAGAAGAAAGTTTGCCCACAGTGGAGGATAATGAAGACTGACCCACTCCCAAAATAATGAATGTCACTTTCTTGCTTTTGAAACTTTCATGGTTGAGCAGAATCTTCAGAGTTTGTTTTTGGAAATTAGTCTATCTTCTCTCCAGTTTATTGGCCTCCTGAGTAAAGCAGTCTTTCCTTTTCCAATCAACACTTGCCTCTTGAGTATTGGCTTTTGAGTGGCAAGCAGCTGAACCTGTTTGGTAACAGTAATATAGAGAAAGGCTAAGATGTTAATTATAACTTTATTTGGGTGATAAAATCTGAGGTTCATTTTATTGCTGTTTAAAATCTAAGTATCTGAATTTTCAAAACTTTTTATGATAACATTACATTTATAACAAAAAATTAAAACCAAATAAACAGAGAAACCATTATGCATTCTTCAGGGCCAAACGGATTTTCTTTGTTGTAAAGACTTCCCTAATTTCCCCTAACAGATGTTATTGTTTTTGCTCCCCAGTTCCACAGTTCTGTGGTGTATGTTTCCCATGGTACATTTCACAATCTACCGTGAACCAGAGAAACTGTGTAATTGTCTTAGCTAGCCTACACCAAATCACATTCTATTTTGTTTGCTGCTAAAGTGTCTGCCTACAATGCGGGAGACCTGGGTTCAATCCCTGTGTCGGGAAGATTCCCTGGAGAAGGAAATGGCAATCCACTCCAGTGGAAAATCCCATGGACAGAGGAGCTTGGTGCAGGCTACTGTCCATGGGGTCGTAAAGAGTCGGGTATGACTGAGCAACTTCCCCACTGCTTAACAGAATGCCTTTATAAAGTAGACATTTAAGAAGAATTTGTTCAATGCATAGGTTATTTCTGTCTCAAATTTATTCTAATTTGTCAATATATATTTTCATTGGAGTAAAATTGTTTTACAATGTTGTATTTGTTTCCACTGTACAACAAAATGAATCAACCATGTGTGTGTGTGTGTATGTATATATATATCCCATCCTCTTGAGCCTTACTTCCACCACCACTCCCCCACCTCTCTAGGTCCTCACAGAACACAGAGTTGAGCTTCCTATGCTTCATAGCAGGTTCCCAATAGCTATCTATTTTACACATGGTGTTATATGCATGTCACTACTATGGAATATTACTCAACCATTAATAGGAATAAAACCAGGTCATTTGTAGTGATGTGTGTGGATTTAGAGTCTCATACAGAGTGAAGTAAGTCAGAAAGAGAAAAACAAATATTGCCTGTTAATGCATAATCTAGAAAAATGGTACAGATGAACCCATTTTCAGGGCAGTAGTAGAGACATAGATGTAGAGAAGGAAGGTATGGACATGAAGTGGGAGGAAGGGAACCTAGATTGACATGAATATACTACCTTGTGTCAATATAGTTTTAAAATAAACTATAAAATAAAATGGTACAAGATCAAATGGTACAGTCATTCAAGAAACTATTCCCAACTGCCTATGGCATTTTGTGACGATTGATATTTTAATTTTTTTTTCTTCCTCTGATAACTGAAACTAGAGACTGTAAACTTAGAAAAACATGGAAAATGTACTGTGACTAATAAGTATATCAATTATGATTATACATTTTCTTCATATTACTTAGTTATTAATTTTAGACTGACCTCTGATTTCATAAGTCCTTCTAGATCAACCTACTGTATATTATAATCAAATGGAAAGGTGTGCTTTTTCTAACTAGGAAGACCTGCTACTCAAGCTTCCTCTGAGTTATTCATATTCTTATATTTTCCACTACATAAATATTAGAATTTATAACATTTTCATTTAAATTTTAAAACATTTATTTAAAAAACTGACAAAACAAAGCACTGGTGAAAACTTGATGCAACTGGAATTCTCATATATTACTAATAAAAATAAAAAATGGAACAGCCACATGGAAAATTTGGACATTTCTTATAAATGACATATACTTCTAATTCTTCACCAAGTTTGTCAGGCTCAAGCATCCATTTGGAATATTTCCCACTGGTTGTAATGCATGCTATAAATTTAAGCCTCACTTTTATCTTCTGCCTCATCCCAATTACACTTCATTCATTCTGTCTTACAGGAAGGTTACTGATGATAAGTTTAGAAGATCAAGAAACAGCAAGTGTAAGAGGGATTTTACACCATCAACTGTGACATAATGCATTTTACACAAGCAACTCACCTTCATCATTTACTGTCTTTGGCTTTGGGGTCTTATTTCTTACATTCTACTTATTTTGCTCCCCTGTTTGTGCTCTTTTGCTAAGGCCAGTGATTCTTAATTCAAGGTATCCCTCGGAACCACATGTATACTTTTTTTTTAAATAAAGACCTAGGCGGTATCATGTGGTCCATCAAATCCTGCACCTGCTGGGTGAGTGGCCCATAACTGTAGAGCAATAACAACAAAGAAATTCTTTCACTGTTGTCAAGGTTCTGAACCCCACATCAGACTTCCCAACCTGGGGATCCAAGAAAGGAGTTGGGAATCCCCAGGGAACCTGGTCTTAAAGGCCAGAAGGATTTGATTATAGGACTTCCACAGGACTGGGGAAAACAGAGGCTCCAGTCTTGGAGGGAACAAACAAAATCTTGTGTATACCAAGACCCAGAGGGAAGGAGAAGTGATCACATAGAAAACTGAACCAAAACTGCCTGCTAATGTCAGAAGGCTTCCTGTGGAGGGGTGATCAGAGGAGCTTACCACAGGAACGGGGCACTAGCAGCAGAAGGCTGGGAAAGTCCCTCTTGGTGTAAGCCCTCCTGGAGTTCACCATTAACCCTACCCTTGACTTTATAGATCCTAGGCCTGGGTTGCCTCAGGCCAAACAACAACCAGGGAGAGAGTGAAATCCCACCCACCAGCAGATAATTGGATTAAAGCTTTACTGAGTAAAAGCCTGCCCACCAGAGCAAGATCCAGTTTTCCCATCATCAGTCCTTCCCATTAGGAAGCTTACACAAGTCTTTCAGGCTCTTCCATCAGAAGCCAGAAGAAGCAAGAAGAAGCACAGTCCCACAGCAGCTTAAACAAAACGAACAAACAAAAATCATATTACATAAAGTTAATCATGATGAAAAAGCAGAAAGTTTATTCCCAGATGAAGGAACAAGATAAAACCCCAGGGGGAGGGGGGAGGTGTATATAGGAAACCTACTAGAAAAAGAATTCAGAATAATGATAGTGAAGATGACCCAGGATCTTGGGAAAACAATGGAGAAAGTGGCAAGAAGTGTTTACCAAAGACTTACTAGAACTGAAGAACAAACAAGCAGAGAGGAATAATCTACTAGAAGGAATCAATAGCAGAATAACTTAGTCAGAAGAACAGATAAATGATCTGGAGGACAAAATGCTGGAAATCACTGTCACAGAACAGAATATAGATAAATGAATAAAAAATAAAATGAAGACAGCCTAAGACCTCTGAAACAACATCAAATACACCAGCATTCACATTATAGGGATCCCAGAAGGAGAAAAGAGAGAGAAAGGACCTGAGAAAATATCTGAAGAGATAGTATCTGAAAAATTCCCTAACATGGAAAAGCATATAATCAACAAAATCTAGGATACACAGAGAGTCCCAGGCAGGATAAACCCAAGAAGGAACACACCAAGACATGTAGTAATCAAACTGACAAAAATCAAAGACAATGATAATATATTAAAAGCAACAAGAAAAAGCAACAAATAGTATACAGAGGAACCCCCCTCAGGCTTTCAATTGATTTCTCAAAAGAAACTCTACAAACCAGAATTGAATGACACAATATATTTAAAATGATGAAAGGGAAGAAGCTACAGCCAAGAATACTCTACACAGCAAGACTCTCATTCAGATTTGATGGAGAATTCAAAAGCTTTCCAGACAAGCAAAAATTAAGAGAATTCAGCAGTACCAAGCAAGATTTGGGCTTCCCTGGTGGCTCAGATGGTAAAGCATCTGTCTGCAATGCAGGAGACCCGGGTTTGATCCCTGGGTTGGGAAGATCCCCTGGATAAGGAAATGGCAGCCCACTCCAGTATTCTTGCCTGGAGAATCCCATGGACGGCAGAGCCTGGTAAGCTATTGTCCATGGGATTGCAAAGAGTTGGACATGACTGAGCAACTTCACTGTCACTTGAAGCAAGATTTACAGTGACTACTAAAGGAACTTCTCTAAGCAGGAAATACAAGAGAAAGAAAATGCCTACAGAAAATAAACCCAAAACAACTAAGAAAATGGTAATGGGATCATACATATCAATAATTACCCTAAATATAAATGGAATAAATTCACCAACACAAAGACATAGACTAGCTGGGCAAATGAAAAAATTTTGCATATATGGACTTTCATGTCCACCTCACAGATCACTGACTTGTTGTGGAAAAAGAGCTTGTGTAACTCAATGAAGCTATGAGCCATTCCATATATGGGCCACCCAAGATGGACAGGTCATAGTGGAAAGTTCTGACAAGATGTCATATACTGGAGGAGGAAACGGAAGACTACCCCAGTATACTTGCCATGAGAACCTCATGAACTATTAAAAAGACAAAAAGATATAACACCTAAAGATGAGTCCCCCTAGTTGGTAGGCGACCAATATGCTACTAGGGAAGAGCAGAGGACAACTATTAATAGCCCCTGAAAGGATGAAGGAGCTGGGGCAAAGTGGAAATAACACTTATTTGTGGATGTGTCTTGAAATAAAAGCAAAATTCAATGCTACAAAGAAAAGTATTTCATAGGAACCTGGAATGTTAGGTCCATGAATCCAGGTAAGATGGTAAGAATAATCGACATCTTAGAAATCAGTGAACTAAAATGGATGGGAATGGGCAAATTTAATTCCAATGGCCATTATATCTATTACCATGGACAAGAATCCCATAGAAGAAATACAGTAGCTCTAATAATCAACAAAAGAGTCCAAAATGCAATACTTGGGTGCAACTTCAAAAATGACAGAATGGTGTCTGTTCATTTTCATGGCAAGCCACTGCACATCACAGTAATTCAAGTTTATGCCCCTATCACCATGGGCTTCCCTTGTATCTTGGATGGCAAAGACTTTGCCTGCAATGCAGGAGACCTGGGTTCAATCCCTGAGTTGGGAAGATCCCTTGGAGAAGGAAATGGAAATAGCAACACACACAGCTATCCCACACTGAAGGTCAGGAACGGCGGTGGTATGGAGATACCCCTCATCCAAGGTAAGGAGCAGCAGCTGTGCTTTGCTGGAGCAGCCGTGAAGAGACACCCCACGCCCAAGGTAAGAGAAACTCAAGTAAGATGGTAGGTGTTGCAAGAGGGCATCAGAGGGCAGACACACTGAAACCATACTCACAGAAGACTAGTCAATCTAATCACACTAGGACCACAGCCTTGTCTAACTCAATGAAACCAAGCCATGCCTGCGGGGCAACCCAAGAAAGGCGGGTCATGGTGGAGAGGGCTGACAGAACGTGGTCCACTGGAGAAGGGAATGGCAAGCCACTTCAGTATTCTTGCCTTGAGAACCCCATGAACAGTGAGAAAAGGCAAAAAGATAGGATACCAAAAGAGGAACTCCCCAGGTCATTAGGTGCCCAATATGCTACTGGAGATCAGTGGAGAAATAACTCCAGAAAGAATGAAGGGATGGAGCCAAAGCAAAAACAATACCCAGTTGTGCATGTGACTGGTGATAGAAGCAAGACACGATGCTGTAAAGAGCAATATTGCATAGGAATCTGGAATGTCAGGTTCATGAATCAAGGCAAATTGGAAGTGGTCAAACAAGAGATGGCAAGGGTGAATGTTGACATTCTAGGAATCAGCGGACTACAATGGACTGGAATGGGTGAATTTAACTCAGATGACCATTATATCTACTACTGCAGGCAGGAATCCCTCAGAAGAAATGGAGTAGCCATCATGGTCAACAATAGAGTCCGAAATGCAGTACTTGGATGCAATCTCAAAAACGACAGAATGATCTCTGTTCGTTTCCAAGGCAAACCATTCAATATCACAGTTATCCAAGTCTATGCCCCAACTAGTAATGCTGAGGAAGCTGAAGTTGAACGGTTTTATGAAGACCTACAAGACCTTGTAGAACTAACACCCAAAAAAGATGTCCTTTTCAGTATAGGGGACTGGAATGCTAAAGTAGGAAGTCAGGAAACACCTGGAGTAACAGGCAAATTTGGCCTTGGAATGTGGAATGAAGCAGGGCAAAGACTAATAGAGTTTTGCCAAGAAAATGCACTGATCATAACAAACACCATCTTCCAACAACACAAGAGAAGACTCTACACTTGGACATCACCAGATGGTCAACACCGAAATCAGATTGATTATATTCTTTGCAGCCAAAGATGGAGAAGCTCTATACAGTCAACAAAAACAAGACCAGGAGCTGAGTATGGCTCAGATCATGAACTCCTTATTACCAAATTCAGACTTAAATTGAAGAAAGTAGGGAAAACCACTAGACCATTCAGGTATGACCTAAATCAAATCCCTTATGATTATACAGTGGAAGTGAGAAATAGATTTAAGGGCCTAGATCTGATAGACAGAGTTCCTGATGAACTATGGAATGAGGTTCGTGACATTGTACAGGAGACAGGGATCAAGACCATCCCCATGGAAAAGAAATGCAAAAAAGCAAAATGGCTGTCTGGAGAAGCCTTACAAATAGCACTGAAAAGAAGAGAGGCGAAAAGCAAAGGAGAAAAGAAAAGATATAAGCATCTGAATGCAGAGTTCCAAAGAATAGCAAGAAGAGATAAGAAAGCCTTCTTCAGCAATCAATGCAAAGAGATAGAGGAAAACAACAGAATGGGAAAGACTAGAGATCTCTTCAAGAGAATTGGAGATACCAAGGGAACATTTCATGCAAAGATGGGCTCGATAAAGGATAGAAATGGTATGGACCTAACAGAAGCAGAAGATATTAAGAAGAGGTGGCAAGAATACACAGAAGAACTGTACAGAAAAGATCTTCACGACCCAGATAATCATGAGGATGTGATCACTAATCTAGAGCCAGACATCTTGGAATGTGAAGTCAAGTGGGCCTTAGAAAGCATCACTACGAACAAAGCTAGTGGAGGTGATGGAATTCCAGTTGAGCTGTTTCAAATCCTGAAAGATGATGCTGTGAAAGTGCTGCACTCAATATGCCAGCAAATTTGGAAAACTCAGCAGTGGCCACAGGACTGGAAAAGGTCAGTTTTCATTCCAATTCCAAAGAAAGGCAATGCCAAAGAATGCTCAAACTACCGCACAATTGCACTCATCTCACACGCTAGTAAAGTAATGCTCAAAATTCTCCAAGCCAGGCTTCAGCAATACGTGAACCGTGAACTTCCAGATGTTCAAGCTGGTTTTAGAAAAGGCAGAAGAACCAGAGGTCAAATTGCCAACATCCACTGGATCATGGAAAAAGCAAGAGAATTCCAGAAAAACATCTATTTCTGCTTTATTGACTATGCCAAAGCCTTTGACTTTGTGGATCACAATAAACTGTGGAAAATTCTGAAAGAGATGGGAATACCAGATCATCTAACCTGCCTCTTGAGAAATCTGTATGCAGGTCAGGAAACAATAGTTAGAACTGGACATGGAACAACAGACTGTTTCCAAATAGGAAAAGGAGTACGTCAAGGCTGTATATTGTCACCCTGCTTATTTAACTTCTATGCAGAGTACATCATGAGAAACGCTGGACTGGAAGAAACACAAGCTGGAATCAAGATTGCTGGGAGAAATATCAATAACATCAGCTATGCAGATGACTCCACCCTTATGGCAGAGAGTGTAGAGGATCTAAAAAGCCTCTTGATGAAAGTGAAAGAGGAGCGCGAAAAAGTTGGCTTAAAGCTCAACATTCAGAAAACGAAGGTCGTGGCATCCGGTCCCATCACTTCATGGCAAATAGATGGGGAAACAGTGGAAACAGTGTCAGACTTTATTTTTTTGGGCTCCAAAATCACTGCAGATGGTGACTGCAGAAATTAGAAGACACTTACTCCTTGGAAGAAAAGTTATGACCAACCTAGACAGCATATTCAAAAGCAGAGACATTACTTTGCCGACTAAGGTCCGCCTAGTCAAGGCTATGATTTTTCCTGTGGTCATGTATGGATGTTAGAGTTGGACTGTGAAGAAGGCTGAGCACCAAAGAATTGATGCTTTTGAACTGTGGTACTGGAGAAGTCTCTTGAGAGTCCATTAGACTGCAAGGAGATCCAACAAGTCCATTCTGAAGGAGATCAACCCTGGGATTTCTTTGGAAGGAATGATGCTAAAGCTGAAACTCCAGTACTTTGACCACCTCATGCGAAGAGTTGACTCATTGGAAAAGACTGTGACGCTGGGAGAGATTGGGGGCAGGAGGAGAAGGGGACGACTGAGGATTAGTGAGGAGATGTTGATGAACAAGGAGGCTTGGCGTGCTGCAATACATGGGGTCGCAAAGAGTTGGACACGACTGAGCGACTGAACTGAACTGAACTGAACAATATCCTTGCCTAGAGAATTCCAGGGACAGCCTGTGTAGTCACAAAGAGTCAGACATGACTGAGCAACTAACACATTTCCCTATCACCAAAGCCAGAGAAGCGGAAGTTGATCAGTCCTATTAAGATCTAGAGGACCTCTTAGAAGTAACACCAAAAAAAGATTTTTTTAATGTTCTATTCTTCACTGGGGTTTGGGTTACAAAAGTAGAAAGTCAAGAGATGCCTGGAAGAATAGGCAAGTTTGATCTTACAGTAAAAACTGAAGCAGGGAAAAGGTTAATTGGATTCTGCCAAGAGAAAGCACAGACCATAGCAAACACTCTTTTTCAACAACATAAGTGACAACTTTACACATGGACACCACCAAATGGTCAATACCGAAATCAAATTGATTACATTCTTTGTAGCCGAAGATGGAGAAGCTGTATACAGTCAGCACAAACAAGACCTGGAGCTGACTGCGGCCATATCATCAGCTTATCATAGCAAAATTCAGGCTTAAACTAAAGACAGTGGGGAAAACCACTAGCCCACAACTTAAATCAAATCCCCTATGAATATACAGTGGAGGTGATGAATATTTTCAAGGGATTAGAACTAGTAAAAATTGTGCCTGAAGAACTATGGACAGAGATCCATAATATGGTACAGAGGCAGTGAAAATAAAAAATCCAAAGAAAGAGAAAAGCAAGAAGACAAAGGGGTTATCAGAGGAAGCTTTACAAATAGTTGAAGCAAGAAGAGAAGTGAAAAGAAAAGGAGAAAGAGAAACCAAATGCAGAGCTCCAAAGATTAGCAAGGAGAGACAAGAAGACCTTCTTTAATGAACAATGCATAAAAATAGTGGAAAACAACAGAAGGTGAAAAACTAGAGATCGCTAAAGGAAATTGGAAATATTAAGGGATCATTTCATCCAAATATGGGCACAACAAAGGACAGAAACAGTAGAGACTTACTAGACTAGACACAGAGGATATCAAGAAGAGATGGAAAGACTACATGGAAGAACTGTACAAAAAGATCTTAATGAACTGGACAACTATGATTGTGTTGTCAATCAGCCAGAGCCAGAAATTCTGGAGTATTAGTCAAGTGGGCCTTAGGAAGCATTGCTGTCAATAAGGTTAGTGGATGTGATGTAATTCTGGTAAAGCTATTCAAAACCCTAAATGACGATGCTATCAAAGTGTTGCACTCAATATTTCAGCAAATCTGGAAGACCTGGTAGTGGCCACATGACTGGAAACGGTCAAACCTCATCCCAATTTCCAAGAATGTTCCAAGGAGAATAATGTATTAAAGAATGTTCAGACAATCAGACAAATGTTCTCATCTTCCATGCTAGTAAGGTCATGTTTAAAATCTTGCCAGGCTTCAGCATTACATGAACCAAGAACTTCCAGACATCCAAGCTGGGTTTAGAAAAGGCAGAGGAACTGGGGGTCACATTTACATCATTTGCTGGATCAGAGAGAAAGCAAGGGAATTCCAGAAAAACATCTACCATTTTTTCGTTGACTACTCTAAAGCCTTTAACTGTGTGGATTATAACAAACACTTGAAAACTCTTAAAGTGATGGGAATACCAGACCATCTTACCTGTCTCCTGAGAAACATGTCGGTGGGTCAAGAAGCAATAGTTAGAACAGTTAGGATTGAGAAAGGATTACAACAGGGTTGTCTGTTATCACCCTGTTTATCTAACCTATACCCTGAACACATTAAGAGAAATACAGGGCTGAATGAGTTACAAACTGGAATCAAGATAGGATGGAGAAACATCAACAACCTCAGATATGAACATGATAACACTCTCATGGTAAGAAATGAAGAAGAACTAATGAGCCTCTTGATGAGGGTGAAGGAGGAGAGAGAAAGTTCAGTTCATTTCAGTCACTCAGTCATGTCCGACTCTTTGCGACCCCATGAATTGCAGCACGCCAGGNTAATGTATTAAAGAATGTTCAGACAATCAGACAAATGTTCTCATCTTCCATGCTAGTAAGGTCATGTTTAAAATCTTGCCAGGCTTCAGCATTACATGAACCAAGAACTTCCAGACATCCAAGCTGGGTTTAGAAAAGGCAGAGGAACTGGGGGTCACATTTACATCATTTGCTGGATCAGAGAGAAAGCAAGGGAATTCCAGAAAAACATCTACCATTTTTTCGTTGACTACTCTAAAGCCTTTAACTGTGTGGATTATAACAAACACTTGAAAACTCTTAAAGTGATGGGAATACCAGACCATCTTACCTGTCTCCTGAGAAACATGTCGGTGGGTCAAGAAGCAATAGTTAGAACAGTTAGGATTGAGAAAGGATTACAACAGGGTTGTCTGTTATCACCCTGTTTATCTAACCTATACCCTGAACACATTAAGAGAAATACAGGGCTGAATGAGTTACAAACTGGAATCAAGATAGGATGGAGAAACATCAACAACCTCAGATATGAACATGATAACACTCTCATGGTAAGAAATGAAGAAGAACTAATGAGCCTCTTGATGAGGGTGAAGGAGGAGAGAGAAAGTTCAGTTCATTTCAGTCACTCAGTCATGTCCGACTCTTTGCGACCCCATGAATTGCAGCACGCCAGGCCTCCCTGTTCATCATCATCTCCTGGAGTTCACTCAGACTCACATCCATCGAGTCTGTGATGCCATCCAGCCATCTCATTCTTGATCGTCCCCTTCTCTTCCTGCCCCCAATCCCTCCCAGCATCAGAGTCTTTTCCAATGAGTCAGCCCTTCTCATGAGGTGGCCAAAGTACTGGAGTTTCAGCTTCAGCATCATTCCTTCCAAAGAAATCCCAGGGTTGATCTCCTTCAGAATGGACTGGTTGGATCTCCTTGCAGTCCAAGGGACTCAAGAGTCTTCTCCAACACCACAGTTCAAAAGCATCCATTCTTCGGCGCTCAGCTTTCTTCACAGTCCAACTTTCACATCCATACATGACCACTGGAAAAGACGGATTTTAGTCGGCAAAGTAATGTCTCTGCTTTTGAATATACTATCCAGGTTGGTCATAACTTTTCATCCAAGGAGTAAGCGTCTCCTAATTTCATGGCTGCAGTCACCATCTGCAGTGATTTTGGAGCCCCCCAAAATAAAGTCTGACACTGTTTCCACTCTTTCCCCATCGTTAGCTTAAAACTAAATATTAAAGAAACTAAGATCATGGCATCTGACCCCATTACTTTATGTCAAATAGAAGGGGAAAAGGTGAAAGTAATGTCAGATTTCCTCCTCTTGGGCTCTAAAATCACTGTGGCTGATGATTGCAACCATGAAATCAGAAGATGATTGCTTCTTGGCAGGAAAGCTATGACAAACTACACAGTTTGCTGAAAAGCAGAGACATTACTCTGCCGACAAAGGTCCATACAGTAACAGCTATGGTGTTCCCAGTGGTCACATAAGGTTGTGAGAGCTGGACCGTAAAGAAGGCAAAATGCCAAAGAATTGATACCTTCAAACTGCAGTGCTTGAGAAGACTCCTGAGAGTTCCTTGGACAGCAAAGAGACCAAATCAGTCAATCTTAAAGGAAATTAACCCTGAATACTCATTGGAATGACTGATGCTGAAGCTGAAGCTCCAATATTTTGGTCATCTGATGCGAACAACAAACTCATTGGAAAACTTCCTAAGGCTGGGAAAGATTGAGGGCAGAAAGAGAAGAGGGTACAGAGGATGAGATGGCTGGATGGCATCTCCGATGCAATGGACATGAATATTGGCATATTTTGGGAGATGGTGAGGGACAGGGAGGCCCGGCATGCTGCAGTCCATGGAGTTGCTAAGAGTCAGAAATGACTGGGCAGCTGAACAACAACAACTAGCACTTAGCACAGCACTCTGCTTGACCCCTCAAAACTGTACATAATTATTTCATATTGTTAAGTTAATCATGGTCTTATTATGGCTTAAAATTGTAATTCTCTCTCTCTCTGTTTTTTTTTTTTTTTTTTTGGTCTGGCTATTGATTGTGAAAACTGATGATGATCTTTTACTATTGTGATTATGTAACTGTTACTCACTTAATACCATTATGTCATTATTGGTCAACAAAAAAGTATTAGAATTCTATATCACCAAAACTAGGATTTAATAGAAAAACCTGTATCACTTTTTAAAACCCAGATGGTTATTAGAATTGTCTTTAAACTTTTTGAAAAACACAAATGCCCTGGTATTGCGTTTTTTTTTTTTTTTCTCCAGAGCTCCAGATATGTTTCTAACGAGCAGTCATGTTTAAAAACAACTGGACTATGTGATGATCTCTAGTTTTATCTAGTTCGTTTCACTTTTTCTATTTCATATTCAGCGTTCTCATTTCACTTAGTTTTTCAATTTCTCCATCTCTCTTTTCTTTTTCTTTTGATGTTCTTTCTCACATCTTTATCAAGTGTGGTAGAAAAGCTTTTATATACAAACATATGTGTATATAATATACATATATATATATTAGAAAACATGAATGTTTGCTTAACTGAAAATTTTATGACATTCTCACTGCACTTGTTTGACTTAGTGGGAATAAAATGCTATATTTTGATTAAAAAAAAACTAGATATACAACAGAAAACAAAGTTTTACCACACAGCACTAGGAAATAGAGTCAATATCTTAAACTATAATGGAAATAATTTCAAAAATAATATATGTGTATATGTATAATATATGTGTATATGTATAACTGAATCACCTTTCTGTGCACCTGCAACATTGTAACATTTCAATAAGATATTTGTATTAAGAAAAATAAAATAAAATAAGTAAATTTAAAAAAATACAAAAGGAGAAGTCAGATTTTGCAGACAAAATTTTTGTTGATTTTGTTGACTCATTGGAAAAGACCCTGATGCTGGAAGGGATTGGGAGCAGAAGGAGAAGGGAATGACAGAGGGTGAGATGGCTGAATGGCATCACCGACTTGATGGACATGAGTCTGAGTAAACTCTGGGAGTTGGTGATGGACAGGGAGGCCTGGCGTGCTGTGATTCATGGAGTCACAAAGAGTCAGACAGGACTGAGCGACTGAACTGAATTGAACTGAACACAGTCAAAGTCTTTGACATAATCAGTAAAGCAGAAGTAGATGTTTTTCTGAAACACTCTTGCTTTTTCTATGATCCAATGGATGTTGCCAATTTGGTTCCTCTGCATTTTCTAAATCCAGATTGAACATCTGGAAGTGTTGTAGTCTGAACATTCTTTGGCATTACCTTTCTTTGGGATTAGAATAAAAACTGATTGTTTCCAGGACTGTGGCCACTGCTGAGTTTTCCAAATTTGCTGGCATATTGAATGCAGCACTTTCACAGCATCATCTTTTAGGATTTGAAATAGCTCACCTGGAAATCTGTCACCTCCACTTGCTTTGTTCATAGTGATGCTTCCTAAGGTCCACTTGAGTTCACATTCCAGGATGTTTGGCTCTAGGTGAGTGATCACACCGTGGTTATGTGTGTCATGAAGATCCTTTCTGTACAGTTCTTCTGTGTATTCTTGCCACCTCTTCTTAATATCTTCTGCTTCTGTTAGGTCTATAACATTTCTCTCCTTTATTGTGCCCAACTTTGCATGAAATGTTGCTTTGGTACCTCTAATTTTCTTGAAGAGATGTCTAGCCTTTCCCATTCTATTCTTTTCCTCTATTTCCTGCATTGATCATTGAAGACAGCTTTCTTATCTTTCCATGCTATTCTTTGGAACTTTGTATTCAGATGGGTATATCTTTCCTTTTCTTCATTGCTTTTATCGTCTCTTCTTTTCTCAGCTATTTGCAAGGCCTTCCCAGAAAATCATTTTCTTTGCATTTCCTTTTCTTCTGGATAGCCTTGATCACTGCCTCATGTATAATGTCACAAACCTCCATCCATAGTTCTTCAGGTAATCTGTCTACCAGATCTAATCTTTTGGATCTATTTGTCATTTCTATTGTATAATCATAAGTTACTTGATTTAATCATACCTGAATGGTTTAGTGGTTTTTCCTATCATGATCTGAGCCACAGTCAGCTCAGGATCTTATTTTTGTTGACTGTATAGAGCTTCTCCATCTTTGGCTGCAAAGAATATAATCAATCTGATTTTGTATTGACTATCTGGNACTTGATTTAATCATACCTGAATGGTTTAGTGGTTTTTCCTATCATGATCTGAGCCACAGTCAGCTCAGGATCTTATTTTTGTTGACTGTATAGAGCTTCTCCATCTTTGGCTGCAAAGAATATAATCAATCTGATTTTGTATTGACTATCTGGTGATATCCATGTGTAGAGTCTTCTCTTTTGTTGTTGGGAAAGGAGTGTTTGCTATGACCAGTTCCTTCTCTTGGCAAAACTCTGTTAGTCTTTGCCCTGCTTCATTTTGTTCTCCAAGGCCAAATTTGCCTGTTAGTTTAGGTATCTCCTGACTTACTACTTTTGCATTGCACTTTACTGTGATGAAAAGGGCATCTTGTTTTTTTGGGGGGGAGTTATTAGTTCTAGAAGGTCTTTATAGGTCTTCATAGAACTCTTCAGTTTCAACTTCTCCATCATTACTGGTTGGGGCATAGCTTTGGATTAGTGTGATATTGTATGGTTTGCCTTGGAAATGAACAGATATCATTCTGTCATTTTTGAGATTGCACCCAAGTCAAGGCTGTATATTGTCATCCTGCTTATTTAACTTCTATGAGAGTACATCATGAGAAATGCTGGACTGGAAGAAACACAAGCTGGAATCAAGATTGCCAGGAGAAATATAAATAACCTCAGATATGCTGATGACACCACCCTTATGGCAGAAAGTGAAGAGGCGGTAAAAAGCCTCTTGATGAAAGTGAAAGAGGAGGATGAAAAAGTTGGCTTAAAGCTCAACATTCAGAAAACGAAGGTCGTGGCATCCGGTCGCATCACTTCATGGCAAATAGATGGGGAAACAGTGGAAACAGTGTCAGACTTTATCTTTTTGGGTTCCAAAATCACTGCAGATGGTGACTACAGCCATGAAATTAGAAGACGCTTACTCCTTGGAAAAAAAGTTATGACCAACTTAGACAGCATGTTGAAAAGGAGAGACATTACTTTGCCAACAAAGGTCCATCTAGTCAAGGCTATGGTTTTTCCAGTGGTTCTGTATGGATGTGAGAGTTGGACTGTGAAGAAGGCTGAGTGCCACAGAATCGATGCTTTTGAACTGTGGTGTTGGAGAAGACTTGAGAGTCCCTTGGACTGCAAGGAGATCCAACCAGTCCATTCTGAAGGAGATCCACCCTGGGATTTCTTTGGAAGGAATGATGCTAAAGCTGAAACTCCAGTACTTTGGCCATCTCATGCGAAGAGCTGACTCATTGGAAAAGACTGTGATGCTGGGAGGGATTGGGGGCAGGAGGAGAAGGGGANTTTTTCCAGTGGTTCTGTATGGATGTGAGAGTTGGACTGTGAAGAAGGCTGAGTGCCACAGAATCGATGCTTTTGAACTGTGGTGTTGGAGAAGACTTGAGAGTCCCTTGGACTGCAAGGAGATCCAACCAGTCCATTCTGAAGGAGATCCACCCTGGGATTTCTTTGGAAGGAATGATGCTAAAGCTGAAACTCCAGTACTTTGGCCATCTCATGCGAAGAGCTGACTCATTGGAAAAGACTGTGATGCTGGGGGGGATTGGGGGCAGGAGGAGAAGGGGACGACTGAGGATAAGATGGCTGGATAGCATCACAGACTTGATGGATGTGAGTCTGAGTGAACTCCAGGAGATGGTGATGAACAGGGCAGCCTGGAGTGCTGCGATTCATGGGGTCGCAAAGAGTCGGACACGACTGAGTGACTGAACTGAACTGAGTTAAATTCACCCATTCTATTCCACTTTAGTTCATTGATTCCTAAAATGTTGATGTTCACTCTTGCCCTCTCCCATTTGACCACTTCTAATTTCCAATTTACCACTTCCAATTGTACCAGGTCCATTTCATAGACCTAACATTTCAGGTTCCTAAGCAATATTGTTCTTTATTATTGAATCTGGGTAGATTCCACTCTTCCCTGGTGTTTTCACCCAAGGTTGCTAATGAAATCCATCTATACCTGTATACTCAGGCAATTTCAGGATGCCCTCCTTTTGCCAAAGGTTTGACAAAAAGATAAACACCTATGATGTTGTGATGAATGATAGAGCCAGGATGGCTGGTAAAGATGGTGTCACACATTGTGGAAGCACTGTGATATAGTCAAGGGATGATACAGCATTGTAACTTGACAGCATAGATAACTCAACAATTCCTGGACTGAGTCCCCCTCATTGTTTCCTAAAAATGTAACCTCAGACAAGCCACTTCATCCCTGTATACCTTAGTGTCCTCAATCCTAAAGTGGATGTTTTAAGGGAATTTATCTGTAGACATGTTTTTATAGTTAAATTGCAGATGTTTGCAAAACATCTGGGAAAATTCATGGCCCTCCACAATTCTCTTGCTTTCAGATAATGCATACTAAATAATACAGTTTTATTTTCTCATCCTTTGCTATGGATTGCTTGAAATATTTTTAGCTCATGTGGACTTCCTTGGTGGCTCAGATGGTAAAGCATCTGCCTACAATGTGGGAGACCTGGGTTAGATCCCTGGGTCAGGAAGATCTCCTGGAGAAGGAAATGGCAACTCTTCCAATACTCTTGCATGGAAAATACCATGGACAAAGGAGCCTGGTAAGCTACAGTCCATGGGGTCGCAAAGAGTCGGACACGACTGAGCAACTTCAGTTCACGTGAACAAGTGGCTGTAAACCTATTGATCTTTTTGTTTTGGGAAAGCAAACAGATGTTTCTGGGCTCAGCAGACCAAATCCCATTCTCAATAAAGGAGAAGAGAACAGAGTAATTTCATGAAAGAAAACCCATAATGCAATAAGTAGACAGAAAAGTTGGCCATTGAAATAAGACAGTAAGAAGAAGCAAAGGAGAGATGGATAGCACAGCTTTGTGAGGATGTGCTATGGCAGGGGCTTTTGTGGGAATCAGGCAAATATGAAGGAAGAAGAAAGTAAAGTGGCATAAAGCCAGCTTTGTACTTACAGGGAATATTGTCTTATTTATAATAAGCTGTCATTAAACGGAAGCTGTTATAAATTGTACTGCCATATAGTAGTTTTAAAATGTCCAAAATTCTTTTATATTTCTCCCTTATTACTTGCCTCCAGGAGAGCTTGTGCTATAATTAGAGTATTGCATCCAGTGATGAACCGGATGTGTGTGCTAGTGTGCAACTGCTGAGACTGGGTCATAAAAGTCATCTTTGTGACTCTGTGGTTTCCTTGGTACTTTCTCTCTTTGGGTCAGTCACTCCAGGGAAAGTTGACTGTCATGTTCTGAGCAGCCATATGAAATGGCCCAGATGACAAGAAACTGAGGCCAGATGCTAACACTAAATGAGCAAGTGAGCCTTAAGTCAAGTCATGTGAGTGGTGTTTCTTGAAAGTGGAACTTCTATCTCTAGTTCAACTTTCATCTAGTTGTAACCCAGAGTGACATTTTAAAAAATTATTTTATTGAGGTATAATTGATTTACAATATGATGTTAATTTACAATGGAAAGCAAAGTGATTCAGCTATACACATATATGGATTCTTTTTCATATTTTCTGTTATGGTTTATCACAGGACATTGAGTATAGTTCCCTGTGCTATACAGTAAGACTTTGTTCCTTATCAGTTCTATAGACAATAGTTTGCTACTGCTAATCTCAAACTCCCATTCCATCCCTCTACCACTGTACCTACCACTTGGCAACAACAAGACTGTTATCTATATCTTTGAGTCTGTTTCTATTTCGTTCATTCAGTTCAGTCTCTCAGTCATGTCCTCCCCTTTGCAACCCCATGGACTGCAGCACTCCAGGCCTCCCTGTCCTTCACCAACTCCCGGAGTTTACCCAAACTCATTTTCATTGAGTCGGTGACGCTATCCAGTCATCTCATCCTCTGTCGTCCCTTTCTCCTCCTGCCCTCAATCTTTCCCAGCATCAGGGTCTTTTCAAATGAGTAAGCCCTTCGCATCATGTGGCCAAAGTAGTGGAGTTTCAGCTTCAACATCAGTCCTTCCAATGAATACCCAGGACTGGTCTCCTTTAAGTTGGACTTGTTGAATCTCTTTGCAGTCCATGGGACACTCAAGAGTCTTCAACACCACAGTTCAAAAGTGTCAGTTCTTCAGCACCCAGCTTTCTGTATAGTCCAGCTCTCACATCCATACATGACTACTGGAAAAACCATAGCTTTGACTAGATGGACCTTTGTTGGCAAAGTAATGTCTCTGCTTTTTAATATGCTGTCTAGGTTGGTCATAACTTTTTTTCCAAGGAGTAAGCGTATTTTAATTTCATGTTTGCAATCACCATCTGCAGTGATTTTGAAGCCCAAGAAAATAAAGTCTCTTACTGTTTCCACTGTTGCCCAATCTATTTGCCATGAAGTGATGGAACCAGATGCCATGATCTTTGTTTTCTGAATGTTGAGCTTTAAGCCAACTTTTCTACTCTCCTCTTTCACTTTCATCAAGAGGCTGTTTAGTTCTTCTTCACTTTCTGCCATAAGGGTGGTTTCATCTGCATATCTGAGCTTATTGATGTTTCTCCCAGCAATCTTGATTCCAGCTTGTGCTTCATCCAGCCCAGTGTTTCTCATGATGTACTCTGCATATAAGTTAGATAATCAGGGTGACAATATACAGCCTTGACGTACTCCTTTCCCTATTTGGAACCAGTCTGGTGATTTGTGCCATATTTTAGATTTCACATATATTTTAGATTCCACATGTAAGGGATGTCATATGGTATTTGATGGGCTTCTGATGTGGCTCATAAGGTAAAGAACCCACCTGAAATGTAGGAGACAAAGGAGATGTGGGTTTGATCCCTGCATTGGGAAGATCCACTGGAGGAGGCATGGCAACACACTCCAGTATTTTTGCTTGAAGAATCCCAATGACAGAGCAGTTTGGTGGGTTATAGTCCATGAGGTCACAAAGTGTCAGGCATGACTGAAAAGACTGAGCAAGTAAGCAAGAATGTTACTTGTCTATTTCTGACTTACTTTGACTTAGCATGATGATCTCTAGCTGCATTCACATTACTACAAATGGCATTTCATTCTTTGTTATGGCTGAATAATATTCCATTGTATATATGTGCCATATCTTATTTATCCATTCCTCTCTTGATGGATATTTAGGTTGTTTCTAAGTTCTGGCTATTGTAAATAGTGCTGCAGTAAACATAGGGCTGCAGTTATCATTTTGAATTACAGCTTTCTCTGGGTATATGCCCAAAGATGTGATTGCAGGAGAGATGGGAATACCAGACCACCTGAACTGCCTCTTGAGAAATCTGTATGCATGTCAGGAAGCAACAGTTAGAACTGGACATAGAAAAACAGACTGGTTCCAAATAGGAAAAGGAGTATGTCAAGGCTGTATATTGTCACCCTGCTTATTTAACTTATATGCAGAGTACATCATGAGGAATACTGGACTGGACGAAACACAAGATGGAATCAAGATTGCTGGGAGAAATATCAATAACCGCAGATATGCAGATGATACCACCCTTATGGCAGAAAGTGAAGAGGAATGAAAAAGCCTTTTGATGAAAGTAAAAGAGGAGAGTGGAAAAGTTGGCTTAAAGCTCAAATTTCAGAAAACGAAGATCATGGCATCCGGTCCCATCACTTCATGGGAAATAGATGGGGAAACAGTGGAAACAGCGTCTGACTTTATTTTTTGGGGCTCCCAAATCACTGCAGATGGTGACTGCAGCCATGAAATTAAAAGATGCTGACTCCTTGGAAGAAAAGTTATGACCACCCTAGGCAGCATATTCAAAAGCAGAGACATTACTTTGCTGACTAAAATCTGTCTAGTCAAGGCTATGGTTTTTCCTGTGGTCATATATGGATGTGAGAGTTGGACTGTGAAGAAGGCTGAGCGCCCAAGAATTGATGCTTTTGAACTGTGGTGTTGGAGAAGACTCTTGAGAGTTAAATAGATGGGGAAACAGTGGAAACAGCGTCTGACTTTATTTTTTGGGGCTCCCAAATCACTGCAGATGGTGACTGCAGCCATGAAATTAAAAGATGCTGACTCCTTGGAAGAAAAGTTATGACCACCCTAGGCAGCATATTCAAAAGCAGAGACATTACTTTGCTGACTAAAATCTGTCTAGTCAAGGCTATGGTTTTTCCTGTGGTCATATATGGATGTGAGAGTTGGACTGTGAAGAAGGCTGAGCGCCCAAGAATTGATGCTTTTGAACTGTGGTGTTGGAGAAGACTCTTGAGAGTCTCTTGGACTGCAAGGAGATCCAAATAGTCCATTCTGAAGGAGATCAGCCCTGGGATTTCTTTGGAAGGACTGATGCTAAAGCTGAAACTCCAGTACTTTGGCCACCTGATGCAAAGAGTTGACTCATTGGAAAAGACTCTGATGCTGGGAGGGATTGGGGGCAGGAGGAGAAGAGGGCAACAGAGGATGAGATGGCTAGATGGCATCCAGGAGTTGGTGATGGACAGGGAGGCCTGGCATGCTGTGATTCATGGGGTCACAAAGAGTCAGACACGACTGAGCGACTGAACTGAACTGAACCGAACAATAGAAGGGTCTCTTTTTCTCCATACTCTCTCCAGCATTTGTTATTTGTACACTTTTTAATGATGGCCATTCTGACCAGTATGATGTGGTACCTCTTTGTAGTTTTGCTCTTCATTTATCTATTACTGATGCTGAGAATTTTTTCATGTGCCTACTGGCCATCTCTATGTATTCTTTGGAGAAATGTCTTTTTAGATTTTATATTTTCCAAACCTATATCTTGACTAAAATTGCATTAGGAAGCTCTTAACTAGAACTACCAAGTCATTAATAGACCCTCCTAAGTTGTTTTGAGTTGCTAGATTTGAGAGTAATTTTTATGCAGGAAAAAAAAATTAATACAAGCTACTATTCTTACTCTTGGTAATGAGTTTAAATGTGCATTTTCTTTTACTGCTTAGTGTATTGATTTATAAGATAATAATGAAGCTTCATTTCAAACTAGTACTAAAATTTTAGAATTCCTAAAATATCAGAATAATCTTGTCCCTGAAAACATTGCTACAAGGAACAATTAATATATAAAAATAGAACACAAATGGTTAAGGAATTCTACTTTGGAGAACAAGATGTGAATGGATACAAAAGTTTGAGATTTAAAGTGAAGAGCAGCCTTTGCATTCTGTCTCCCTCTCCCAACATGGCGGCCTCAGTGATAAAGAATAAGAAGGGGAAGACTATCTCCCTAACAGACTTTCTGGCTGAGGATGGAGGGACTGGTGGAGGCAGCATCTATTTCCCAAAACCAATCAGCTGGGCTGATGAAACAGACGATCTAGAAGGGGATGTTTCAACCACTTGGCAGAGTAATGATGATGATGTGTATCTGCTAAGTCGTTTCAGTCGTGTCCAACTCTGTGTGACCCCATAGACAGCAGCCCATCAGGCTCCTCCGTCCCTGGGATTCTCCAGGCAAGAACACTGGAGTGGGTTGCCATTTCCTTCTCCAGTGCATGAAAGTGAAAAGTGAAAGTAAAGTTGCTCAGTCGTGTCCGATTCTTAGCGACCCCATGGACTGCAGCCCACCAGGCTGCTGTGTCCATCGGATTTCCCAGGCAAGAGTACTGGAGTGGGGTGCAGGGCACCTCCAATTGATCGTTCCACCTGCCCACTGCTCCACAGGCTGCTCGGGAACCCAATATCGACCGGAGCCGTCTTCCCAAATTTCCACCCTACACTGCTTTTCTAGGGAATCTGCCCTATGACGTGACAGAAGACGCCATGAAGGAATTCTTTAGAGGATTAAATATCAATGCGGTGTGTTTACCGCATGAGCCCAGCAATCCCGAGAGGTTAAAAGGTTTGGTTATTCTGAGTTTGAGGACCTGGATTCCTTACTCAGTGCCTTGAGCCTCAATGAAGACTCTCTAGGTAATAGGAGAATTTGAGTGGACGTTGCTGATCAAGCACAGGATAAACACAGGGATGATCATTCTTTTGGCCGAGATAGAAATCGTTATTCTGACGAAACAGACAGACTGGAGGGCCCTTCCTGCTGCAGACAGCTTTGATGACTACCCACCTAGAAGAGGTGATGATAGCTTTGGAGACAAGTATCAAGATCATTACGATTCAGACTGATATCATGATGGGTATCGGGACAGTTACCGTCATGGCCCACACCAGGACATGGATCGATACGGGGCTGAGATCGTTATGATGACCGAGGTGGCAGAGACTGTGACAGAGGCTATGATTCCAGGATAGGCAGTGGCAGAAGAGCGTCGGGTAGCGGGTACTACAGGGATGGCGACTACAGAGAAGGTGGGGACCACTATGAAGACAGATACAACAGACGAGATGACTGTCCTGGAGTTCCAGAGATAATTACTCTTGGGATGATTATAGGCGGGATGATAGCGGTCCCCCCCAATAGACTCTAAAGCCTCGGAGTACTCTGAAGGAAGATGATTCCTTCGCTAGCACCTCCCCGTCCAGTCGTGCAGGCTCTGTCTGTGGAGGGTCAAAGCCTGTTGACACAGCGACTAGAGAGCGAGAAGTAGAAGAGCGGCTACAGAAGGAACAGGAGAAACTGCAGCGCCAGCTGGATGAGCCAAAACTAGAACGGCGGCCTCGGGAGAGACACCCAAGCGGGCGAAGTGAAGAAACTCAGGAACGGGAACGATCGAGGACAGGAAGTGAGTCATCACAGACTGCGACCTCAGCCACATCTGGCAGAAAGGCACGAAGAAGAGAGAGTGAGAAGTCTCTAGAAAAGGAAACCCCCAATAAAGAGGAAGACTGTCAGTCTCCAACTTCTAAGCCTCCCAAACCTGAACAGCCTCTAAAGGTAATGCCAGCCCCTCCACCAAAGTAGAAGGCTTGGGTGAAGCGAAGTTCTAACCCTCCTGCTCGATCTCAGAGCTCAGACACAGAGCAGCAGTCCCCTACAAGCGGTGGAGGGAAAGTAGTTCCAGCTCAACCATCTGAGGAAGGATCAGCGAGGAAAGATGAAAATAAAGTAGATGGGGTGAGTGCCCCAAAAGGCCAAAGTGGGAACTCCAGCCGTGGTCTGGGAAACAGAGAGAACAAAGACCACTGGAAGAAGGCAGACAGGAAAGATGGCAAAAAGGATCACGACTCCAGATCTGCACCTGAGCCAAAGAGCTGAAGAAAATCCAGCCTCGAAATTCAGTTCTGCAAGCAAATATGCTGTTCTCGCCATTGATGGTGAAGATGAAAATGAGAGAGATTACACCTAATAAACCTCTGCATTCTTGCTTTCTCCTAGTTTCTCTCCACCCTGGAACATTCGAGAGCAAATCAAATCTCTATCCAGACAAGACAAAATACAACTCACCATGTCCTGGAGAACTTTTTTAACTTAAAACACACACACACACACACACACACAATGAAATGAAATTCTTTTGCATGCTGCTGCAGCCTTTAAAGTATTGAACAGGAGAATCACCAGTGTAGCCAGAGAAAAGGACGTACAGCTTTTAATGAAAAATTGTGGTGTGTTTGTATGACATATGCAGTTGCCTGTGTGATTAGTGCCTAGGGTCCTCCGTTTAGCAAAATGCAGTGATGGTGATGCAGTGTCTGAAATGTAGTTGGGCAGTAGACAGGTATAACGGAGAGTGAGGTTTCTACCTTTAATTCTTATTATCCTGTTGTGGCATACATGAATTCTCAAATATTACCTGAATAAATTCTCCATTCTTGGCAAGGTAGGTTTAGTCTCTGATGCTTTAGTCTCCAGGAGGCTGCCACCCTCTCCTCTCATTTAGTTCTGAGTTACTGGGGCCAGGCTATGGGGAGTTCCTTCATTTGTACCCCCCAAGGGGGTAGGTGGAAGTGAGTCTACAGGGCACTGAAGAATAGGACTGTTTGGTGACCAAAATAAATGGGGAAATCGTGGTTTGAAAAAGAAGTTTTGGGGTTTGGTGAATTATTTTGCACCAGTAATAGAGAAAATGGTATATGACCTCCAGTAAACAAATGAATGGTTAATTTCCTGGAGCAGGAAGCACTTAGGGTTCGTGGGAATTTCCAGATCTTATATGTGTCTTGGTTTCACCCTTTCTTAAACACTGTTCCTTCTGAAAGTTCAGATAAATTCATATCCTGTTGAAATCTTGAAGTTTTAAGAATTCACACTCTTGTCATCATCTTAAGTTCCTCATGCTAGTCTTTCCTGTTACCTTCCCACAGACAACTTGGACTTCGGCCACACTCTTGATCTCCTAGGCATCCGCTAGAGGCCCCCAGGAGCTGTCCAGTGAGGAATCCCTACTGCTTTACTTAAGCGATTCTTGGCTCCTTTATGTCTTGAGTCTCACTCCTTCCCTCCAGCCATTCCTGCTCCTGCTGCTTTGACCCCTTTTGCACCTCAGAAAACTTTAGAATTACCAGTCTTAAGTGGTGCATGTGGTTAAGTTGGATTGGTGTTGGGGGGTGTGCTTTTTCAAAAAGTTTCCATCTCTGCATTGAAATCCCACACAAATGTTTGGGTTTATAATGTGGCCTAGACCAATGTTGGGGGGGGTTGGTTCTTTTTATTTTTTAGCATTTCTTGTGAGAATGAATGATAATAGAGAACAATTTAACAAGGTTCTTGCTTGTCTTGTAACACAATAGCTTTACTTGCCTACTTTTATGTGCACCTTGGTACTGTTAGCTCAGTAGATGGTGTCCTTATGGGCAGTATTGGTACCAACAGAAAAAAGACACCTTGGTCTCTTACTTGCAAACTTTTTGCCCATCAGTCCTAGGTTAGATCCTGTCCAACCTTGCAGGTTGTTGGTTTATGAGTGTTGCAGCAGTGAACATAATGAATCATTTACCCAGTGGATATAAAGGACATACCAAGTGAGGTAACTTTAAATAATTGACTTGGAGTGGCTAGTAGCTAGGAAGTGGCTTTTAGAGATACCCAAGATTGAGAGGATATTTTTTTAAACCATTTGCTATAGATGTTGAAAAGGTAGGGTTTGCCCTCTTCATGTCTACTCCTTCCAAATAGATGTATACAAAAAAAGCTGTTTTTTTCCCCCCATTCCTCTACTCTGCCACCCTGTTAGAACAAACAGGGATTTATGACCCGCTCATTATACATAAAATTTGTACAAAAATATCTTCTAAGAAAATGATTTGTAATCTGTAGACTTAATACCTGGGAGACATCTTGAGAGGTAAAATCCCATCTTTGGGTTTTGGGTGTTTTTTTGTTTTCTCCAAATAAGTCTGATCTTTAAAGTTCAAT
>SJYX01016571.1:177294-204543 GCA_006410675.1 Oreotragus oreotragus | reverse complement strand
TGGCAAAATAATGTCTGTTTTTCAATATGCTATCTAGGTTGATCATAACTTTCCTTCCAAGGAGTAAGCGTCTTTTAATTTCATGGCTGCAATCACCATCTGCAGTTATTTTGCAGCCCCCCAAAATAAAGTCTGACACTGTTTCCACCTGTCTCTTATACACATCTATGTTGTTCTGATGAAAGGGGAAAAAAACATAAAACAGATTTTTAAAAGAAGAAGAAAGAATGATTTTTAAAAGTTTTGATGTGGAATAAAAGTCATTGAGCTTAGCCTCGACACAATTTTCTTCTACAATACTTCTGACATATCATAATGTGACTTCTTTTATAATTCTGTTAATGGAGAATTGGTCAATTTATTTTCTGAAGTACACTAAAATTTAGAAATCTCGACTGTTAGGTTCTTGGTAGGTTCAAATCCCCCTTTCATCTTGAACATACTTTTACTATCTGTATGGAAAGAGAAAAAAGATAGAGTGTAATCCTTCCAATTTAGTAATAGTTAATATGTTGTCTTTCAAACCCAACAAAGACATGTGGAAAGGGCATTGTAAAGTGCTGGACACTCAAACTCCTAAGTGAGAACATAATTAAAGAACCATAAATATGTGTGGGCATTTTTATGTGCAGTATGAGACTAAAAGCTGGGAATCCAAATTAACGGCTTTAGACGACATGTCTTCTCTTTTGATCATAGCTCTCAGTCTACATGACACACAAATGCCCAACATTAAACTACTGAAAAAAAGTGTTTTCTTACCTGTACTCTTTTCCCTGAACCTCTAACATTATAAGTCAGATTCATAAAGGTTAAATGAGAAAATACATTCTGACAGGAGAGTAAGTTCTTAAATCTAAAACCAGATCAACTTGTGGACTTATAACTGATGATAGACAACTTGCATGCTCTAACTCTATAATTGTAATAAAAATGATTGAATGGCCTATTAGTCATATTATCAATAAATGTCTTGAGTTAGCTCATATAATGATATCATAAAACATACACTAGAATGACTGNAACTCTATAATTGTAATAAAAATGATTGAATGGCCTATTAGTCATATTATCAATAAATGTCTTGAGTTAGCTCATATAATGATATCATAAAACATACACTAGAATGACTGACCAGTGAGAAATTTGGGAATTAAATCATCATATTATTTCATTTACATAAAGTCTACTCTAAAGAAAAGGAGGCAACAACTTACGTGGCAAGCTTGATTAGTGCTTAAAGAACAAAGCCAGTACTAATTTTAGTAAAAGCTAATTTTAATCAAGCAACATCATTTTCATTCATCATCTTTGGCTTTAATCACTGTCTTCACTCATATGCTAAGCAGAAATGCTTGCTAATTTTTGAAGGTTAAAATCAAGAGTTATCAACCCACATTTATGCTCATTGCTATAAAACACCATGCATTCATCACAATGCCTAAAAATACTTAAATACTATTCTTAGGACTATAGCCGAATCTGCTTAGGTATCTTTGTATATATAAAATCTTACACACACACACACACACAGGAGTAAATGAAATCAGGGAGTATATAATGTCTCATGATGACAAAAGACTATATAATGACAAGAAAAAATACATGACAAGGATCAGATACATGCATATTTATATTAATAGATATAACCAATAATCCAAAAAATACAAATTCCTGTTTGTCATATTTTGAAGAAACACTATTCCTATGCCACAAAATCATCCATGGCTGATATGAAGCCATCAAAAGAGTTATTGATTCTTTGATAATAATGTATTTAATATGTGGTTCTTCTAACCCATGAATAATATGTTTAACATACTAAATGAAAAATACAGATCTTCAATGATATCATAGCAAAAATGTTTTCTAATTGTTATATTGGATTGTGCCTGTAAAATAATTTATTTTTTGCTTGATTGATCAAAGATTATTTGAGGAATCTCATACAACTCAAGCTGTATTTTCGATCTCAGTGCAACATGCTTTAGTTACACAATCATTCACACACAGAAATATATATATATATATATATATATTTACCAACTGACCTATCTGGGAGGTATATATATGTGTGTATACTGGTGGCTCAGCAGTAAATAATTTTCCTACAATGCAGGAGATACAGGAGACATAGGTTAAATCTATGGGTTGCGAAGATCCTCTGGAGGAGGGAATTGCAACCCACTCCAATATTCTTGCCTGGAAAATCCCATGGACAGAACAGCCTGGCAAGCTGCAGTCCATAGGATCACAAAGAGTCAGACACAACTGAAGCAACTGAGCATGCATGCATGCATATGTGTGCTATGGCCCATTTTATAAAGCTTATTGCATGGTTAACACGAGATTCATCCAGATAACCCTGGCATTTGGAGAAGGTTTTTAAGAACCTAGAAGGGTAGTATTCTTGGATTCAAAATCACAATAGAGTATTTGGTATTTAACCATCTCTTCTAAGTCTTTGTTAATTACAAAAAAAAAATCAAGTTATCAATAAGTCTACTCTCTAATTCTTAGCTGGGCTACAACTCCCATAACAATTTCTTCTTATTTCTAAAATAACAACCCTTCAGGTAACAGGATATCAATAACCAATATCGCTTACTGCTAACAAATTGCAGTCTTATAAAACTGACCAATGATATAATCTGTCTGGTTATAGTGTCCTGAGATTTTCTTCAACATTCTAAATCTCTAAAGTGTCCTCCTGGAAGAACTTAGGGTCAAGAACTTTGGTCAAGAACTTTGCCACTGACCAAAATATGCGTGCATAGCTCCGTGCCTGCCTTCTATTCATTTTCCCCTCTTGCATCTAACAGGGTTTGTCTCTGTTTACCTGTCATGACACACCTGGATGTGACCCCTAAGGGGCCACAATATAGTAGGACTGCTACCTGGGGATAATGTGTACAATTTTAAGATCCATGCCTTGAGTAGCCTGTCCCCATACATGACTCTAAACTGTGTATTCTGTCCCTCCCAATTGGTCATTTTCCTCTTCAACTAGTTCAACCAAAAAGATCCTGAGATATTACTTTCCTGGTCAGTTCAGGCTATAGGGAAAAAAAAAAATAGTCTCTTCCATTTGATATATTTGAAAATTAAATCAGGTTTGTTGAAATTTAAGGAAAGACATTTGGAGTATGAAATGGCAACTCATTCCAGTATTCTAGCCAGGAAAATTCATGGACAGAGGAGCCTAGTAGGCTAAAATTTGTGGGGCCACAAAGAGTCAGACATGAGTGACTGAACACACACACACGAGGAAAGATATGCCAGTGTCATTACCACCAAGAAAGAAAATTATGCATAAAATCTAAATGTTACTTCTATCGAATCACTTTTTAATTTATAAGACAGTCAAGTTTTACTTATAATTTACTTGCTTCATGAATATTATAACAGGATTCTCAAATCAAATATTACATTAATTCTAAAGATTTTTGTTGTTGTTAATTTATGATTTGTTGGTTGTTGGTTAGTTGATAAGTTGAGTCCAACTCTGTGACCTCGTGGACTGTAGACCAACAGACTCCTCTGTCCATAGGATTTCCCAGGCAAGAATATTGGAATGAGTTGCCATCTCCTACTCCAAGGGATCTTCCTGACTCAAGACCAAACCCATGTCTCTTGTGTCTCCTGCATTGGCAGGCAGATTCTTTACAACTGAATCACTAGGGAAGCTCAAATTTATGCTTCAGTTCAGTTCAGTTCAATTCAGTTCAGTCACTCAGTCATGTCCAACTCTCACGACCCCATGAATCGCAGCACGCCAGGCCTCCCTGTCCATCACCAACTCCCAGAGTTTACTCAAACTCATGTCCATTAAGTTGGTGATGCCATCCAGCCATCTCATCCTCGGTCGTCCCCTTCTCCTCCTGCCCTCAATCCCTCCCAGCATCAGAGTTTTTTCCAATGAGTCAACGTTTTGCATGAGGTGGCCAAAGTATTGGAGTTTCAGCTTCAGCATCATTCCTTCCAAAGGAATCCTAGGGCTGATCTCTTTCAGAATGGACTGGTTGGATCTCTTTACAGTCCAAGGGACTCTCAAGAGTCTTTTTCAACACCACAGTTGAAAAGCATCAATTCTTCGGCGCTCAGCTTCTTCACAGTCCAAATCTCACGTCCATACATGACCATTGGAAATACCATAGCCTTGACTAGATGGACCTTTTTTGGCAAAATAATGTCTGTTTTTCAATATGCTATCTAGGTTGATCATAACTTTCCTTCCAAGGAGTAAGCGTCTTTTAATTTCATGGCTGCAATCACCATCTGCAGTTATTTTGCAGCCCCCCAAAATAAAGTCTGACACTGTTTCCACTGTTTCCCTATCTATTTGCCATAAAGTGATCAGACCACATGCCATAATCTTCGTTTTCTGACTGTTGAGCTTTAAGCCAACATTTTCACTCTCCACTTTCACTTTCGTCAAGAGGCTTTTTAGTTCCTCTTCACTTTCTGCCGTAAGGGTGGTGTCATCTGCATATCTGAGGTTATTGATATTTCTCCTGTCAATCTTGATTCCAGCTTGTGCTTCTTCCAGCCCAGCATTTCTCATGCTTGCTGCTGCTGCTGCTAAGTTGCTTCAGTCGTGTCTGACTCTGTGCAACCCTAGAGACGGCAGCCCACTAGGCTCCCCCGTCCCTGGGATTCTCCAGGCAAGAACACTGGAGTGGGTTGCCATTTCCTTCTCCAATGCATGAAACTGAAAAGTGAAAGTGAAGTCACTCAGTCTTGTCCGACCCTCAGTGACCCCATGGACTGCAGCCTTCCAGGCTCCTCTGTCCATGGGATTTTCCAGGCAAGAGTACTGGAGTGGGGTGCCATTGCCTTCTCCGTTCTCATGCTTACCTATCTTAAATATCTCTTTTTTGAATGTCTCTATCAGTTGAGCTCTATGTGACACTACAAATTTGGATGAAGTAGACAACATCTGGGAAAGTCTCCCTGGAGTTGTTTCTTATCAAAAAATACTTGAAGGACAAAAATTACCTTCTGGATGCTATAAGATGGTTTAACAAGCTAGAATTATTTATATCTGGATAACAAATAGATAATATTTACTATTAATTATTTGATAACCTTCTAATACCTTTTTTAATACCTTAAATGTATGCACATGCTGAATAAAGTAATGAGTTATTTATAGTATATACCTACAAAAGTATAATATCATACATGTTTATCTTTCCTATGATACATTTTGCAAGAAACACCAAATGAATTAATTGTTGTTCAGTCACTAAATCATGTCCAACTCCTTGTGACTCCATGGACTGCACCATGCCAGGCTCCCCAGTCCTTCACTTTCTCCCAGAGTTTGCTTAGATTCATGTCCATTGAGTCAATGATGCTATATAACAATCTTACCCTCTACTGCCCCCATCTCCTTTTGCTTTCAATCTTTCCCATCATCAATGTTGATAAGTTGGTTCTTCACATCAAGTGGCCAGAATATTAGAGCTTCATCTTCAGCATCAGTTCATTAGGTGACCAAAGTATTGGAAGTTCAATTACAGCATCAGTCTTTCCAATGAATACTCAGGGTTGATTTCCTTTAGGATGGACTGGATTTGGTCTCCCTGCAGTCAGTGGGACTCTCAAGAGTCTTCTAAAGAACCACAGTTCAAAATCATCAATTCGTTAAGGCTCTCACATCTGTACATGACTACTGGAAAACTATAGCTTTGACTGTACAGACCTTTGTTGGCAAAGTGATATTTCTGCTTTTTAGCGTGCTGTGTAGGTTTGTCATAGCTTTTCTTCCAAGGAGCAAGCGTCTTATAATTTCATATCTGCAGTCATCATCTGCAGTGATTCTGGAGCCCAAGAAAATAAAATCTGACAGTGCTTCCACTTTTCCCCCTTCTATTTGCAATGAAATGATGAGACCAAATGAGATGATTTTAGTTTAGTTTTTTTTTTTTAGTGTTGAATTTGAGTCACCTTTTTCACCCTCTTCTTTCACCATTATGAAGAGGCTGTTGATGATCATAAAAACAATAAAACTAAAAACCTTGATTTAGCCAGTGAAATTAATTTATTGACATGTCTATGATATGACAACAAATGACCAATACAGATTTTCAGTCTACTTGTCCCTTTTTCCCTTAACAACTTTTAATGTACTTCTAAGGGGAACAGTTAAAGATAAAGGTGATGAATTAGATAATAGATATACTTAGAATAAGCTTTTTCAAGGTATTCCCTGGTATTAGACTAAGTCTCCTTAATCACTTAAATCCACTGAAATGGACAATTAAAATGATGTGATTTTCATTAAGATTGTAACTTAAAAACAGACACCATTTCCAGAATCAGGGATTTCCTTGGTGGTCCAATGGTTGAGAATCAGCCTTGCAATGCAGGTGACACAGGTTTGATTCCTGGTCTGGGAATTAAGATTCCACATGCCTCAGACCAACTAAGCCCCTGAGCCACAATTAGAGAGTCTACTTGCTGGAATGAAAGAAACTTCATGCCAACTGAGGCTTCTTACAGCCAAATAAATAAATAATTTTAAAAAAATGATTTCTAGTATTAGACAAAATAGGAAATATTTCCACTTAAACTACCTTTACCAAAATCCTTATTTACTTTAGCATGTGAATTTCTACCCAGCAGTAATACTGAATCAAAGAGATTCTAGTGGTCTCTGCTGGGCCAAGAGTAAGATCAAACATGAGTTTATATCAAATTAAGTTTTATTATATATTGAACCAAGCTAAAGTATCCATAATTTTGTAACACCCTATTCTGCTTTTCCTTCTACAGTTTAGCTCTGATTTCCATTTCTTCACACCTCTTTATCCTTACATGCTTTAAGTAAACACTGTCCCTCCAGGCTTCTCCTTTCTTTCTCCTGGATCACTCTCTCCTCATGTGTATATTGTAAATGTTCCAAGAAAACATTCCTGATTACAGCCAGCTTATCATTGTTCAGTCACCAGTCATGTCTGTCCCTCACCATCTCTTGAAGTTTGCCCAATGTCCATGTCCATTGCATCAGAGATGCCATCCAGTCATCTCATCCTCTGAAGCTCTTTTCTCCTTCTGTCCTCAATCTTTCCCAGCATCAGAGACTTTTCTAATGAGTCAGCTGTTTGTATCAGATGAACAAAATACTGGAGCTTCAGCTTCAGCATCAGTTCTTTCAAAACTTATTCAGGGTTTATTTCCCTTAAGATTGATTTCCCTTAATATTTGATATCCTTGCTATCCAAAGGACTCTCAGGAGTCTTCTCCAGCACCACAGTTAAAAGACATCAATTCTTCAGTGCTCCACCTTCATGGATTACTGCCTTGTTGTGGTGAAAGGGCTTCTGTAACTCGACGAAGCTACAAGCCATGCCATGTAAATCAAGACAGATGGGACATTGTGGAGATTTCTGACAAAACTGGAGGAGGGAATGGCAAACCAGCCCAGTATACTTGCCATGAGAACCTCATGAACTGTATAAAAGGGCATCCAACTTAGTTTCTGTATTTTCCACACACATGATTGTGGAAATATTCTCTATTTCCCTGTATCTCAAATTCCAAGTCTTAGATGGTACTACAGAACAAAAATATGCAAGATCATTAACTCACTCCTCATAACATTACATTTACTTTATGTTAATTTTTATGTATTAGATCTACCTGAGGGATGGGGCAGCTCATGGGATCACGAAGAGTCAGACATGACTTGGTGACTGAACAACAAGAATATGTCTAGTATGTGGGAAAGAAAAATAATTTTCCTTCTTCCTTTCTAGCTTCTTGGTTGAGATACACCTGTAGTAAGAACACAGATTAACAGAAGGAAAGCAAAAAGAAGTTTAATAGCATTGAGAATTCCAGTATAACTGTGAGAGACTCAGGAAAACAGAATATCTCCCTAAAATGGATTAAGCCACCATCTTAAATATCTCCTACAGCTTGAAGACAAAAGATGTTGGGAGAAGGAAAGTCAGTTTTGGAAGTTTACCAAGAAAAGCACAGAAAATGAGGGTAAAGTTGTTAGTCCTTGCCTTCTAGTCGGTAAGTTTCTTGAAAATTAGTGTCATCCTGGTACAGAAAGGGAGACATCCTCCAAAAGTAGATCTCGTTTTTAAATGTAAACATCTCTTACTAAATGGTAACTTATACTCAGTTTTCAGAACTTCCCTTGTGTCTGTTTCTTAAAAAACAAACAAACAAACAAAAATGCTTAAAATAATCTGTATGCAAATAGGTATATTTTTCTCCCCTTCAACTACAAAACAACCTATATTCCAGGAAAATTCTTGATCCTGCTGCTGCTGCTGCTAAGTCACTTCAGTCGTGTCCGACTCTGTGTGACCCCAAAGACGGCATCCCACCAGGCTCCCCCATCCCTGGGATTCTCCAGGCAAGAATACTGGAGTGGGTTGCCATTTCCTTCTCCAATGCATGAAAGAGAAAAGTGAAAGTGAAGTCGCTCAGTCTGTCCGACTGTTAGCGATCCCATGGACTGCAGCCCACCAGGCTCCTCCATCCATTGGATTTTCCAGGCAAGAGTACTGGGGTGGGGTGCTATTGCCTTCCCCATTCTTGATCCTAATCTCAAATTTTGTCCTAGTATTTTTTGCCTATGATAAGTGCTGAGATTCAGAACCTCCTAAGTTTAAGTTTTTTCTAAATTCTGGTTTTCTAAGTTCTAGTTAGAAAATTAATTCTAATTTTCTAAGTTATAGTTTAATTTCTTTACTGTTTTTCTTTCTCCTCCAAAGCTGTTAGCCAAGAAACCTAGTAATATGCAGAATTTGACATAAAGAAAATGCCATTGTTCATCTTGCCATCTTTCTTCACTTCCAATCATGGCTTTTTACACAATGGGAGGTAGCACTGTCCGGATTCTGAAATCTAAACTAAAACAACACATTTTTCTTATCTCATATACATTCTGAGGGTTGTGAATTTGAAAGTGCTCAGCTGAGTGGCTCTAGCTCAGGGTCTCTAAGGAGTTTTCAGCCTTTCACCTGATTACTCTTCTTTTCTTATAATCTTTTATCACAGAAACTTTATCTTATCCCCCCTTTATACACTTAAATTCATTTGGTTTATTAAATGTTTGTTAAAACAATGAACAGCCTGTGCTTGTCAAATTATTAAAACGATCTATATTAAACATTAAGAAGAGGTCATGTGTTGAGTCCTCTGATGCAAACAGAGATAACCATCACTAATTCATCATGTGATTTCTCTTTGAAGAGCAGCAGATCTAGACAGAAGAAGGTGTCTCAAATACTTCTGTTCAATAGTTCCTACAAAAACCAATATAAAACTCATTGCTTTCATTTGACTTATTTTATTTCTTATTTTTGCTTCTCTCTCAGATTTCCTAGCTAATGATACAAACAGTAACATGTCAGAAATACTTATAGAGAAAAATATTTGAACAAATAAAGTAAATGCTGAGAAAGCATTAAGGAACTGTTGGTAATACTGAATGGGTTTCAGAAATGGATGTGCATTAAAGCTACAAACTCAGGGACTTCACTGGTGGTCCAGTGACTAAGATTCCATGCTCCCAAGGCAGGGGCCTCAGGTTCGATCCCATCCCCAGTCAGGTAACTAGATACCACAAGCGGCAACTAAGAGTTTGCATGCCACAACTAAAGATCCCACATGCTGCAGCTAAGACCTAGCACAGCCAAATCAACAAATAAATTTTTTTTTTTTTTTTTAAGATACAAACTCAGGTAAGGAAACACACATGCGATATTTTATTGTTTATGGGATAAACATGACAGAATCACTTGAAACACTTAAAAATACATTGTTTAAGAATCATTTCAACAAAAAGCCACTTTTAATGACTCATTCTTTGGAAGATCCATAACAATGAATACATTATTTTGAAGTTTCCTGCAAATAATTTGGATTTTCATGGACAGAAAATAAAATACATTTTATTTGCTGTAAAACAGAAATTTATGAAAAGTGTTCTATCAATTTCCATATTCCCAATCAAATATATGTATCTATATCTTCATATATAATATTTATATTTTGGCAGAATAAAATACAGAACTGAGAAATGTCTTAAAAGATTATCAATATTCCATTTTAACAGTTTTGAACTGTTTAGAAGTGTTAGGTAGTTAGAATAGGAAAACGGAGTCCAAAATGGTGGTGACTAAAAGACAAAGAAAGGAAAACAAAACAAACAAACAAACAAAAAACACAAAAATGGAACAAAAGAAAATCCACTGACAAGAATAAGAACTTCAGGAGAAACAAACACACCCCTTTCTTGGCTAGCAAAATTTTCATAGGGCAGGCTCAAGGAGGAGGAGACAAAACGTATAGATAAAGGAAGCCAAGACTGACTGAGACCTCTCTTTTTGGGTCAGCCCGCCCTCATGCCTCTAAGGTGTACTCTCCTTTGCTTGCTAAATAAAACTGAGCTGTAGCCAAGCTGTAACACTGGTCCACTGTTTCAAATCCTTGCTGCGGTGAGACAGAACTGAGGAAATTATACACTCCCCTGACATGTCTGGTGCCATGTCTCAGATGTAACCTGGCTGAAGCAAGCTCAGCTCAGGCCCAGTGAGGCAAAGACTGAGAACAGCAGAAGCCCAACTCGGCAAAAACTCACAGTGTGGAAGCTGAAGATGAAGGAAACCCAGCACAGTGGAAGTGACAAGAAGTCTAGTGTGCTGGAAACTGGGACAGCAAAGCACTCTTGGCAGAAAGTTTACACAGCTGCCTCAGATTCCAGAAGACCTCCGGTTAAGGTAGGAGGGCCTTACCCCTGTGGCTGGAAAGACATACGGCTAACAAAATCTTAATCCTTTTACAATCTTTCATTTCTTGTTTCCTCGGATCTCCTGTGAACAGGCAAGTGATAGTGGGTGCAATTGAGGGACTCTGACAAGGGATACTCCCTGGTGTGTCCCAAAGGCTCCGCTATCTGCTGCACCCTCGTAACTGTTTCCCAAGTGGATGAGAGTTCTTCTGTCCTTAATCTCCTTTGTGCCAAGCATCAGGCCAATGAAAATTGTTGGCACAGGTCAGGCATTTAGCAGTTTTTTCCAGCAAGTTATGAAAGGGATTCCTCAGCATGTTTTTCCCACTGCTTTTTCTTTCCATCCTTCAGCTCCTCTCTCCATCTATGCCACTGTTTATAAAATATTGAGTGGATCATCATCTTTCCATTTCTGAAAGCTGCATTTGAAACCATTTACCTAAGACTGGAACTCAAACTCATGTAGCAGGGACACTGTGATGTGCTTAGTAACTCAGTCATGCCTCGCAGCAACTCAAGCCCTGCAAAAACTCACAGTGCTTGGTTTTAGGACCTAAGGAAACTCATTCTTGATGTCTCATTGCAAAAAGAATTCAGTGAGAGAGACAGCAATAGGTAAGAGGTAGATTTGTTCAGATTCAGAGAAAGGCACACACCAAGAGTGTGGGCCATTGCAGAGCGTGAGCGTGGCAGCCATGAAATGTGGTGTGGTTGTATTTTATAATCTGGGTGATTTCATTTGCTAATGAGTGGGAGGATCATTCCAGCAATTGGGGAACCACCCACTCCTTGGACTTTTGATAGTGCCTTGGAAATGTCATGGCACTTCTGAGTGTGTCATTTAGCTTACAGATTGAGGATCAAAGTTTAGTTGAATTTGCCTTGTCTGCCATCTTGAACCCATTTAATTTTAAAGGGTTTATGCTATGCCCTAGGGCTATATCATTCTTTCAAAAGTTATGTCCTGCATGCTTTCCTCCTGCTTCATGCTCTTTTCCTGAGCCCTGTCTGGGCCTACAATGTTGCCTCTACAATATTCTGGCAAGACAACCAGAAAATAGCTGGCCTTTGGGAGGGAACTACTGTATAATATCCAATCCCTCCAGATATTTAGGCCTTCATTTTCCATGTTTCCTACAACATGCATGTCAACAGCACTTCTCAGCACCACTAGGGCAGTGACAGGCACGCCTGCTGGGAGTCCATCTGTTGGCACCAGCCCTTCAAGGGCAACTGGGCTTCCAGAGACGGTGTTTGCTACTTCACTTGGGAGTTATTCCTGCAGGCTGTTTGGGCCCAAATCTTTACCACCCTTCTCGTAAACCTACAAACACCCTGATCAAATCTCCACACCACTTTTATGGAACATCTGGTCTGTTGCCTCTTATCAATTTGTTTTTAAGCCACTTGCCAACTCCTACAACCAGGACCCTGCCCCCTTGTGGCAATGTTGCTTCACACCGCTTATTATTCAAATATTCTTCTCACCCTTAGTTCAGTTCAGTCACTCAGTCATATCCACTCTTTGTGACCCCATGAACTGCAGCATGCCAGGCCTTCTTGTCTGTCACCAACTTCTAGAGTCCATCCAAACCCATGTCCATTGAGTCTGTGATGCCATCCAACCATCTTATCCTCTGTTGTCCCCTTCCCCTCCTTCCTTCAATCTTTCTCAGCATCAGGGTCTTTCCAATGAGTCAGTTCTTCACATCAGGTGGCCAAAGTATTGGAGTTTCAGCTTTAGCATCAGTCCTTCTAATGCACATCTAGGACTGATCTCTTTAGGTTGGACTAGTTGGATCTCTGCAGTCCAAAGGACTCACAAGAGTCTTCTCCAATATCGCAGTTCAAAAACATCAATTCTTCGGCACTCAGCTTTTTCATAGTTCAAATTTTACATCTATACATGACCACTGGAAAAATCATAGCCTTGAGTAGGCAGACCTAGTGAAGTCTGCTTTTTAATATGCTGTCTAGGTTGGTCATAACTTTTCCTTTGGAAAAGTGTATTTTAATTTCATGGCTGCAATCCCCATCTGCAGTGATTTGGGAGCCCCGCAAAAATGAAGTCTGCCACTGTTTCCACTGTTCCCCCATCTATTTGCCATGAAGTAATTGGACCGAATGCCATCTTAGTGTTCTGAATGTTGAGCTTTAAGGCAACTTTTTCACTCTCCTCTTTCACTTTCACCAAGAGGTTCCTTAGTTCTTCTTCACTTTCTGCCATAAGGGTGGTGTCATTTGCATATCTGAGGTATTGATATTTCTCCTGGCAATCTTGATCCCAGCTTGTGCTTTCTCCAGCCCAGCATTTCTCATAAGTGCATCTTAGGGTATCTCCAATGGTAAACATTTCATTGCCATAGACATATTCTAGGTAATAACAGAAGTAATGACAAAGGAGTAGGTTATCTGGTCCTGTTAGGGGTGTTTCACTCAATATGTCAGAAAATTTGGAAGTTCAACAGTGGCCACAGGACTGGAAAAGGTCAGTTTTCACTCCAATCCCAAGGAAAGGCAATGCCAAGGAATGCTCAAACTACTGCACAATTGCACTCATCTCACACGCTAGTAAGGTAATGCTCAAAATTTGCCAAGCTTTCTAAAACCACCTTGAACATCTGGAAGTTCATGGTTCACATACTGTTGAATCCTGGCGTTTCAAATGATATACTCTGCATATAAGTTAAATAAGTGGGTGACAATATACAGCTTTGACATACTCCTTTTCCTATTTGGAACCAGTCTGTTGTTCCATGTCCAGTCCTAACTGTTGCTTCCTGACCTGCATACAGGTTTCTCAAGAGGCAAGCCAGGTGGTCTGATATTCTCTTTCAGAATTTTCCACAGTTTATTGTGATCCACACAAAGTCTTTGACAAAGTCAATAAAGCAGAAATAGATGTTTTTCTGGAGCTCTATTGGTTTTTCTGATGATCCAGCAGATGTTAGCAATTTGATCTCTGGTCCCTCTGCCTTTTCTAAAGCCAGCTTGAACATCTGGAAGTTCATAGTTCACATATTGCTAAGCTGCACTTATGGAAGGCTAAGGGAAGAAATCAACGACTCGAATTCCCTTGGGGCAAAAAGAGGATAAGTCTTATGGCTATTTTTCCAGTCTCAAGGTACAGACTTGGATTGTTTTACATCATGATATCTATTCCCATCCATTGTTGAAAAACCCCTTAATACTACCCATCACTGGTCATACCGGAGACCTTGGGGATGCCCAGATACTGGCCATTCTCCAGGGAAGCCCCATGGCAAACCCTGAGTCCTTGAAGGACTAGGCACAAGGCAAATGCCTAATCGGTAGACAGGCCAACTTAGGGCCAAAGAGTGTACAAACCATGGCAAGTCTCCTAAAATGGGTTGCTACAAATGCCATCATTTTGGACATAGGGCAGCACTCTTCCCTTGGAACCCAAGATCCTCAAGGTCAAGTGTGAAGCCTTCCCTCACGATGGTTCAACAGGACTCAAAGGCCTGCTCCAGGCACCCCACCTGGATAACCATCACAGGGCTAGAGACAAGGGTGAAAATGGATGTGGCAGGTAGGTCTGATAATTTATTGGTTGTCACAGGGGCTACATACTCTGTGCTGACTTCTTACTCTGGAGTCTTCTCCTCCCAAACCTGTACCATGTTGGGTGCTACAGGAAACACAATTACAAAAAGATTCACATGAGCACTTCTCTTTTGCTGGGAAGGACAAATATTTTCCCACCATTTTCTGATGGTCCCTGAGTTCCTACTCTCTTATTAGAAAGAGATATTTCCCTGTCTTTGAAATCTTGCAGCTATTGAAATACTGATAGAAGAGGCAAACTAGTTATTTTTACCAGCCACCAAGTGAAACAACTCCTGAATGAAAGAGGCCATTTATGGATGTCTGATCAAGGGATCTTCAGATATCAAGTAGTGTAAATGGAAAATCCAGGCCTGATTATAGCCCCTTGAGACGTTCTTAACCCACCTACCCTCCTGCCTACCCCTGAGGGCTCTCTTCCCTTTCACTCTTATCTAGAAACCTTGGACTATTGGACAAAACCATGAGAGGGATTGTCAGAAGATCTTCTGATCAATCCTGAGGAAATCTGGTACACTGATTAAAGTAGCTTTGTCTTAGATGGAAGAAGAAGAAGCAGATATACATTAGTCTTCAATTTCAAAACCACAGAGGATAAATCTTTACCACCAGGTACTTCAGACCAATTAACTGAGCTCATAGCCCTGACTTGAGCTTTAGATCTGGGAAAAGGAAAAGAAATAGCCATTTACACTGACTCCAAGTATGCCTTCCTGGTGCTACATGCTATTCTGAAAGAAAGAGACCACTCAAGTGTCCCCAACCAAATATGGTGATGAAATACTTAGGCTCTTGAGAGGCAGTTCATCTGCCCACTGAGGTTTCAGTCTCCCATTGTAAAGGACACCAAAAAAGGGGCACAAAAGTGGCATGAGGGAACCAAGCAGCCAATCAGGCAGCTAAGAGAGCAACATTAAAGAACAAGGGCCTCAAAGGAGTTGCCACGCTAGTTCCACAGGTTAATTTGCCAGAAACTCTTTCATATACTGAGGGTGGGACTCAAAGCTAAGAGTGAGGGGCTTTCAAGAAGATAATATGGGATGGTTCCACAATGAGGGGCTCCTTTTTCTGCCTGGGAACCTCCAGTGAAAGTTGGTTAACTCCATACATGCCACCACTCATTTAGAGGAAAAGGCCCTCCAAGGATTACTAGAAAGGTCCTTCAGAGGAACATGAATAACTATAAGGCACATGGTCTCCTCTTGTCCCACTTGCCAATTAAACAGCCCCAAGGAGCTCAAAGACCCCAGCTGGCCCAGCCTGTCCAGTGATGTGGCGCTTACCCAGGAGAGGACTGGTAGAGGGACTTCACCCAGATGCCAGTTTCTCAAGGGTATAAACACCTGCTGGTCATGATAGATACATTTAAAAGATGGATTGAAGGCTTTCCCACTTGGACTGAGAAGGCTGAGGAGGTGGTAAAAAATCTGCTCCATGAAATCATTCTGAGATTTGGTCTGCCCAGGTCATTACAAAGTGACAATGGGACATCATTTACTTCTAAGGTCACCCAAGAGGTCTCTAAAGCTTTGGCATTACTTATTACCTCCATTGTGCCTGGAGGCCTCCGTCTTCAGGGAATGTAGAAAGAGCCAACCAATTATTAAACTCAGCAATAAAAAAAAAATAACCCAGACGACCTCCCTGGGATGGAACAAGGCTTTATCAATAGCTCTCCTCTGCACCCATATATCCCCTAAAGAAAAAGTTGGTCTTAGTCCTTATGAAATGCTATGTGGGAGAACTTTTTTTTTTTAATGTCAATGACCTCTTCTAGAGGTAGAGGTTCAGACCCTCCAGTTCCCCCCACCAGTCTTATACCATAGCCATTGGACAATTCCAACAAAATATGCACTTGTGGGGTTTCAACCGGGACCCAGAAGATTCTAAAGAGCCATCACTATATGCTCCAGGGACTCAAGTCCTAATCAGAGTCTGGAAAGATTGGTCCCCAAGAGCTCAACTCCAGCCCACTTGGAAGGGCCCTTACCCTTAATAATTTTTACCCCCACAGCAGTCAAGGTACCAGGGCATGACTCCTGGATTCACTACTCATAAGTTAAGATGAGGAAGAAAACAGAAGAGGACACTCAATATACCTGTGAGCCCCTGGTAGATCTCAGATACCTATTCAGGACTACAAATGAGTGCCATTCTGAAGAATACCCCCAAAATTAAGTTTCTGGGGATAAGATTTCTCAGGATAGCTCTAAAGAGCCAATACAGCCTGACATGGGTTGTACTCTAAAACAGACAGGAGATAGATCTCCTGATCCCTGAATAAGAAGGGACTTGAGCCATCTTGAATGAGACATGTTGTTTCTCGGCAAATACCTCCAGCCAAGTTAAAAGAGTCTCACAGTCCTCAAAAAAATATTTAGACCCTACAGGATCTCAAAGAATGATCTGGAGAGTTCTTGGGGTGGCTGTAATCTCTCTTTGGGGATCCTTCTCTTGGCGAGGGGGAATTTTGGGTTGGCTAATGCTCCTACTAATCCCCATTATCACCATATTGATGCTGCTTCCTCCATGTATTATCAGTTGTCTAACCCATTTTTTCTCTTTCCAGGCCAACAAGCTACAGCATGCAGTGCCAGTTCAACAAAAATATATAAAAGCATACCCAATCATGGAAAATATCACTCACCCTTAGGTGGACACCACTATAAGGACTCTGAGGCTTGAGACTAGCAAGAGGGGGAGACCGGATGACCCTCGCTGTCCCAGATCAACAGGAAGTAGGCAGAGAGACCTCAATGTCCTTATTCCCAAAGAGCTGGGCCTCCCATCTCTTAAGGAGGCGGGGTGGGGGGGGAATATTAGGTAGTTAGAATAGGAAAAAGGATACCAAAGTGGCAGTGGCTAAAGTACAAGGAAGGGAAAAAACAAACAAACAAACAAAAAAACACACAAAAATGGAACAAAAGAAAATTCACAGACTGAAGTGAGAAATTCAGGTGAAACAAACACACCCCCTTCTTGGCTAGCCCAATTTGCAAAGGGCAGGTTTTGCGGGGAGGAGACAAAACCTGTAAAAAGAGGGAGCCAAGACTGAGGCCTCTCCTTTTGGGTCGGCATGTCCTCACACCTTGAGGGTGTACTTTCCTTTGCTTGCCCAGTAAAACTGAGTTGTAACTGAGCTGTAACACTGGTCCTCTGTTTAAAATCTTTGCTGCAATGAGACAGAACCAAGGAAATTACACATTCCTCTGACAGAAACATAGTCAGTTCTTGTCATTGGCAGTATAGTTAGTTTCTGAACAGTCACTGAACATAAATTAGTAAACACCAAATCTTTTTTTTCTAGGGAAAACACTGAAATAACTCCCTGTTAGCACATGGTCACATTTCCCCAACTGATCAATAAATAACTTTGTTGTAGGTCTGCTTCAGTTGAAAGACACTGTCAGAGAAGAGGAAACTTTCCTCTACTCTTCTAGATCTTCTCGCTGGTCCAAAAATTAAAATAACATGGGACTGATTAACAAGAGAAAATAAAATAAAATTTAATAACATGTATACACAGGAGAGATCCAGAAAAAAGTGAGTAACTCCCCAAAATGACTGAAACCCTCACTTTAAATACTATCTTCAGCTAAAGACAAAAGAGGATGTTGGGGTTAGTGGTTTGGGACTTTAAAAGTGAGGAAGGCAATTCACATGGAGATGGAAAAGCAAATGTTGGTAAACAAATGTTTTCTGGGCGATGCAGAAACAGTGGGACACAGGGTGGATTCTGATGTTACCCCTGTTACCCTGTTACGCCACCACACCCAGCCCATATTTTTTGCACATATCTCTGAAGATTGCTCTGTACCAGGAACAGGTCCTTTATCTAAATTCTTTAGGCAGCTAAGGGGGAGGCAACAAGGAAATTTCCTGAGTCTTCTATTCCTTAAAAATAACCAGGCTACCTTAATTCTCATGCCACATATGTGGAGAGTCAAGTTGTGCTGTCTTAGGTACTTTTTTAATATACATTATTGGTCCATTAACACTGAACTTAAAACAGCAGTCTAACTGACTCCTGAATGATGCTTGTCTAACACATGTTTCCTCTAAAAGGCACAGCACAGTCTTCTTGCATGTAGAAATGCTGAGCAGCACGAGACTTGGGGCCATTTGATCAGTAAAATCAGCAACAAAGCTTACAAAAAAGTGAAAAACGTGGCATTAAATAGATTTCAAAATGGAAGCTTGGCCATAGTAGAGACTAAACATGAAACAGAGTGAGACTCTGTGAGGATCCTGGGCACACGCACGCGCGCGCGTGCGCGTGAGCACACACGCACACACACACACACACACACACACAAAGTCTGGTTGTGTTTCTATTTCTTGTTCATAGGAAACAGGCTTCATTCTGTGTCTATGACCTTCCCTGAGTTCTAAAGTGCAGATTCAAACACTTGCTAATCAGGCAAAGTAAAGATGTGTATAAGAGACAGGGTAATGCTCAAAATTTGCCAAGCTTTCTAAAACCACCTTGAACATCTGGAAGTTCATGGTTCACATACTGTTGAATCCTGGCGTTTCAAATGATATACTCTGCATATAAGTTAAATAAGTGGGTGACAATATACAGCTTTGACATACTCCTTTTCCTATTTGGAACCAGTCTGTTGTTCCATGTCCAGTCCTAACTGTTGCTTCCTGACCTGCATACAGGTTTCTCAAGAGGCAAGCCAGGTGGTCTGATATTCTCTTTCAGAATTTTCCACAGTTTATTGTGATCCACACAAAGTCTNACTCCTTTTCCTATTTGGAACCAGTCTGTTGTTCCATGTCCAGTCCTAACTGTTGCTTCCTGACCTGCATACAGGTTTCTCAAGAGGCAAGCCAGGTGGTCTGATATTCTCTTTCAGAATTTTCCACAGTTTATTGTGATCCACACAAAGTCTTTGACAAAGTCAATAAAGCAGAAATAGATGTTTTTCTGGAGCTCTATTGGTTTTTCTGATGATCCAGCAGATGTTAGCAATTTGATCTCTGGTCCCTCTGCCTTTTCTAAAGCCAGCTTGAACATCTGGAAGTTCATAGTTCACATATTGCTAAGCTGCACTTATGGAAGGCTAAGGGAAGAAATCAACGACTCGAATTCCCTTGGGGCAAAAAGAGGATAAGTCTTATGGCTATTTTTCCAGTCTCAAGGTACAGACTTGGATTGTTTTACATCATGATATCTATTCCCATCCATTGTTGAAAAACCCCTTAATACTACCCATCACTGGTCATACCGGAGACCTTGGGGATGCCCAGATACTGGCCATTCTCCAGGGAAGCCCCATGGCAAACCCTGAGTCCTTGAAGGACTAGGCACAAGGCAAATGCCTAATCGGTAGACAGGCCAACTTAGGGCCAAAGAGTGTACAAACCATGGCAAGTCTCCTAAAATGGGTTGCTACAAATGCCATCATTTTGGACATAGGGCAGCACTCTTCCCTTGGAACCCAAGATCCTCAAGGTCAAGTGTGAAGCCTTCCCTCACGATGGTTCAACAGGACTCAAAGGCCTGCTCCAGGCACCCCACCTGGATAACCATCACAGGGCTAGAGACAAGGGTGAAAATGGATGTGGCAGGTAGGTCTGATAATTTATTGGTTGTCACAGGGGCTACATACTCTGTGCTGACTTCTTACTCTGGAGTCTTCTCCTCCCAAACCTGTACCATGTTGGGTGCTACAGGAAACACAATTACAAAAAGATTCACATGAGCACTTCTCTTTTGCTGGGAAGGACAAATATTTTCCCACCATTTTCTGATGGTCCCTGAGTTCCTACTCTCTTATTAGAAAGAGATATTTCCCTGTCTTTGAAATCTTGCAGCTATTGAAATACTGATAGAAGAGGCAAACTAGTTATTTTTACCAGCCACCAAGTGAAACAACTCCTGAATGAAAGAGGCCATTTATGGATGTCTGATCAAGGGATCTTCAGATATCAAGTAGTGTAAATGGAAAATCCAGGCCTGATTATAGCCCCTTGAGACGTTCTTAACCCACCTACCCTCCTGCCTACCCCTGAGGGCTCTCTTCCCTTTCACTCTTATCTAGAAACCTTGGACTATTGGACAAAACCATGAGAGGGATTGTCAGAAGATCTTCTGATCAATCCTGAGGAAATCTGGTACACTGATTAAAGTAGCTTTGTCTTAGATGGAAGAAGAAGAAGCAGATATACATTAGTCTTCAATTTCAAAACCACAGAGGATAAATCTTTACCACCAGGTACTTCAGACCAATTAACTGAGCTCATAGCCCTGACTTGAGCTTTAGATCTGGGAAAAGGAAAAGAAATAGCCATTTACACTGACTCCAAGTATGCCTTCCTGGTGCTACATGCTATTCTGAAAGAAAGAGACCACTCAAGTGTCCCCAACCAAATATGGTGATGAAATACTTAGGCTCTTGAGAGGCAGTTCATCTGCCCACTGAGGTTTCAGTCTCCCATTGTAAAGGACACCAAAAAAGGGGCACAAAAGTGGCATGAGGGAACCAAGCAGCCAATCAGGCAGCTAAGAGAGCAACATTAAAGAACAAGGGCCTCAAAGGAGTTGCCACGCTAGTTCCACAGGTTAATTTGCCAGAAACTCTTTCATATACTGAGGGTGGGACTCAAAGCTAAGAGTGAGGGGCTTTCAAGAAGATAATATGGGATGGTTCCACAATGAGGGGCTCCTTTTTCTGCCTGGGAACCTCCAGTGAAAGTTGGTTAACTCCATACATGCCACCACTCATTTAGAGGAAAAGGCCCTCCAAGGATTACTAGAAAGGTCCTTCAGAGGAACATGAATAACTATAAGGCACATGGTCTCCTCTTGTCCCACTTGCCAATTAAACAGCCCCAAGGAGCTCAAAGACCCCAGCTGGCCCAGCCTGTCCAGTGATGTGGCGCTTACCCAGGAGAGGACTGGTAGAGGGACTTCACCCAGATGCCAGTTTCTCAAGGGTATAAACACCTGCTGGTCATGATAGATACATTTAAAAGATGGATTGAAGGCTTTCCCACTTGGACTGAGAAGGCTGAGGAGGTGGTAAAAAATCTGCTCCATGAAATCATTCTGAGATTTGGTCTGCCCAGGTCATTACAAAGTGACAATGGGACATCATTTTCACACACACACACACACACACACACAAAGTCTGGTTGTGTTTCTATTTCTTGTTCATAGGAAACAGGCTTCATTCTGTGTCTATGACCTTCCCTGAGTTCTAAAGTGCAGATTCAAACACTTGCTAATCAGGCAAAGTAAGGGAGAGAGAGACAGGGGAAGAGGCGCCAAAAAACTAGCATAGCAATGGAGAGGGGCTCTAGTTCTCCCTCAAAGAATATACATTTAAAAATACTTTAAATTATTCTGCAGGTACTAAGTCCCCCAACTCAAGTGGAAGTTGGTTAACTTCAGGCTGAGCACAAGATTCCTGACGCTTCCCTGATATCTTACTATTAACCGATCAGGGGAAAGTCTGCACATAATGGAAGACAATTAAGATTCTGACCCCCGCCCCAAATGATTCTCCCTGTAAGATCTTTCATGGTTGGGCACAATCGTCAGAGTCGGTTTTTGGACACAAGTCCACCTTTTTCTCAAGTTGCTGATCTGGATAAAGCAGGCTTTCCTTTCTTATTGACACCTGTCTTCCAAGTATTGGCTTTCCAGCAGCCAAGCCTCAGTTCATCAACAAATCCAGGAGGCATTCTCTCATTTGACATTATGTACATCCGACACTCACATTCTCTGTTACTCTGTGCATGTGGGCTATGGTGAGAGAGCTGAGCATACTGCTTCTGGGAATATAAACCCATTTTAGTGAGTACATGAATCCACAACACAGAATCCATGAACTAGAACACATTTCAAGTGATCTTGAAATTTAAAGATCATATTTTTCTTTGCCTTCTACAAACTGGGTTAATTTGATGTGTTCCCAACATCATCCTATTTGACTGCTCTTCACTTCACTGGCCATTGTGCATCTCCATTAACTGCAGGCCAATAAATCCACCATGGCCTTCACCATCACATCAATGCCTCTCCTTCATCTCTTTCATTTGGTTTTCAAATTTCCACCTCCAAGCATCCTTTCACATAGACTCAGCTCCCTACCATCTTAAACAACTTTTTTTGAACTGCCATCTTCCTTAACTGTTGTACATTTTGTTTCTATTCTATGTGCAAATAAATCATTTATATCAGGGAACATGACTTCATCTCAGTATTAACCTTTCATTCATTAAAAAAAAAAAAAAATCTGGCTGCTGCATCCAACACCCAATTTAAATTACATTCTCCACTGACAAAAACTTTTCCTGCCAATTCTGTTGGTTTTGGCTCAGAGATTATTTAAGCAGGGAGCACCTCCTGCCTGAGCTCTGATCACTTATACATCATGCTTTTCATGCTTATTTGACAATGATTTTCAATGCTGCTGCTTCTCTATCTCTGTAGCCAACTCCTCTTTTTTCTTCTTTCCCACCATCTGTTGGCAATTCTTAGACCAAGGACTAACATTTTGACTATATTGAAATAAATTTCAAGGCCCAAATGAAATCACTCCCACCAGGTCAGTCAGCTTATCCTTCCTGTTACTGTCATTGATCAGCAGTACAGTAGATCTAGTCAGCCATTCTCCAAATGCCACCACCTCTGGGTTCTATACTTATTTACTTGTCCTTTGATCTTTCTGTATTATCAGATACACAACCTCAGACATTCATGTTCTGTTTCTGTGTTGCCACTTTGAATACTCTATAAATCTCATTCTGGCCCCAAATCCCTCAGAGTTCCACTGCCGAAGCATTGTATATCCCAATCCATGGATTGTTTTCTCTTAAATAAAGAACACATAGGTGTTGGCAAATTGTTACAGTTTTGAATTTAACTACAACCTACAATTTTGAATGTATTTTTAAATCATGACTTAGTACATGTATATATATGTACATATAAATATGAAAATACTTGAAATAAAGAGTTGCAAAATAAATTTCCCCTTATTTCATTATACACTATTCTAATTCTATCTGTACTAAAATTATATAATAGCTCATAAAGTACTTTATGCCCTTAAATCATTCCTATAAAATACAGTTCAGTGCTTTGGGCTTGCCTTAGAGATCAACCTAAATGTCACCAAACTATGCAATGAAAAAAAAAATCAGAAATGGGTTTTAAAAAAATAATTAAAATTAAATACATTAAAGTATTAAATATATTAAAACCCGCTCCAATATTCTTGCCTGGAGAATCCCATGGACAGAGAAGCCTGGTAGGGGTCACAAAGAGTCGGACACGACTGAGCGACTTCACTTTCACTTTCAATCTGTAAACTTAGCTTCTGGGCTATAAAATTTCTTGTGGGAAAGATTCAGTTTTCAAAATTTGCCACCCAAGAATATGCCCTTTTGATATAAGGATTATTTTAAGCTGGTTATTCTTAAGAAATAGATATATATGAAGCTCTGAAAACTTTTGTGAGAGACATTTACAGGTATAAGGGGAATATACTTTTATAAAAGTGTCTCCCTCACTGTACTAGGAAGAGGTGGATGGCCTTATCTCTAGAAACTCTTATCAATGTAGAAGGCAATGATTTAAATCCACATGTCAACCTTGCTCTTCTTTACATAGCTTTTCCTGATAATCTCCCTTAACTGAACTTCCACTCAACATTCTTTGTCTTTAACTGAAAATGGTATTTAAGGTGAGGGCTTAGCCACTTCAGAATCCCAAAGTTTTCTTGGGTCTCTCCCATGTATTCAAGAGGTATATATGTTATTACTTTTTGTTGTTTTTCTCCTATTAATCTATTTCACTTAACAGCCAAAGAACCTAGAAGGGAAGAAGAAAACATTTTTATTCTTCAACAAAATTAAAAGCAATTAAAAAAAATTTGTGGTCAATTATTCTAGAATTTTATTATAAAGTCCCCATTATGAGTTTTAAGTAGAAATTTATATGGAATTAATTTATTTAAAACCACATATACATTGATAATTTCCCAACACTGTAGATTCTAGAGACTTTCCTTGAAAATACTCAATATTTCTATTGTGTAAATAACTCTTGAGTTTAAATGAAAAGTAAATTCAGAAAACATCGGCACTCGGGATCCCATTCCTCCCTATGTCAGTGGTGAGTAAATACTGGAAAAAGAAACAGAGAGAAATGTGGTGAATTTATGAATTTATTAGGAAATTGAATCAACAATCAGGTAGCTTCATTCAAATTGAGATTTTCTAGATTTTCTATGCCAAAAGGCTTAAGTTTCCAAATGACAAATTCAGCTTAATCTTACCACTTAAGCACAATGTGAAATTTATTTACAAGGAAAGAACTGGATCCTCATAAAAAATTCTTTTATGACATTAATTACATTTTAATCACTAATGTAGTCGGTTTATAGTTATTGATGTCCTTTAATATTCTTTAGAAAGTAGAAAGTTAAATATCATCTAGTGGAGTCTCTCAGTCGTGTCTGACTCTGCAACCCCATGGACTGTAGCCTACCAGGCTTCTCAGTCCATTAGATTTTCCAGGCAAGAGTAGTGGAGTGGGTTGTTATTTCCTTCTCCAGGGGATCTTCCCGACTCAGAGATTGAACCCGGGTCTGATGCATTGGAGGTAGACGCTTTACCCTCTGAGCCACCAGGGAAGCCCCTCTAAACAAATTAGAGATTTAAAAGTTCCATTTATCCCTTGTTACTAATGTTGGTCTTTAAAAACAATGTGTGTTAATAAGCATATAAAATAAAATCTTAATTACCCAATTCTGATCAAATGTGCCACTGATATTTTGGATTAAAAGAAGGACTTTTGGACTTCCCTTGTGGTCTAGTGGTCAGCAATCTGCCTGCCAATGGAGGGGACATGGGTCTGGGAAGATGCCAAATGTGGAGCAAATAAGCCCTCATGCCACAACTACGGAAGACTGTGGTCCATAGAACCTGGTCTCTGCAACAAGAGAAGCCTGTGTACCACATGACAGAGTAGCTCCTGCTCACTGAAACTAGATAATGCCCACACATAGCTTCAAAAACACATATAGTCATAAATGAATATTTAAATAACAGCAAAAGACTTTCTATTAGTGTCAAATATTTTCAGTTTTAAAGTTTTCCTGTCATTCTTCTTAATTTGCAGACTGAGCTTCTATTTAAACTTTTATCAATAAAAGGAAATAAGCTCTGAATGAGGGGAAAGTGGCTGTGTCATGATCAAGCACATTATCTTTAATTCAAGAACTTTGGATTTTGTTTGGATAAATGCGTAACTAAAAGAAATGCAAAAAAGAAAAATGGCTGTATGAGGAGGCCTTACAAATAGCCGTGAAAAGAAGAGAAGCTAAAAGCAAAGGAGAAAGGAAAGATATATGCATCTGAATGCAGAGTTCCAAAAAATAGCAAGGAGAGATAAGAATACCTTACTGAGCGATCAATGCAAAGCAATAAAGGAAACAACAGAATGGAAAAGACTAGAGATCTTTTCAAGAAAATTAGAGATACCAAGGGAACATTTCATGCTGAAAAGGAGTACGTCAAGGCTGTATATTGTCACCCTGCTTATTTAACTTCTATGCAGAGTACATCATGAGAAACCCTGGCCTGGAAGAAACACAAGCTGGAATCAAGATTGCCGGGAGAAATATCAATAACCTCAGATATGCAGATGACACTACCCTATGTCAGAAAGTGAAGAGGAACTCAAAAGCCTCTTGATGAAAGTGAAATAGGAGAGTGAAAATTTTGGCGTAAAGCTCAAAATTCAGCAAACTAAGATTATGGCATCTGGTCCATTCACTTCATGGCAAATAGATGGGGAAACAGTGGAAAGAGTGTCAGACTTTATTTTTCTGGGCTCCAAATTAACTGCAGATGGTGATTGCAGCCATGAAATTAAAAGACGCTTACTCCTTAGAAGGAAAGATATGACCAACCTAGATAGCACATTAAAAAGCAGAGACATTACTTTGCCAACGAATGTCCGTCTGGTCAAGGCTATGGCTTTTCCAGTGGTCGTGTATGGATGTGAGAGTTGGACTGTGAAGAAAGCTGAGTGCCGAAGAATCGATGCTTTTGAACTGTGGTGTTAGAGAAGACTCTTGAGAATCCCTTGGACTTCAAAGAGATCCAACCAGTCCATTATAAATGAGATTAGTCCTGGGTGTTCTTTGGAAGGACTGATATAAAATCTGAAACTCCAATACTTTGGCCACCTCATGCGAAGAGTTGACTCATTGGAAAAGACACTGATGCTGGGAGGGATTGGGGACAGGAGGAGAAGGGGACGACAGAGGATGAGATGGCTGGATGGTATCACCGACTCGATGAACATGAGTTTGAGTAAACTCTGGGAGTTGGTGATGGACAGGGAGGCCTGGCATGCTGTGGTTCATGGGTTCGCAAAGGGTCAGACACGACTGAGTGAATTGACTTATTTATTATTATTATTTATTTATTATTATATCTGTATGGAGATAGTGTAACTGAGTAGGACTCTATGGGGCCTTCTTGGGACATCAGTCAGTTCAGTTCAGTAGCTCAGTTGTGTCCGACTCTTTGCAACCCCATGAATCGCAGCACGCCAGACCTCCCTGTTCATCACCATCTCCCGGAGTTCACTCAGACTCATGTCCATCCAGTCTGTGATGCCATCCAGCCATCTCATCCTCGGTCGTCCCCTTCTCCTCCTGCCCCCAATCCCTCCCAGCATCAGAGTCTTTTCCAATGAGTCAACTCTTCTCATGAGGTGGCCAAAGTATTGGAGTTTCAACTTTAGCATCAGTCCTTTCAATGAAAACCCAGGACTGATTTCCTTTAGGGTGGACTGGTTGGATCTCCTTGCAGTCCAAGGGACTCTCAAGAGTCTTCTCCAACACCACAGTTCAAAAGCACCAATTCTT
>SJYX01016571.1:141574-175357 GCA_006410675.1 Oreotragus oreotragus | reverse complement strand
CATCAAGAGGCTTTTTAGCTCCTCTTCACTTTCTGCCATAAGGGTGGTGTCATCTGCATATCTGAGGTTATTGATATTTCTCCTGGCAATCTCGATTCTAGCTTGTGTTTCTTCCAGTCCAGTGTTTCTCAAGGTGTACTCTGCATACAAGTTAAATAAGCAGGGTGACAATATATAGCTTTGACGTACTCCTTTTCCTATTTGGAACCAGTCTGTTGTTCCATTTCCAGTTTTAACTGTTGCTTCCTGACCTGCATACAGACTTCTCAAGAGGAAGGTTAGGTGATCTGATATTCCCATCTCTTGCAGAACTTTCCACAGTTTATTGTGATCCACACAGTCAAAGGCTTTGGCATAGTCAATAAAGCAGAAGTAGTCTTGGGACATACTCATCCCTTATATCCTTCGCTTTATCTCCTCTCTGAAGTACTCAAATCAAAGTGTCTGATGCACATTTGTGAATTATTTTACAGATGTGAAAATCACTAAAGATAGGAATTAACTACTTTATAACCATGATGCCCTAGACTTGCTAGGGACTGAGAATTCACAATGTTAACCCTTGTGTCCCTGCTCTGTTAATTCATAATCAACTAATTAGAGAATTGTGCACAAGCTTGTCACATATCCTTCCAATCCCACCATCACCTGGATTTTAAAATAAATTTGCTAAGACCCATTGAAGAGTTCAGCTTTTTTGAGCATTAGCTGCCCTGGACTTCTGGTCTGAAACCTTACAATAAATGCTGCACTTTCCTTCACTAGAACCCTGTGTCAGTAGATTGACCTTACTGTGCACAGGCAAGTGGACCCAAGATTGGTTTGGTAACAATAATTCAGGCTGTACTGTGGTTTTAAAAAACATTATTTCAAAATATGCCAGTAGCTAATTCTTTTATTATAGTCTTTTCAGTATTTGAGAACTTGTAAAAAACTTGTTTCATGTAAAAAAAAAAAAAGAAAATGCATCCATAGAGATCATCTAATCATGTGGCTTGATATCTTCTTCTTCTTCTTTTTTCTTTGATTAGGTAAGTTAAACTGCTTGCTATATGTGCTTTTATTTTTTTATATAAATTTATTCATTTTAATTGGAGGTTAATTGCTTTAAAATATTGTATTGGTTTTGCCATAGATCAACATGAATCCTCCACAGGTATACACGTGTTCCCCATCCTCTTAACTGCGTGATGACATGACTAGAACTAGGCTGTTCTTGACATCTTTGATTTTTCCTTCTGGATTATGCAGTGTTTAGATTGCTTCATTGGGAAGCAGTACATTACCAGTAATTTAAACATATTTTGAGTGTACAAAAGTGTTTTGAAAAAATTTGAAAATGCATTGTACTTAGAGACTTTGGTAACCCATCTAAATCATGAATCTGTCAACATGTGTGGTAATAAACTATGACATCCAAAGCAAGCACTGATGTTAAAATAGACTCTTTTTTTTTTTTCCTGTGAGCCTGAAAACTCAAAGAGTTTTTTTAAAGGTATGTATGTGTGTGTCATGTCTTTCTTCATATTTTTGACCTCCTTAGCAATTTCCTAGAACTTAATAATTTTATATTGATGAAGACCTTGTAGACAACAAGAAAGCATTATTAATTAAATAATACTATTTTACAGAAAGCATTTTTTCTTGCATTGATAAATACAAGTTTAAATATAGCAATATAGCATCTCTGACTTAAACATTTATGGTGCGGTCATAGCTTTTTATTAATTCAATAAATGTTCATTGAGAACTTTTTAGTGCTAAGCATTGAGACAGACACTGGACTTATGGACAAGTAAGACAGACAGACATTTCAGGGATTGTACAACCTCAAGGGACACACAGGATATGAACCAGGAGATCTAGGCTCCCATCCAGCTTTGCCATCAGCCATATTGTTTTATCCCCATCCTTTCAATGAGTGTCTTCAACCTCATTTTAACTCACAAATTGTAGATTTTTTTCTATTAAAATATATGTAGTAAACAAGTCCTTAAAAGTAACCTCAAAGTACCAGCAAAAAAAAAAAAAAAAAAAAAAAATATATATATATATATATATATGTAGTAAACAAGTCCTTAAAAGTAACCTCAAAGTACCAGCATGTGGTGTAGCTTGAATATATTTTGTCTTTTATTGTATTTGGTAATGTTCTGAAAGAATTTTAGCCATATTTTAGAGATGGTTTTACACAATAAATACTGATGCCTGGAAATGCTTTCAAAACAATTCTAATGGAGGCTTTTCATTCTTCATCTCACCTCACATTCCTGCATCATTTGAACTTTGTTTCCAGGTAATCACTCCTTCTTAGGTTTTTCCCATCACTCCCAGTGCTTGTTTTTAATAAGAACTATGTTTTCTTCCTCATCATGTCTCTTAATTGTTGAGGAAATCAGTGATCTTTAACCAGTTTTATGTTGTTAATTTAATAAGTTATGTTACTCTGCAACCACATGGCCTTCAGTACACCAAGAACCTCTCTCCTTCACTATCTCCCTGAGTTTGCTCAAATTCATGTCTATTGAGTCGATTATGTTATCCAACAATCTCATCCTCTGCCCCACCCCCTCTACTTTTGCCTTCAGTCTTTCCCACCATCAGGGTCTTTTCCAAGGAGTCAGCTCTTCATATCAGGCAGCCAAAGTATTGGAGCTTCAGAATCAGTCCTTCTAGGGAATATTCAGTGTTGATTTCCTTTAGGATGGGCTGGTTTGATCTCTCTTCAGTGCAAGGGACTCTCAAGTGTCTTCTGCAGCACCACAACTCAAAAGCATCAATTTTTCAGCACTCAGCCTTCTTTATTGTCCACTTTTCACATCTGTACATGATTACTGGAAAAACCATAGCTTTGAATATATGGACTTTTGTTGCCAAAGTGACATCTCTGCTTTTCAATATGCTGTTTAGATTTATCATAGCTTTTCTTCCAAGAACAAATATCTCTTAATTTCATAGCTATAGTCACAATCTGCAGTGATTTTGGATCCCAAGAAAACAAAATCTGTCACTGCTTTCACTTTTCCTCCTTCTGTGTGCTGTGAAGTGATCTGACTAGATCCTATGATCTTAGTTTTTTGAATATTGAGTTTTAAGCCAGCTTTTTCACTTTCTTCTTTCACTCTCATCAAGAGTCTTGTTAGTTCCTCTTCACTTTCTGCCATTAGGGTGGTATCGTCAGCATATCTGAGGTTGGTGATATTTCTCCTGACAATCTTGATTCCAGATTGTGATTCATCCATCCCAGCATTTTGCACGATGTACTCTGCATATAAGTTGAAAAATAGGGTGACAATAGACAGTCTTGTGACACTCCTTTTCCAATTTAGAACCTGTCAGTTGTTTCATGTTACCATAGTTCCCACCAATTACTCTACCAAGAAATAACTTTCACTGGAGTCAAACTTTAATTTTCACTTTTTGCAATTAATATTTTTGCACAGTGGTCACTCAGAACACATTTATGTCATATGTTCAAGCTTTAGACTGATTAATATTTGGCCACAGTTTTAAATTTTAGACAATAGTTTGTCAAGATAATAGGTATTTGAGATTTTGAAAAGAGACCTACAATTTAGAAATTTCTTTTTTCTATATATTTTATTTTGGGTTTAGAAAAAAGCAGAGTTTGAAGCATAGATTAATATGCTACTAACTTTAAAGAAATGCAATCCCAGGCAACACCAGTTCAGGACAATGAGAGTGAATCAGACAGGAAGTAAAGATAACATGAGGGTGCTTTATCAAACTGGCTAAAGTAATGTGACTGAAATCTCATAGATTTGTCTTCCGGGTAACCACAGAAACTTCATCTAAGAGTATTCATCTATGGAGCCAGGGGTGGTGGTAGCATTGAGGAAATTAATGGAAGAGTCTTGTTCAGACTTCAGAGGCAACAACAGGCCTTTGAACAGAGACCCTGACAGGAGTTACATGCCAAGCTGTTGAACAGCAGAAATGTAGGTCTTGGGATCCAACAGATAATCAAGAGAATAAGTCAAAGGAAGAGAGTAAGTCAGGAAGCCTCCTGTCCTTTGAGAATCTGGCCAGTTCCTAGGGATCAGCAAACATTCTGAGACTTATAACTAGAGGCACAATCATTTAACATAATAACTAGGGCTGCATCTTTGCATGTAAGCTGATGATTATTAGCTGGTGTCTTGGCAATAAAAGCCAGACTCCTTTGGATGGCACTCTCAGGTCTCACTTGTGGGGTGGACACATTACCTGGGACCTCCCAAGTTGGAACTCCAGATTGTTGTTCGAGGGACCTTCCAGCATTGCTTGAATCTGGATGTAAGTGTTTCCCCAATTTGGTAATGTATATTTCATTTCTTGCTATTTTTCCTGTGTATCTTTTAATTGGAGACTCCAACTGGGATCTGAATGTAAGTTTCTCCACATTTTGATGATATATACATTTGTTTCTTGCTAGACTACTTGTGTAGAACTGTTTCCCCAATTTGGTGAATTATATATATATATATATAATTATCTCTTATTATATTACTTGATCTTCATACTATAACTTATTATTAATATAATAAACTTCCTTATTTCTTACTTAGAGTGGCTAACTTGCCAACGAGTCCTCCTAACTTGAAACCAAAAGTAAATCTTATAGCAGTCCATAAATCTTTTGGCAGAAGGGGATGGAGATGGTTACCCACTGTTTCCCTTTTTCACTAGTCAAAAGTCTGTGAAGGACTACTAAGTCCTTCATACTTCTGAGTTTTGTGTGCACATGTGCTAAGCACCCCATACTTTGGAGTCAACAAAGCAGCACTTGCACAAGGGAAACAGGTAAGCAGCTGGGGCACAAGGTGAAAGGCTGTCATGTTGCACCTCAGTAAGTCTACTGGAGGCTACATGGACCTGCTTGACTTCATACCAGTTGAAACAAAGGATTCCAAGGGCATCTTCAGTGACATGCAATGGATGTCTGATCAAACGTGCAACATACATGTCTGCTAGGAGACCGAGTCTTCAACAGCAAAAATCTAAGAGGTCCCAAAATATAGGAGATCTACATTATTATGACTTGGTTCTGCTATATTCAGCACAAGAGGGGAAGGAAGGGAAGGTGGAAGAGAGGACGAGACAGAGTGTAGGAAAGACAGAGGGGTAGAGGAAGAGATTTAATCCTCATTTCCTAACCTGCTCTCTCAGCTCTTCTAACTTCGTCTTTAGAGGTAATAACCCACTCTCAGCAATGTAGTATATTCCCGTAAAGGGTGTTTTTCACTCTATCACACATAGATTTCCTGCATGCATGTACATATATATACACACACAAGTGGTTTTTACAAAAATAGAATCATGGTGTATGTATTGATCAGAATCTTGCTGTTTTCGTCAGAGGTTTATTTTGACCATTTTAAGAGACATTACTTTGCTGACTAAGGTCCGCCTAGTCAAGGCTATGATTTTTCCTGTGGTCATGTATGGATGTGAAAGTTGGACTGTGAAGAAAGCTGAGCGCTGAAGAATCGATGCTTTTGAACTGTGGTGTTGGAGATGACTCTTGAGAGTCCCTTGGACTGCAAGGAAATCTAACCAGTCCATTCTGAAGGAGATCAACCCTGGGATTTCTTTGGAAGGAATGATGCTAAAGCTGAAACTCCAGCACTTTGGCCACCTCATGCGAAGAGTTGACTCATTGGAAAAGACTCTGATGCTGGGAGGGATTGGGGGCAGGAGGAGAAGGGGACGACTGAGGATGAGATGGCTGGATGGCATCGTGGACTTGATGGACATGAGTCTGAGTGAACTCCGGGAGATGGTGATGGACAGGGAGGCCTGGCGTGCTGCGATTCATGGGGTCGCAAAGAGTCGGACACGACTGAGCGACTGAACTGAACTGAACTGAACTGAATATACCCTAGCAGGAAGGGTACTGAATGAAACAACCAGATATAGAAAGCCTGATGAGGAATTCTGGGTAACGGTATGACTTCCCCTCTTCTACCCAAGTTGCTGTTTTCCAAGAGGCTTTGCTTCTACATCAAAATGAACTCCATCTTCTGAAGTTTCTGTGAAGATTGTTAATCAGTATAGGCATGTCCCAAATTCAAAGATCACTGCTGTAGGTATTTCACAGATCAGTGCTTATTCTCTTAGTTTTATTAATCCAAACAGGCAGAATGAGTGAAGGAGATGACCAATTTCATGGAAACGATGTGCAATTGATCAGGCTGCTGACATCCAGGGATAGGATGTCTCATGCAAAAGAATTGCAACATGCCTGGTGGTGATGACACTGTTATCTGTCTCTACACTTACACTATCAAAAGCTCCCTTTTCCAGCAGAGATCTCAAGAGATAGTTACAACCATTTTTACTCTGTTCAAAATTTATTTTTACTTTAATCCAAACAGGCAGAATGAGTGAAGGAGATGACCAATTTCATGGAAACGATGTGCAATTGATCAGGCTGCTGACATCCAGGGATAGGATGTCTCATGCAAAAGAATTGCAACATGCCTGGTGGTGATGACACTGTTATCTGTCTCTACACTTACACTATCAAAAGCTCCCTTTTCCAGCAGAGATCTCAAGAGATAGTTACAACCATTTTTACTCTGTTCAAAATTTATTTTTACCATTTTTTCGCATCATCTGTTTCTGCATAACGAATCCCAAAACTTAGTAGAATAAACAGCAACCATTTTATTTTGCTTCTATATTTTGTAGGTCAGGAATCTAAACAGTATGCAGTGCAGATGGCTTGTATCTAATCTGAGCTTCCTGGGATCTCAGAAGACTCAAAGAGCCAGTATCTAATATCATTTGTAGGTTCCTTCTCTAATGAAGTCTGGCATCAGTGCTGGAATGATGTACAGGCTGAGCTCAGGATTGTAAATGCTTCATGTAGCCTTTCAGGAAGAAGGGAATCTCAGGATGAGTTGGGGGTCCCAAAGGGGATGAATTTGAGAGGAAGAAGAGTGAGTGCTCCAACAGACCAAGGCAAAAATGGGTGTCAAGGTTCTGATCTGGGCCTCAGAATGTATGCATTGTCTCTCTTGGTGTGTTCTATGTGTTACAGGTAAGTAACAAAGATCAGCCTAGATGTCAAGGGAAAATTATTACACCCCTATCTTTGATGGAGGATGAAAAAGTCTCATAGCATAAGTACATGCAGTGTGAGATGCTATTGAAGTCATATTGAAAAGTATAATCTATTCACAAAATCTCATAATAAAGCACACTCGGTAAACATGGGACATCATTAGTGAATTATATCATATTCTTAAAGATCTAGAAATTAAAGTGATTTGCTTAAAGTTATACAAAGGTCAAGCCCTAGCTAAATAAACAATTGACTTACACTATGTCTGTAATACTGTCCCATACATCAAATCAGAGCATACACTTTTTTCACTAAACACTGGTGGAAAATAAGGTTGTTTAGTAACCAATATACTTGACGTAGTAATGTCATTTCATGAGTAATGAAATTTCTTTCTCTAATTCTGCAATTAATTTGTATGTGTGTGTGACCTTTAGCAAATCTCCCATCTTGAAGCTTCTGAAGCTGCATTTAATATGCATCTATCCCAAGATGCATTGTAAGAGTAAGTGTCCCATCATTAAAGCTTTTTGACTGTCTATCTACTAATGATTGCATAATGATTACAATGGTGATGGTGACAATGATTGTTGTATAAAAATGATTGTAACATTTCTCTTAGAAATTGTTTTTGTGCGTTTCATAGTTTTCCTACACATTTATCAAAGGTGCCAAAAAATTCTCAAGCTGATTCTGACACTCAATCTGAATTTCTATACACAAAATAATTACTTTATATGTCAAGAAGGAAAATAAACAGAAGAAGAATAAATGAATAATGAGTAATTTTAAGTAATTCAGTAATATATTTTGCATTGGCTCCTGGGATTCATAAATTGCTCAGTATTTACCACGTTCAGAACATTTGTCGAAAAAGTAAGAAACACTAATGGGAATGTCTCAGTTTTAAAGCAATTGTTATGCATTCCCTAATATTTATTTGTTTCTGCAACCAACTAGATTAAAAAATAAAGATCACAGTGTACTGTGTTGTGTGTTGTTTAGTTGCTAAGTCATGTCTGACTCTTTTGTGACCCCATGAACAGTGGCCTGCCAGGCCCCTCTATTCATGGGATTTCCCAGGCAAAATTACTGGAGTGAGCTGCCATTTCCTTCTTCCGTGAATTCCTGACTCAGGGATCAAACTCACATCTCTTGCACTGGCTGGCAGATTCTTTACCACTGAGCCACCAGGGAAGTCCTACAATATACTGTACTATTAAATTTAATAATATGTTCATTGGAATATGTAAATAAGCCAAATCTAATCCTCTAAAGATATTATCCCTATTTTTTCAAAAACAAAACTATCTACTCAGGGTTCCTGGCATTTTGTACAGAAACTACTTCATGAGATCAGTGAAAAAACAAATGCACTTTAACCTTAAAAGTTCCAAAATAAGATGCATTTTTAATTGAAGGCTAATACATTTTCCTCCCTCATTAATCCAATGTGCTAATAACAATATTAACAACAACAAAGCCAAACCCTATATATTCAATTACAAAGATTTTTGTTTCAAGTGCATGTACATTACATATCAGTAAGCATGATTTTCACTCTATGGCTATATTGCTGTTTCATACTTGATGTCTTATTTTTAAATAGCTATACTCTTCTGTGCTGTACATTCAGTTGATTATTTATTTTATGTATCTTAGCTTTCATCTCTTGATCCTTCACCCCCATCTTGTCTTCCCCTTCCCTCCTCCCACTGCTGCCATCACTTTGTTCTCTATATCCATATGAACAAGCCTTAGTAGTGAAATTGATTTATAATAATAAAAATTCAAAACAAACAGAAGCCCAGCATGGAATGGCTTCACGTGGGCATTCTACCAAATATATGTGTGTGTGCATGCTCAGTCACTCAGCTGTGTCTAATATTTACAACCCCATGGACTTTAGACCACCAGGCTCCTCTGTCCATGGGATTCTCTAGGCATGAGTACTGGAGTGGATTGCCATTTCCTCTTCCAGGAGACCTTCCCTACCCAGGTATTAAATCAGTGTCTCCTACAGTTACAGGCAGAATATTTTACCAAAAATATAAATAATATATAAATATGTAAAGAATTTTACAAACAAAATACATATATAAATATATATTTATGAATATGTAAAAAAGAGTTAATACTATCCTTCTCAAACTCTTCCAAAAGACTGTAAAGGAAGGGACACTCCCAGAGTCATTTTAAGACTCTGAAACCAAACACTACAAAACCAGACCTTGATATAAAACTAATACTACAAAAAATAATATTCTTTCATATTTTATATAAGACTTTGGTAACAATTTATAATATAAGAGTTGTTGGAACACAAACTATATTAACACAGCTTTAAGTCTTTATTTAAAGGAAACAAATCATGGATTCATAAAATTTACTGTAAGGATTCATAAAATTTATTTATTTATTTATTTTTTCCCCACAGATGCCAGTCACTGTTCTAAGTATTGTTGTTGTTGTTTTTTTAACTTTATTTTATTTATTTATTTTTTTTACTTTATTTTACTTTACAGTACTGTATTGGTTTTGGCATACATTGATATGAATCCATCATGTGTGTACATGAACTGTAAGCTTATTTAACTGATATGCAGAGTACGTCATGAGAAACACTGGGCTGGAAGAAGCACAAGCTGGAATCAAGATTGCTGGGAGAAATATCAATAACCCCAGATATGCAGATGAAACCACCATTATGGCAGAAAGTAAAGAAGAACTAAAGAGCCTCCTGGTGAAAGTGAAAGAGGAGAATGAAAATGTTGGCTTAAAGCTCAACATTCAGAAAACGAAGATCACAGCATCTGATCCCATCACTTAAAGGCAGATAAATGGGGAAACATGGAAACAGTGGCTGACTTTATTTTTCTGGGCTCCAAAATCACTGCAGATGGTGATTGCAGCAATGAAATTAAAAGACACTTACTCCCTGAAAGGAAAGTTATGACCAACCTAGATAGCATATTGAAAAGCAGAGACATTACTTTGCCAACAAAGGTCCATCTAGTCAAGGCTAAGCACAAGCTGGAATCAAGATTGCTGGGAGAAATATCAATAACCCCAGATATGCAGATGAAACCACCATTATGGCAGAAAGTAAAGAAGAACTAAAGAGCCTCCTGGTGAAAGTGAAAGAGGAGAATGAAAATGTTGGCTTAAAGCTCAACATTCAGAAAACGAAGATCACAGCATCTGATCCCATCACTTAAAGGCAGATAAATGGGGAAATATGGAAACAGTGGCTGACTTTATTTTTCTGGGCTCCAAAATCACTGCAGATGGTGATTGCAGCAATGAAATTAAAAGACACTTACTCCCTGAAAGGAAAGTTATGACCAACCTAGATAGCATATTGAAAAGCAGAGACATTACTTTGCCAACAAAGGTCCATCTAGTCAAGGCTATGGTTTTTCCAATGGTCATGTATAGATGTAAGAGTTGGACTGTGAAGAAAGCTGAGTGCCAAAGAATTGATGCTTTTGAACTGTGGTGTTGGAGAAGACGCTTGAGAGTCCCTTGGACTGCAACAGATCCAACCAGTCCATCCTAAAGGAGATTAGTCCGGGGTGTTCATTGGAAGGATTGATGTTGAAGCTGAAACTCCAGTACTTTGGCCACTTCATGCAAAGAGCTGACTCATTGGAAAAGACCCTGATGCTGGGAAAGATTGAGGGCAGGAGATGAAGGGGACGACAGAGGATGAGATGGTTGGATGGCATCATCAATTCAATGGATGTGGGTTTGAGTGGACTTCAGGAGTTGGTGATGGACAAGGAGGCCTGGCTTGCTGTGGTTCATGGGGTCACAAAGAGTTGGACACGACTTAGCGACTGAACTGAACTGAACCATCACATGATGGTACCTTAGGATCTTATGGCATCATTCTCCACAGAAACTGAAAAAGCTTTCAATTACATGATCTCATTTAACCCATCAGGTTTTTTGAGTTGGGAAGATACAGGTTATTTCCTTTATTTAACATAAGAAAATGTGTAGCATAGAGATGTCATGACCTTGTGGCGATGGATCATGACAAGAAGAAAAGACTGGATCTGGGTTTCAGTATAGATTCCACTGCTTCCTGTTTGGACAGCAAATGCAAGCTCTGGAAACACTGAGTCTTTCATGCTCTTGACTCTAACTTGGAGGTAAGGTTAGTTACAGAATCTGAGGTATCTCTGCAGCTCCATTCTTACTTTAGCGTACTCAGTAAATACTTGCTGAATATACAAGTGTGTGAGCTAATAAACAACTGAGTACATGAAAACACTAAGACTACAATTCATCATGGATAACTAACGAGCACCTACAGTGCAGCACAAGGAATGCTACTCAGTGCTCTGTGCTACCTAAATGGGAAGGAGCTCAAAAAGGAGACCTGCATACCTACAGCTGATTCACTTTGCTGTACAATAAGAAACTAAGAAAACATTATAAAGTAACTATACTCAATTTTTTTTTTTTAATCAGCATGGTTAGTTTTTAGCCTTTTCCTTTATCTTCAGTTTTTATAAGTATAAAAATTTATATTTAAACTTTCATCAGCAGAATAAAGGCTATACTATTAATAATATAAGAAAACCAAGTAGTAATTAAAATTAACACAGTCAATAATTATTTCAAAGTAAATTAAAGAAAAGCTACCAGCTATTTTTAAGAATTTGAAATGCACACACACACACACACACACACACACACACGGTTAACTGTATGTCTTGGTAACCAAAAAACTAAGGATGTTCAATATTTATTTTATGCTAAAATCCTAATGCAAACATTTGGTAGCAAAGCTCCTAATTAAAAGTTTAAACTATAGAATATATTTGGAATACTGACAGAAATGATCCTTTTTAAAGGGCAGAATATGTTTTGGCTAAATGAATCACTGAAAAGTATGTTTAGAAACTTCTCAAAAATTCATAATTTCATCTGTTAGACAACAAATGTTAAGTGCATTTATTATAATCTTTTCCATCGTGTAAAACATCCTGAGAATAGTTCATTCTAAATAAGTTTGTTGTCTCTTTAAAAATCACATAACCTACTTTTATCAAAAATGTAAAAAATATTTTAGTGAAGTTAAGAAATTAAACTACTGTTAAAATATTATTGAGTATTTATGGCAACAAAACCTGGAAAACTCCCAGTTCCACAAGATATTTATGCAGAAATAAATATTGCTCATGAATTAAAACTTATCATCCATTAAGATATATTCTCTCCTATGACAGATATTACTGAATGGAAAACACCACCTTACTAAAAGTGCTTATTAAATAACTCAAATTAAAAATTTTTAATTTGAGATAGTTATTTAAAAGAAGCACTTCTAACATTTTTAACTTAACTCTAAAGTTTAAGATCCAACTGGCTTAGTATTTTTGAATGGAAATTCAAAACCAGTAAAAATAAATTGATTTGGAGTCTCAAAGCATTTCATAAGCAATGAGGGGAAAAGTTGGGACAATTCTCATATTATAGAAAATCTACTATTAATAAAGATTTCCCACTTTTTAAAGCTATATTCATCAATTTTTCTCACAAAGTTCTGAAATCCTTTGGGAATCACATGAGTGATAGCTAAATCAATACATATCCATTTATTTATTCAACAAATATTTATGAATTAGCATAGGAAGAGTTTTGTTAGTCTTGAGTGAATTCCAAGCTGAAGATATGGATTCTGCCATCAAGAAACTTACAGGGAGAAAGGCCATATAACTAAAATAAAGCAGAAAGTAGTGAAACATACAGATCAAAAGGAAAATTTAGATTAATAAATAATTGGATTACTGAGAAGAGGTGAGACCTGAGCCATACTTGTGAAATGTGGCTATGATTTTGGTCATAGGGCATCCAGAGAAAGATGCTGTGAGGTGATGGGAGCATAAAGAGAGGCTGAGAGAGAAAATCACATGGTCCATACATGCAATCAGAACAGCTTTATCTACCATGAGAGAAGGTTTGCAAACAGAACAGTAAGGACAGAGTGGGAAATGCCACAGCACCCACGATTGAGGGTTCTGCATCTAAAACAATGCAAGTTTCACTTTATCTTGTAGATATTCAAGATATAATCCCTTGAAAAATTATTAGTAAAAGAAGAAAGAACACACAGAATTGTATTTCAAAAGTTTTCTGTAGCAAACTATAAAAACCAAATAAGGAAGGAAAAACAGTAAAAGCTAACTATGAAATCACCCAGGCAATAATAGATACAGACCCAGAGTATAGACTTGGGATCAAAGAAAAACAATTGGTGGGATTTCATGGATTTGATGTGGGAGGCAAAGAAAAGGAAAAAGTGAAAACTGATGATTTGGTGAGTGGGTGGTAGTTCAACTGACAGAAATGGAAACTCTCTCTGAGTGGGGAGGTCACGCAGGGAAGGGTTGGCCATAAAAGCAAACTATTACTGGGCACCTCCAGACACATTCCCAAGTATAGGTCTGGTGTTGCCTCTTTTAGCTGGCTGGGGAAGCTGAGACTGTTAAGGTGATTTGCCCAAGATCACTCAGCGAGGGAGTGATAGATCTAGGAAGGGCCATGCAGTTATCTTGAGTCCTGCATTAGACTGAATAAGAAGAACAAGTGTAAAATTTAGGGGATAAAATTGAGTACTGAGTTTGGAGCTCCATAGAAAGAGCTGATCCAAGACAAAATGTGAGTGAATTGTAGTCAGAGTAAAAACCATTAAGTTACAGCACGTGAATGGTATGTGTGTGCATGCTAAGTCACTCCAGTCAGATCTGACTCTTTGTGACCATATGGACAGTAACCCATCATGCTCCTCTGTCTATGGGTTTCTCTAGGCAAGAATACTGGTGTAAGATGGTGGAGGAGTAGGTGGATGTGGAGTACATCTTTTTCCACAAATACATCAGGAATATACCTTCAGACACAGACGTGCTTGCAGAACACCAGCCAAGAGCAGGCAGGTTATGACCACTAGAAAAGATTATATAGAACCATGCAAAACTCAGTAAGATGAAGGCACAGGAGAGTTAGTAGGATTGGACCTGCCTTCAGTGGATGAGGGAACTGAAGAAGGTGTCCAATCCCATATGGGGCAATTGTTTGGGTCAGAGGAGAAACATTTAAGACTGGAAGTAAAACAGCTGCCCTGTGACAGCATAAATGAAGTGAGTATCACACAGATGATCTTGCCACAGCTATATGTACCCCGGACAGGAACATGGGTCCTCTAGAAGGCACAGTGACCGGTAGCTTCAGCATAGGGATTTTGGAGCAATCCTAAGGCAGGGTCTGATGTTGACTGTAGGGAGACAGCCTGAGGGGATGCAAGGGAGAAGATTATGGTGGGAAATGCCCCTGGAGGAGAGCCACGCAACCACTGGAAGCAAGGGGATACTGCTGAGTCAGGCGTAGGGGGTGGAGCCATAACCTGCCACATGCCATCATCTGCAGCTGAACAATACAGGCTGGGTCTTCAAGCACCTGAGGCAAACCCCAGCAAATGTGTCCCTGTTATTGCCTGATATGCTGAACACCAGAGTAGGACCCCAGCCAGGGGGCCTCTTTGTGTGCTGGATGTGCCAAGCAACAGAGAAGGACCCCAGGCAGAAGAGACCTCTAAATGCCTAAATGGGTGGAGCAATGGAGAAGGACTAGCTTAAGAGGCCTTCCTATTGCCAGCTGCCATAGGCTAGATAAAGAATCTGATAGGACCACAGCTTCTGTGGCTGAGATAGTCCATGCACACTTGGAGTAGTCAGAGTCCCTGCTGCCCAAGCAGCTGTGCCACCTCATGTTCAATCCTCACTGGGACAGAACTGCCACAGGCTAGAAAAAGTCCTGTGTCTGCCCGTGTGGGGTCGCTTCAGGTGAGTCCAGTTCTTTGTGACCCTGTAGACTGTGGCCTGCCAGTCTTCTCTATCCAAGAGATTCTCCAGGCAAGAATAGTGGAGTGGGTTTCCATACCCTTCTAGAGCACTATATTTTTGCTGCCCTAGCTGTCAACTCCCCAGAGTAGCTAGTGCCACCAGGGCCCTTGCAAACCAAGCAGCTGAACCACCTCCACATCTGGCGCTCACTGGGGCAGACTTATGTCCTCCAGGATAGCCTTCGAGCAAACCCCTATAGATCTCCCACATGAAGAGGTGGAGATAAAACCACACTTGAAACCCAGGGGCAGTGTGGCTAAAGAAGAGGACTCAAAATCTTCCCACAAGTTGTACAAGTGGCAGATTAAATTCACATGATCAATGAGGCAAATTCTGTGTCTATGGAATATATGAAGGAACATTCAGAGTTCTCAAAAAAGAAAATGCGTAGTTCTGACAGCTGTGGACACTGGAGGCAAGAATATACAGGAGTAGGACCAGATTAGAGTCTGAGCTGCCCCCAAACAAGTCCAGAGACAAGTGTAGTGTTGGAGGGCATCCTAGGGAGGTGAGGTGGACTGTGACTCCCAGCAAGGGAAAGGACGCTAATAGCAGAGACTCAAGCAAAACATTTATTATTCTTATATGTTGATTTATCCTGTAGTTTCTTCTGTATTTTTTCTATTTTTTTCCTTTTTCCCCCCTCTGTTGTTGTAGTTGTCTATTTTATTAGTGCTATTAAATCTATTCAAGATTTTGAGAAAAATTTTTTTTATCACACTTTTTATTTCTTTTATATATTTCTGACTCTATTTTGACTTTTTGAGGATTTGTGAGTTTTTCTTTTTTCTATTTCTTTTTTTCTTTTTAACTGTCTCTTTTTTATTAATCTTCATTTTAAAGTTGTTAAAAAGTATTATCTTTTTGTACATTTATTCCTTTGTATGCTTTTCATATTGTTCTTTTCCCATTGCAATTAATCTTTAATATGTATAAATTTTCTTTATATACTTCTTTTTAACTTTGCATTTCTATTCTTTCTTTCTTTCTTTTTTTCTTTCCTTTCTCTTTCTCACTATATTTGTTTTGTTTTTGTTGCTTTATTCTCAAGTTGACACTTTGCTTTAGTTTTATAGTTTTTGCTCTTTAGTTAGTTTTGTTCTTAACTATATGATATCATTTTTGGTTTGTTTTGTTCATGGGGTCAATCTATTATATATATATATATATATATATTTGATGGTTTTGGTTTTGATTATGAGTGTATATTTATGTGTATATATTCCATTATTTTAGTTATTATTTCCCTGATTTTATAATTGCCATGAGTCTGGGGTTGTGTCTTTTGTTTCCTGTTTTAGTGTATTTGTATTAACCCATTTAATGCCATAACAAACCACCTGTGGAATCTCCATGCCCAGCCAGAGATCAAGCCCTGAGTCTTCAGAGTGGAAGTGCTGACTCCTAACCCTAGGGAGTATCAAATAGTGAGAACTCCTAAAGAGGCAACCACTTGTGTACAAAACCAAGCATCACAAAACAGCCAGTAGCACCCTGTGCAGGGCGCTTCATCCAAACAATAAACAAGGCAAAAATCAAGCCCAGTCATCAGTAGACAGGATTACCCCCTCACTCATTGATGCCTATCAGAGGGGAAGCAAAACAAAACAAAAATCCTCATCTCTTCTGACCAAGAAGAAAAAGTGAGAAATGAAGTTGCTCAGTCATGTCCGAGTCTTTGTGACCCCATGGACTGTAGTCTACAAGGCTTCTCTGTCCACGGAATTTTCCAGGCAAGAGTATTGGAGTAGGTTGCCATTTCCTTCTCTAGGGGATCTTCCCCACCCAGGAATCGAACCCGGGTCTCCCACATTGTAGGCAGATGCTTTACTGTCTGAGCCACCAAGTCACACCTTACATGAGGCTTACACAAAACACTAGACCAATCTTATGAGGACAGTAACCAAAAGAAAGAAAGAAAAATCCAATCTTGAAACTTGGAAAAAGGAGACATCAAACACAATAAGCTGAAAAACAAAAATAATGAAAAGGCAGAGAAGTACTGTGCAAATGAAAGAAAAACCTATAAACACACAAGTCCAAATAAATGAAGAGGAAATAAGCAAACCACTTGAAAAAGAATTCAGAATAATGATAGTAAAGATGATCCAAAACCTTTCAAATAGAATGGAGAAAAGGCAAGAATTCATTAACAAAGATCTAGAAGAATTAAAGAATAATCATACAGAGACAATGAACACAATTACTGCATTTAAAAATACTTTAGAAAGAATCAATAGCAGAATATCTGAATCAGAAGAGTGGATCAGTGAGCTGGAAGATAGAATGATGGAAATAACTGCTGAAGAGTAGAATCAAGTATAAAAAATGAAAATAACTGATGATAGTCTCAGAAACCTCTGGGACAATATTAAACACACCAACATTCTAATTTAGGGGTCCCAGAAGAAGAGCCAAAAAAGGATTTGAGAAAAACTTTTAAGAGATTACAACTGAAAAATTTCTCCAGCATGGGAAAGGAAATAGGCAATCAAGTCTAAGAAATGCAGAGAGCCTCATACAGGACAAATATGCCAAGACATGTAATAATCAAATCAACAAAGAATTAAAAAGCAGAGACATTACTTTGCCAACAAAGATCCATCTAGTCAAGGTTATGGTAATGTATGGATGTGAGAGTTGGATTGTAAAGAAAGCTGAGAGCTGAAGAATTGATGCTTTTGAACTGTGGTGTTGGAGAAGACTCTTGAGAGTCCCTTGGACTGCAAGGAGATCCAACCAGTCCATTCTAAAGGAGATCAGTCCTGAGTGTTCATTGGATGGACTGATGCTGAAGCTGAAACTCCAATACTTTGGCCAACTCTCTCATGCAAAGAGTTGACTCACTGGAAAAGACTTTGATGCTGGGGGAGATTGGGGGCAGGAGGAGAAGGGGACAACAGAGGATGAGATGCCTGGATGGCATCACTGACTCAGTGGACATGAGTTTGAGTAAACTCTGGGAGTTGGTGATGGACAGGGAGGCCTGGTATGCTGCGATTCATGGGGTTGCAGAGTCAAACATGACTGAACAACTGAACTGAACTGAAACACAAAGAAAGAAAAATAAATTCAAAGAGACATATATAGTCAGGAAGTACAAGAGAAGATAAAGGTCTACAAAAAGAAACCAAAATGCTTAAGAAAATGGCAATAGGAACATATATACCAATAATTACTTTAAATGTACAAAAACAAACAAACAAACATATATATGCTGTCTACAGGAAACCCACTTCAGACTTAAAGATATATATAGACTGAAAGTGAGAGGATAGAAAATATATTCCATGCAAATGGAAATCAAAAGACAGATGGAATAGGAATCCTTATATCAGACAAAACAATTGTAAATATCTATGCATCCAACATAGGGACACCTCAATATGTAAGACAAACACTAACAGACAAAAAAGTAGAAACTGAAAGTAATCCAGTAATAGAAGGAGACTTTAACACCCCACTTACACCAATGGACAGACCATCAAAACAGAAAATTAATAAGGAAGCACAAGACTTATATGTCACATTGAATCAGAGAGATCTCATTGTTACTTTCAGGACATTTCATCCAAATGTAGAAGAATGAACCTTCTCAAGTGCACATGTAAACTTCTCCAGGATAGACAAAATCTTGGGTCATAAATCAAACCTCAGTAAATTTAAGAAAGCTGAAATCATATCAATCATCTTTTCTGACCACAATGTTTTGAAACTAAATATCAATTACAGGAAAAAAAAAAAAAAAGAAAAACAAACACATGGAAATTAAACAATACATTTCTAAGTAACAATAGGTTACTGATGAAATCAAAGGGAAATAAAAAAGTTCCTAGAAACAAATGTCAATGAAAACATAACTCAAACCCACAGGATGCAGCAAAAGCAGTTCTGAGAGAAAAGTTTATAGCAAATACAATACTACTGTGGGAAATAACAAAAACATTGACTAGACAACATAAATGTACACCTAAAACAGCTGGAAAAACAAGGACAACAACAACCACAAAAAGCTCCAAAGTTAACAGAAGAAAAGAAATCATAAATTTCAGAGCAGAAATAAATGAAAAGGAAATGAAAGAAACAATAGTAAAGCTTAATAAAACTAAAAGCTTGTTCTTTGAGACAATAAACAAAACAGACAAACTTTTAGTCATACTCATCAAGAAAAAGAGAGAGAAGAAACAAAACAACAAAATCAGAAATGAAAAAGGAGGGGTTGCAACAGATAATGCAGAAATACAAAGGGTTATAAGAGACTACTATGAACAACTATACGGCAATAAAATGAACAAACTGGAAGAAATGGACAGATTCTCAGAAAAGCCCAATCTTCCAAGACTGAACCAGGAAGAAATAAAAATTATGAACAACCCAATTACAAGCATTAAAATTGAAACTATGATTAAAAAAACAAAAACAAAAACAAAAAAAACTCCCCCAAAACACAAGCCCAGGACCAGAGGGCTTCACAGATGAATTCTATCAAGATTTTAGAGAAGAGATATTGCCTATCCTTCTAAAACTTTCAAAAAATTACAGAGGAAAGAACAATTCCAAACTCATTCTACAAGGCCACCATCACCCTGATACCAAAACACACACACAAATAAAATGAGGCCAATATCACTGATGAACATACATGAAAAAATGCTCAACAAAATCCTATCAAACAGAATTCAATAATATATTATAAATCTCATACAGCATGACCCAGTTAGGTTTATTCCAGAGATGCAAGGATTCTTCAATATATGATAATTAATCAATGTGATACACCATACTAAGAAACTGAAAGATAAAAATCATATAATAATCTCAATAGAAGAAGCAAAAGCCTTTGACAAAATTCAACACCCTTTTATGATTAAAACTCTTTAAAATGGGCATAGAGAGAACCTACCTCAGTATAGTAAAATCTCTGGGTTACATGTGCTTTAATTTGCTTCCTGGGCCTCCTGGAGGCTGCTCTCCAGGTGGAGGCGCTAGGCTGGGCTCTCCTGCAGCAGGCCCCCCACGCCAGCCCTGCAGACCTTCGGGAAGGGCTGTATCCTCCTCCAGGCCACCCGTGCCTTCCACGAACTTCTGTAGGTGATCTTGGTGAACGGCCATGGCCCGAGCAGCTCCACTATGTTGGCCCACTCCAGCACCTCCTTCTCCAGCAGCCGCCTGCCCACCTTGTCCACCTGCTCACGGCAGTGTGTGAGCAGGTCCAAGGTGCACGCATGTGTGGAGCCAATGAGCTGCCGCACCTCCTCGTCTATGAGCTGGGCCATGGCCTCGCTCAACGGCTTCTCCACCAGCACCTTGCTTGGCTGTGGGAAATAGAAGGACACTTGGCCCAGCTTCTCATTCATCCCAAACTGCACGATCTGAGCATAGGTGCTCTGCGTGACCTTCTCCAGATCATCCTGGGCCCCCGTGGTGACACGCCCGAAGAACAGCTGCTCAGCCACGTGGCTGCCCAGCATGGTGCACAAGCGGTCTAAGAGCTGCTCCCGTGTGTACAGGTGCTGCTCCCTGGGCAGGCACTGGGCATAGCCGAGCCCCTTGCCCCGGGGGATGATGGACACCTTGAGCAGGAGGTCTGTGTGTTCCAGGAACCAGCCCACCACCGCATGGCCAGCCTCGTGGTAGGCCACCGTCATCTTCTTGCCAGATTGCAGGACCTGTGTCTTCTTCTCAAGGCCTGCAGGAGAGCCCAGCCTAGCACCTCAGCCTGGAGAGCAGCCTCTGGGATCCCCAGGATGCAAATTAAAACACATGTAAACCGAAGCAATGGCACCCCACTCCAGTACTCTTGTCTGGAAAATCCCATGGACAGAGAAGCCTGGTGGACTGCAGTCCATGGGGTCGCTAAGAGTCGGACTTGAAAGGATTGAGCGACTTCACTTTCACTCTTCACTTTCATACATTGGAGAAGGAAGTGGCAACCCACTCCAGTGTTCTTGCTGGAGAATCCCAAGGATGGGGGAGCCTTGTGGGCTGCCGTATATGAGGTCACATTGAGTCGGACATGATTAAAGTGATTTAGCAGGAGCAGCATATATGATAAGTCCACAGCAAGAATTATTCTCAATGGTGAAAACCTGAAAGCATTCCCTCTAAGATCAGGAAAAAGATAAGGGTGTCCACTCTCACATCTATTGTTCAAAATAGTTTTGGAAATCCTAGCTATGGCAATCAGAGAAGAAGAAGATATAAAAGGAATCCAAATTGGAAGAAGAAGTGAAGTTCTCACTGTTTGCAGATGACATGATACTGTACACAGAAAACCCTAAAGATAGTATCAGAAAACTATCTTTGGCGAAGGACAGGGAGGCCTGTGGTGCTGCAGTCCATGGATTCACAAACAGTCGGACACGACTGAGTGACTGAACTGAACAACGAAATATCAGAAGGAGAAATTAAGGAATCAATCCCATTCACCATTACAACAAAAAGAGTAAAACTTCTAGAATAAATATACCTCAGGAGACAAAGAATTGTATACAAAGAACTGTATATTATAAAACACTGATGAAAGAAATCAAAGACAACATAGACAGATGGAGAGATATTCCAACTTCCTGGGCTGGAAGAATCAATATTATGAAAATGACTATATTACCAAACGCAATCTATAGATTCAATGCAATCCCTATCAAAGTACCAATGGCATTTTTCACAGAACTAGAACAAAAATGTCATAATTTATATGGAGACACAAAAGACCCTGTTTAGCCAATGCAGTTTTGAGAAAGAAGAGTAGAGCTAGAGGAATCAACCTTCCTGACTTCAGGTTATACCAAAAAGCTGTTGTCATCAGGATAGTATAGTACTGGCACAAAAACAGAAATATGCACCAATGGAACAAGATAGAGATCCCAGTAACAAACCCCCACACCTATGGATACCTTATTTTTGACAAAGGAGGCAAGAATATACAATGGGGCAAAAACAGCCTCTTCAATAAGTGGTGCTGGGAAAACTGGAGAGCTACATGTAAAAACATGAAATTAGAACACTTCCTAATACCATTCACAAAGATAAAACTCAAAATGAATTAAAGACCTACATGTAAGACCAGAAACTATAAAACTCTTAGAGGAAAACATAGGCAGAATACTCAGTAACATAAATCAAAGCAAGATCCTCTATGACCCACCTCCTAGAGTAATGGAAATAAAAGTAAACAAATAAACAAGTAGAGCTTAATTTAGCTTAAAATTTTTCCCATAGCAAAGGAAACTACAAATAAAGTGAAAAGATAACCCTCAGAATGGGAGCAAATAATAGCAAATGAAACAACAGATAGTGAATTAATTTCCAAAATTTATAAGCAGCTCTTACAAGTCAATATCAGAAAAACAAACAACCCAATCAAAAAGTGGGAAATAGATATAAACAGACATTTCTCCAAAGAAGACATATAGATAGCTAATGAACACATGAAAAATGCTCAACATTGTTCATTATTGGAGAAATGCAAATCAAAACTACAATGAGATATCACCTCACACTGGTCAGAATGGCAATCATCAAAAAGTCTGCAAACAATAATGCTGGAGAGGGTGTGGAGAAAAAGGAACACTCTTGCACTGTTGGTGGTAGTTTAAACTGATACAGCCACCATGGAAGATGGTATGGAGATTCCTTATAATACTAGGGATAAAACCACCATCAGTTCAGTTCAGTTCAATTCAGTCACTCAGTCGTGTCTGACTCTTTGCGNCAAAAAAAACTCCCCCAAAACACAAGCCCAGGACCAGAGGGCTTCACAGATGAATTCTATCAAGATTTTAGAGAAGAGATATTGCCTATCCTTCTAAAACTTTCAAAAAATTACAGAGGAAAGAACAATTCCAAACTCATTCTACAAGGCCACCATCACCCTGATACCAAAACACACACACAAATAAAATGAGGCCAATATCACTGATGAACATACATGAAAAAATGCTCAACAAAATCCTATCAAACAGAATTCAATAATATATTATAAATCTCATACAGCATGACCCAGTTAGGTTTATTCCAGAGATGCAAGGATTCTTCAATATATGATAATTAATCAATGTGATACACCATACTAAGAAACTGAAAGATAAAAATCATATAATAATCTCAATAGAAGAAGCAAAAGCCTTTGACAAAATTCAACACCCTTTTATGATTAAAACTCTTTAAAATGGGCATAGAGAGAACCTACCTCAGTATAGTAAAATCTCTGGGTTACATGTGCTTTAATTTGCTTCCTGGGCCTCCTGGAGGCTGCTCTCCAGGTGGAGGCGCTAGGCTGGGCTCTCCTGCAGCAGGCCCCCCACGCCAGCCCTGCAGACCTTCGGGAAGGGCTGTATCCTCCTCCAGGCCACCCGTGCCTTCCACGAACTTCTGTAGGTGATCTTGGTGAACGGCCATGGCCCGAGCAGCTCCACTGTGTTGGCCCACTCCAGCACCTCCTTCTCCAGCAGCCGCCTGCCCACCTTGTCCACCTGCTCACGGCAGTGTGTGAGCAGGTCCAAGGTGCACGCATGTGTGGAGCCAATGAGCTGCCGCACCTCCTCGTCTATGAGCTGGGCCATGGCCTCGCTCAACGGCTTCTCCACCAGCACCTTGCTTGGCTGTGGGAAATAGAAGGACACTTGGCCCAGCTTCTCATTCATCCCAAACTGCACGATCTGAGCATAGGTGCTCTGCGTGACCTTCTTCAGATCATCCTGGGCCCCCGTGGTGACACGCCCGAAGAACAGCTGCNGCCATGCCCTCCTCTAGGGGATCTGTCTCTTATACACATCTAGATGTGTATAAGAGACAGGCTTCTCATTCATCCCAAACTGCACGATCTGAGCATAGGTGCTCTGCGTGACCTTCTTCAGATCATCCTGGGCCCCCGTGGTGACACGCCTGAAGAACAGCTGCTCAGCCACGTGGCTGCCCAGCATGGTGCACAAGCGGTCTAAGAGCTGCTCCCGTGTGTACAGGTGCTGCTCCCTGGGCAGGCACTGGGCATAGCTGAGCCCCTTGCCCCGGGGGATGATGGACACCTTGAGCAGGAGGTCTGTGTGTTCCAGGAACCAGCCCACCACCGCATGGCCAGCCTCGTGGTAGGCCACCGTCATCTTCTTGCCAGATTGCAGGACCTGTGTCTTCTTCTCAAGGCCTGCAGGAGAGCCCAGCCTAGCACCTCAGCCTGGAGAGCAGCCTCTGGGATCCCCAGGATGCAAATTAAAACACATGTAAACCGAAGCAATGGCACCCCACTCCAGTACTCTTGTCTGGAAAATCCCATGGACAGAGAAGCCTGGTGGACTGCAGTCCATGGGGTCGCTAAGAGTCGGACTTGAAAGGATTGAGCGACTTCACTTTCACTCTTCACTTTCATACATTGGAGAAGGAAGTGGCAACCCACTCCAGTGTTCTTGCTGGAGAATCCCAAGGGTGGGGGAGCCTTGTGGGCTGCCGTATATGAGGTCACATTGAGTTGGACATGATTAAAGTGATTTAGCAGGAGCAGCATATATGATAAGTCCACAGCAAGAATTATTCTCAATGGTGAAAACCTGAAAGCATTCCCTCTAAGATCAGGAAAAAGATAAGGGTGTCCACTCTCACATCTATTGTTCAAAATAGTTTTGGAAATCCTAGCTATGGCAATCAGAGAAGAAGAAGATATAAAAGGAATCCAAATTGGAAGAAGAAGTGAAGTTCTCACTGTTTGCAGATGACATGATACTGTACACAGAAAACCCTAAAGATAGTATCAGAAAACTATCTTTGGCGAAGGACAGGGAGGCCTGTGGTGCTGCAGTCCATGGATTCACAAACAGTCGGACACGACTGAGTGACTGAACTGAACAACGAAATATCAGAAGGAGAAATTAAGGAATCAATCCCATTCACCATTACAACAAAAAGAGTAAAACTTCTAGAATAAATATACCTCAGGAGACAAAGAATTGTATACAAAGAACTGTATATTATAAAACACTGATGAAAGAAATCAAAGACAACATAGACAGATGGAGAGATATTCCAACTTCCTGGGCTGGAAGAATCAATATTATGAAAATGACTATATTACCAAACGCAATCTATAGATTCAATGCAATCCCTATCAAAGTACCAATGGCATTTTTCACAGAACTAGAACAAAAATGTCATAATTTATATGGAGACACAAAAGACCCTGTTTAGCCAATGCAGTTTTGAGAAAGAAGAGTAGAGCTAGAGGAATCAACCTTCCTGACTTCAGGTTATACCAAAAAGCTGTTGTCATCAGGATAGTATAGTACTGGCACAAAAACAGAAATATGCACCAATGGAACAAGATAGAGATCCCAGTAACAAACCCCCACACCTATGGATACCTTATTTTTGACAAAGGAGGCAAGAATATACAATGGGGCAAAAACAGCCTCTTCAATAAGTGGTGCTGGGAAAACTGGAGAGCTACATGTAAAAACATGAAATTAGAACACTTCCTAATACCATTCACAAAGATAAAACTCAAAATGAATTAAAGACCTACATGTAAGACCAGAAACTATAAAACTCTTAGAGGAAAACATAGGCAGAATACTCAATGACATAAATCAAAGCAAGATCCTCTATGACCCACCTCCTAGAGTAATGGAAATAAAAGTAAACAAATAAACAAGTAGAGCTTAATTTAGCTTAAAATTTTTCCCATAGCAAAGGAAACTACAAATAAAGTGAAAAGATAACCCTCAGAATGGGAGCAAATAATAGCAAATGAAACAACAGATAGTGAATTAATTTCCAAAATTTATAAGCAGCTCTTACAAGTCAATATCAGAAAAACAAACAACCCAATCAAAAAGTGGGAAATAGATATAAACAGACATTTCTCCAAAGAAGACATATAGATAGCTAATGAACACATGAAAAATGCTCAACATTGTTCATTATTGGAGAAATGCAAATCAAAACTACAATGAGATATCACCTCACACTGGTCAGAATGGCAATCATCAAAAAGTCTGCAAACAATAATGCTGGAGAGGGTGTGGAGAAAAAGGAACACTCTTGCACTGTTGGTGGTAGTTTAAACTGATACAGCCACCATGGAAGATGGTATGGAGATTCCTTATAATACTAGGGATAAAACCACCATCAGTTCAGTTCAGTTCAATTCAGTCACTCAGTCGTGTCTGACTCTTTGCGACTCCCTGAATCGCAGCATGCCAGGCCTCCCTGTCCATCACCAACTCCCGGAGTTCACTTAGACTTGCTTCCATCGAGTCAGTGATGCCATCCAGCCATCTCATCCTCTGTTGTCCCCTTCTCCTCCTGCCTTCAATCCCTCCCAGCATCAGAGTTTTTTCCAATGAATCAACTCTTCGCATGACGTGGCCAAAGTACTGGAGTTTCAGCTTTAGCATCATTCCCTCCAAAGAAATCCTAGGGCTGATCTCCTTCACAATGGACTGGTTGGATGTCCTTGCAATCCAAGGGACTCTCAAGAGTCTTCTCCAACACCACAGTTCAAAAGCATCAATTCTTCGGTGCTCAACTTTCTTCACAGTCCAACTCTCACATCCATAGATGACCACTGGAAAAACCATAGCCTTGACTAGATGGACCTTTGTTGGCAAAGTAATGTCTCTGCTTTTCAATATGTTATCTAGGTTGGTCATTACTTTTCTTCCAAGGAGTAAGCATCTTTTAATTTCATGGCTGCAGTCACCATATCACCCAGCAAGTCCACTCCTAGACATATATCTTGAGGAAATCAAAATTGAAAAAGACATATGCACCCCAATGTTCATTGCAGCACTATTTACAAAAGATAGGACATGGAAGCCACTGAATATAGCATTCCATTACTCTAGATGTACATCAACAGATGAGTGGATAAATCTATGGTACATATGTACAATGGAGTATTACTCATCCATAAAAAGGAATACATACATTTTAGTAAATTCTAAAGAGGTGGATGAACCTAGAGCCTATTATATACAGTGAAGTAAGTCAGAAAGATAAATATCATATTCTAAAGTATATATATGGAATCTAGAAGGATGATCGGGGAAGGCAATGGCACCCCACCCCAGTACTCTTGCCTGGAGAATCCAATGGACAGAGTAGCCTGGTGGGCTGCAGTCCATGGGGTCGCTAACAGTCGGACAGACTAAGCGACTTCGCTTTCACTTTTCTCTTTCATGCGTTGGAGAAGGAAATGGCAACCCACTCCAGTATTCTTGCCTGGAGAATCCCAGGGATGGGGGAGCCTGGTGGGCTGCCGTCTATGGAGTCACACAGAGTCGGACACGACTGAAGTGACTTAGCAGCAGCAGCAGTAGCAGCAGAAGGATGATATCAATGAATTTATCTGCAGGGCAGCAATGAAGAAATAGACATAGCTAACAGATGTATGGACACAGGATATGGGGAGGAGAGGGTGAGATTTATGGAGAGGGTAATATGGAAACTTACATTATCATATGTAAAATAGAGAGCCAATGAGAATTTGCTGTATGACCCAGGGAATTCAAACAGTGGCTCTGTATCAACCTAGAGGGGTGGGATGGGGAGGCAGATGGGAGACAGGCTCAAACTGGAGGAGACATATGTGTACCTATGGCTTATTTATGTTGATGTTTGACAGAAAACAACAAAATTCTGTAAAGCAACTCAATTTTTTTAAAAAGATTTTTTTTTAAGTAATAATAAAGAATACTGGAGTAGGTTGTCATGCCCTCCTCTAGGGGATCTTCCCAACCTAGGGACTGAACTCATGCCTCTTAAGTCTCTTGTATTGTAGGCAGGATCTTTACCACTAGTGCCACCTAATATAGCATTAAAAAAAGGAGGGGAGATGGTAGTTAAAGTAAATAGAAGGCAAATATTTTTAAGGTTAAACAGCCTAATGAACCATTACATCTTATAGATCTTCATTTGTTGCCAGATTTTAGATTTTTTTCCCCCCTCTTACAAGACAAAAATAGAAGATGCTCTAAATGTAGAAAATATGAAAGATAAAATCACATAAGCCAAATAATTCCAGTATTACTTTGATATCATTGTGCAAACTGGGAAATAAACCTAGAGGAAAAACGGTAACTCAATTTTCCACTTCAAGACTTCTTAATTAATAAAACTAACATCATCTTCATTACATTCATGAATGATATTTATTTTAATTATGCTTTGAGAAAATATTTATCATCCCAGGGTCATCCCAGGTTGATTAAATAAATAAATAAACCATAAATTACATAAATCATGATAAATTGGAGTTGTTTTTTTTTTTAGTTACTTAAAAATCAAGAGCATTATTTACTACAACTAAAGGAGTTTACCTTTTTTAAAATAACTGCCACTCCTGATAAATTGGAAGAAAAATTCTTTTAACAACATAGAAGAAGAAAAAGGAAGAAATATAATGACAAAGGGAAACGAGGACAAAGAAGAATGAAGCCAAGACCTTCAAATCCTTCAACAGGGAGTACCCTGGTGGCACAGTGGTAAAGAATCTTCTTGCAAAGTAGGAAACCTGGGTCTGATCCCTGGGTTGGGAAGATTCCCTGGAGAAGAGAATGGCTACAACTCCTTGCCTGAAGAATTCCATGGACAGAGGAACCTGGCGAGCTACAGTCCACGGGGTTGCAAAGAGTCAGACATGACTGAGCAACTAACACATTCACTTCACCTGTTTGTTTCCAACAGGTTTGTTCCCAATCTGTTTTGTTCTGCTTTTTTAGTCTGGGAGAGGAGCACTGAAAAGACTGGAATGATGCCATTTCTTACTAATAGACTCACAATAAAAAGGTACATTTTAAAACTGATAAAATAATGCATTGATAATTTTAAGAAAATTAAGAAAAAATTTAATTATTTAATTTTATTTAAAGAAAGACACAAAACACCAATGGATTAAAAAAAAATGATTTTGTATGTTTAAAGGATCAGTTATTTTCATCTTAGATAAACCATCACAAAATAAATGCCTGGAAAATAAAAATACTCAGATAATTCTAGAAATAATATAATTGCTAAACCAACCTCAAATGGATTTGAACTATTTAAAACCTGCCTATATATGAGTACCAAGGAAAAAATCCTAAGAGTTTTGATGAACTTCTATAACTTAAGCAATATAATTTTTTAAAAGTGTGTTTACTACATAACTAAGTATGATTTAGGCCACTGTTGCTAGGAATACATCAAAAGCTTCAGCTTATAATTTGCACAAGATGGATTCCCCCACTCTTGCACCAAACTTTTAGAAAAGATAGAATATATATNAAAAAATCCTAAGAGTTTTGATGAACTTCTATAACTTAAGCAATATAATTTTTTAAAAGTGTGTTTACTACATAACTAAGTATGATTTAGGCCACTGTTGCTAGGAATACATCAAAAGCTTCAGCTTATAATTTGCACAAGATGGATTCCCCCACTCTTGCACCAAACTTTTAGAAAAGATAGAATATATATATATATATATATATTATATATATATATATATATTTAGTAATTGTATAAATCCTTAAAAAAGAAAATCAGTAAAGACAACACCAGGAAAAGGGAAGAGGCATGGGTCCAGCAATAAATTTACACCTGAAAGCATTGAGACTTCCTCCTAGCAGGTAACACACACCCCACAGCTATTCATATCCTCAATACCAGCTTCAGTACCAAAGAAAGCAGCTTCAGAAGCATGCCATCTTGGAGGCCAAACATCTAAGAAAGACCAACACTACTCAAATCTTGTACAAGCCCCTCTGTCCCTGTCCTTTGAAGTGAAAAGCTTTTGTTTTAGTCTCTGGGTCTTCTTCTGAGTCTTTAAAGGCTGCTTCAGAGCTCATGATTAGGAATGTGATGTATGAAAAAAAGTGAATTGCTGTTAGGCTGGGAAACTGGTAACAATTTAGACTATAAATTGGCCACATGAGAGAACCAAATTCCCAAGTCCCAGAAAGGTGTCAACAAAGGCCTGACACACATGCCCAAAGTTGTTTTTACAAGTAGACCCCAATCAGATGAAAGCTGATGACCACAGCATACAGACACTAGGTTGGTTGAAAATAGATTGTTGATAATGTAAGAAATTTCACCTTGATGCCAACCCATCCAAGAATAGTGCAAGAGGCTATCACACACTGTGCAGTCCACTCACCAACACTGATATTAAAACCCCCTCCCAGGAAGTCACTGGGGATTTAGAGTCTTTCAAACATGTGCTGCCCATACTCCTTGCTCAGTGCCTGCAATAATGCTACACTTTCCTTCAACACAACCTTATGTCAGTAGATTGCCTTTACCCTATCAGTTTAGTTCAGTCAGTCAGTCACGTCCAACTCTGTAACACCATGGACTACAGCAGACCAGGTTTCCCTGTCCATCACCAACTCCCAGAGCTTGCTCAAACTCATGGACAAACAGTCCGTGATGCCATACAACCGTCTCATCTCTGTCGTCCCCTTCTCCAGGGTCTTTTCACATCAGGTGGCCAAAGTATTGGAGCTTCAGCATCAGTCCTTCCAATGAATATTCAGCATTGATTTCCTTTAGGATNATCACCAACTCCCAGAGCTTGCTCAAACTCATGGACAAACAGTCCGTGATGCCATACAACCGTCTCATCTCTGTCGTCCCCTTTTCCAGGGTCTTTTCACATCAGGTGGCCAAAGTATTGGAGCTTCAGCATCAGTCCTTCCAATGAATATTCAGCATTGATTTCCTTTAGGATTGACTGGTTTGATCTTTGTGGAGCCCAAGAGACTCTGAAGAGTCTTCTCCAACACCACAGTTAAAAAGCACAGATTCTTTGGCACACAGCTTTCCTTATGGTCCAACTCTCACATCCATACAAGACTACTGGAAAAACCATAGCTTTGACCAGACAGACCCTTGTTGACAAAATAATGTCTCTGCTTTTGAATATGCTATCTATGTTGGTCATAGCTTTTCACCCAAGGAACAAACATCTTGTAATTTCATGGCTGCACTTACCATCTGCAGTGATTTTGGAGCCCTCTAAAATAAAGTCAGTCAGTTCCTATTGTTTCCCCATCTATTTGCCATGAAGTGATGGGACCAGATGCCATGATCTTAGTTTTTTGAATGTTGAGTTTTAAGCCAACTTTTTCACTCTCCTCTCTCACTTTCACCAAGAGGCTCTTTAGTTCTTCTTCACTTCCTGACATAAGGGTGGTGTCATCTGCATATCTGAGATTATGATATTTCTCTCAGCAGTCTTTATTCCAGCTTGTGTTTCATCCTATCCAGCGTTTTGCATGATGTACTCTGAATATAAGTTTCATAAGCACGGTGACAACATACCTGAGGAACTCCTTTCCCAATGTGGAAACAGTCTGTTCTTCCATGTCTGGTTCTAACTGTTGCTTCTTGACCTGCATACAAATTTATCAGGAGGCAGGTCAAGTGGTCTGATATTCCCATCTTTTGAAGAATTTTGCACAGTTTGTTATGATCCACAGTCAAAGAGTTTGGTGTATTCAATAAAGCAGAAGTAGATGTTTTTTCTGGAATTCTCTTGGTTTTTCTACGATCCAATGGATGTTGGCAATTTGATCTCTGTTTCCTCTGCCTTATCTAAATCCAGCTTGAACACATGGAAGTTCATGGTTCACATACTATTAAAGCTTGGCTTGGAGAATTTTGAGCATTACTTTGCTAGCATGTGAGATAAGTGCAATCGTGCAGTAGTTTGAACATTCTTTGGCATTGCCTTTCTTTGGGATTGGAATGAAAACTGACATTTTCCAGTCCTGTGACCACTGCTGAGTTTTCCAAATTTGCTGGCATATTGAGTGCAGCCCTTTCACAGCATTATCTTTAGGATTTGAAATAGTTCAACTGAAGTTCCATCACCTCTACTAGCTTTGTTTGTAGTGATGCTTCCTAAGGCCTAATGAAAACAGAACAATAGGGTCTAATAGTCCACTGCTGAGTTTTCCAAATTTGCTGGCATATTGAGTGCAGCCCTTTCACAGCATTATCTTTAGGATTTGAAATAGTTCAACTGAAGTTCCATCACCTCTACTAGCTTTGTTTGTAGTGATGCTTCCTAAGGCCTAATGAAAACAGAACAATAGGGTCTAATAGCATGGTCCAAATGAGACCTGAAAACAAAGGATAAGGGAAAAAAAGCTATAAACATTCAAATAGGAATGATAGATTATCTTAAATGAAGAAAATATGTTTATTTTAATCTTATGATTTGTGAAATTAAATACAAGAACTATTGTAACAATATCTTTCAAATGCTGTGTGAAAAGAATTTAAATCTAGAAATCCCTACTAGTCCAACTTTCATTCAAGATAAATGGACTCAAGAAAGTCATTTGTAAACATCTTGAGGCCTTGGAAAATAGATCATGCACAAAATATTTTCTAAACAACCAGAAGGAAAAGTGCTAGGAGGAAAACTGAGTGAATTAATACAATCGATTGTAATACTTAAATAGGCACCAGTTAGAAACAATGATTTTAACAACTTGACAACTTTAACAAACTGCTTAATTACAACAAAAGTACAGAGTGAATTGCAACACAAGTGCAATCTGATTATGTAGTATATTCAGCATATTGATTTGTCTAGGGAAGAATATGACCATTGATTAAATCTATACTTTTTTTTTGGAGAAGGCAATGGCAACCCACTCCAGTGTTCTTGACTGGAGAATCCCAGGGATGGGGAGTCTGGTGAGCTACCGTCTATAGGGTTGCACAGAGTTGGACACGACTGAAGCGACAGCAGCAGCAGCAGCATACTTGTTTTAAAAGATACAGATGAATTTTGTATTAAAATGCAAGCATATTCCTAGACATTTATTTTAGGGAAATGAAAATATACATCTGTACAAAAATCTGTTCATAAATATTGACAGCAGATTTTTTTTTTTTTAATAGACCCAGTCTGGAAATAACCTAATTCCCTTAAGGGGTGAGTGGATAAACAAAATCCAGGATACCTATAAAATGGATGAATTGCCAAGGAATGAACTACAGAATCACACAAAATTTAGATTTAAAGTGAAAAAAAAATCTCAAAGTATACAAACTGTATGGCTGCATTTATAGTACATTGCTTTTTAAATTTATTTTTTAATTGAAGGATAATTTCTTTACAGAATTGTGTTGGTTTCTGCCAAATATCAACATGGATCAGCCATAGGTATGCATATGTTCCCTCCCTCTTGAACCTCTCTCCCACCTCTCTCACCTTCCCAACCCTCTAGGTATAAGCAGCCTCTTTGATTATGTGTGTGTATGTGTGTGGGTGTGTTTGTGTGTTAGTTGCTCAGTTGTGTCTGATTCTTTTCGAACCCATAGTCTGTAACCCACAAGACTCCTCTGTCCATAGGATTCCCCAGGCAAGAATTCTCTAGGAGATCTTCCTGAACCAGTGATCAAACCCAGGTCTCTAGCATCGTAGGCAGGTTCTTTCACTGTTTGAGCTATTTGGGAAACCCTGCACATGGAACAACAGACTGATTCCAAATAGGAAAAGGAATACATCAAGGCTGTATATTGTCTCCTTGCTTATTTAACTTATATGCAGAGTACATCATGAGAAACGCTGGAATAGAGGAAACACAAGCTGGAATCAAGATTGCCGGGAGAAATATCAATAACCTCAGATATGCTGATGACACCACCCTTATGGCAGAAAGTGAGGAGGAGCTAAAAAGCCTCTTGATGAAAGTGAAGGAGGAGAGTGAAAAAGTTGGCTTAAAGCTCAACATTCAGAAAACGAAGATCATGGCATCCGGTCCCATCACTTCATGGGAAATAGATGGGGAAACAGTGGAAACAGTGTCAGAC
>SJYX01016571.1:101935-136659 GCA_006410675.1 Oreotragus oreotragus | reverse complement strand
CTGGATGGCATCATGGACTCGATGGACGTGAGTCTGAGTGAACTCCGGGAGATGGTGATGGACAGGGAGGCCTGGCGTGCTGCGATTCATGGGGTTGCAAAGAGTCGGACACGACTGAGCGATTGAACTGAACTGAAAGATTATATATACTGATGCCAATTCTGGAGTTTAATAATGTGCTGTAGTTATATAAAATGTTATAATTATAGAAGACAGTGATGGGTATGTCTGTTCTGTTTTTGTAACTTCTGTGGTTCTATTAATATAATTATTCCAAAACATAAAGTTTAAAAAATAGAAACAAAAATCCAAGTATAGCTCCTAAAATTAAAAATTATAACTGCCAAGCCAGTAAAGGGGAAAATGCAATGATCCAATAAATGGCAACAAAGATGAAAATAAATAAATAAGCCAAAAATAGAAGGGCAAATAAATAATGTGGCAAAAATAAGCACAAGCTCTCCAATAGTGCCATGAAAGAAAATGAGTTATAGGCAATTATTTAAAATATAGAGAATATCACACAGCCAAATTGCTCATAATTGACCCATTTAATATCAAATGGCAGAGGAATATTGAAAAGTATAAGATGTCCAAAGTAATATATGATGAAATAGATTAGTTGTTGAACCATTATAATCAAAAAGGAAAGTTCTCAGATGGACAAAGATGGATAACAAATGATATGAGTTCCAAATATTTATGTACTTTATACACAGCCTTAAAATATATAAAGAAAAAAAAACTGATTAATCTTTCATAAAACTGCTGCTGCTGCTAAATCTCTTCAGCTGTGTCTGACTCTGTGCGACCCCGTAGATGGCAGCCCATCAGGCTCCCCTGTCCCTGGGATTCTCCGGGCAAGAACACTGGAGTGGGTTGCCATTTCCTTCTCCAATGCATGAAAGTGAAGAGTGAAAGTGAAGTCGCTCAGTCGTGTCCGATTCTTAGTGACCCCATGGACTGCAGCCTACAAGGCTCCTCCGTCCATGGGATTTTCCAGCAAGAGTACTGGAGTGTTGTGCCATTGCCTAAACAAATTATAAATCATATTTGATGTCTTAGTATAACTCTCTAAGAAACTAATGGATGAAATACCTAAAAAGAGAAGAATTCATTGAGGTTATGAATGATATAGGTTATGAATAAAATATAAAGCAAAAACAATGTCCAACTGTAGATATGTCTGGTGATGGAAATAAAGTCTGATGCTGTAAAGAGCAATATTGCATAGGAAACTGGAGTGTTAGGTCCATGAATCAAGGTAAATTAGAAGTGGGCAAACAGGAGACAGCAAGAGAGAACATCGACATTTTAGGAACAAGAGAACTAAAACGGAGTGGAAAGGGTGACCTTAATTCAGATGAACATTATATCTACTACTGTGGGCAAGAATCTCTTCAGTTCAGTTCAGTCGCTCAGTCGTGTCTGACTCTTTGCGACCCCATGAATCGCAGCACGCGATTCCATCACCATCTCCTGGAGTTCACTCAGACTCACGTCCATCGAGTCCGTGATGCCATCTAACCATCTCATCCTCGGTCGTCCCCTTCTCCTCCTGCCCCCAATCCCTCACAGCATCAGAGTCTTTTCCAATGAGTCTTTTCCAATGAGGTGACCAAAGTACTGGAGTTTCAGCTTTAGCATCATTCCTTCCAAAGAAATCCCAGGGTTGATCTCCTTCAGAATGGACTGGTTGGATCTCCTTGCAGTCTAAGGGACTCTCAAGAGTCTTCTCCAACACCACAGTTCAAAAGCATCGATTCTTCGGTGCTCAGCTTTCTTCACAGTCCAACTTTCACATCCATACATGACCACAGGAAAAACCATAGCCTTGACTAGGCGGACCTTAGTCGGCAAAGTAATGTCTCTGCTTTTGAATATACTATCCAGGTTGGTCATAACTTTTCTTCCAAGGAGTAAGCGTCTTTTAATTTCATGGCTGCAGTCACCATCTGCAGTGATTTTGGAGCCCAAAAAAATAAAGTCTGACACTGTTTCCACTGTTTCCCCATCTATTTCCCATGAAGTGATGGGACCGGATGCCATGATCTTCGTTTTCTGAATGTTGAGCTTTAAGCCAACTTTTTCGCTCTCCTCCTTCACTTTCATCAAGAGGCTTTTTAGCTCCTCCTCACTTTCTGCCATAAGGGTGGTGTCATCAGCATATCTGAGGTTATTGATATTTCTCCCGGCAATCTTGATTCCAGCTTGTGTTTCTTCCAGTCCAGCGTTTCTCATGATGTACTCTGCATATAAGTTAAATAAGCAGGGAGACAATATACAGCCTTGACGTACTCCTTTTCCTATTTGGAACCAGTCTGTTGTTCCATGTCCAGTTCTAACTGTTGCTTCCTGACCTGCATACAGATTTCTCAAGAGGCAGGTTAGGTGGTCTGGTATTCCCATCTCTTTCAGAATTTTCCACAGTTTATTGTGATCCACACAGTCAAAGGCTTTGGCATAGTCAATAAAGCAGAAATAGATGTTTTTCTGGAACTCTCTTGCTTTTTCCATGATCCAGCGGATGTTGGCAATTTGATCTCTGGTTCCTCTGCCTGTTCTAAAACCAGCTTGAACATCAGGGAGTTCACGGTTCACATATTGCTGAAGCCTGGCTTGGAGAATTTTGAGCATTACTTTACTAGCGTGTGAGATGAGTGCAATTGTGCGGTAGTTTGAGCATTCTTTGGCATTGCCTTTCTTTGGAATTGGAATGAAAACTGACCTTTTCCAGTCCTGTGGCCACTGCTGAGTTTTCCAAATTTGCTGGCATATTGAGTGCAGCACTTTCACAGCATCATCTTCCAGGATTTGAAACAGCTCAACTGGAATTCCATCACCTCCACTAGCTTTGTTCTTAGTGATGCTTTCTAAGGCCCACTTGACTTCACATTCCAAGATGTCTGGCTCTAGATTAGTGATCACATCCTCATGATTATCTGGGTCGTGAAGATCTTTTCTGTACAGTTCTTCTGTGTATTCTTGCCACCTCTTCTTAATATCTTCTGCTTCTGTTAGGTCCATACCATTTCTATCCTTTATCGAGCCCATCTTTGCATGAAATGTTCCCTTGGTATCTCCAATTCTCTTGAAGAGATCTCTAGTCTTTCCCATTCTGTTGTTTTCCTCTATCTCTTTGCATTGATTGCTGAAGAAGGCTTTCTTATCTCTTCTTGCTATTCTTTGGAACTCTGCATTCAGATGCTTATATCTTTTCTTTTCTCCTTTGCTTTTTGCTTCTCTTCTTTTCAGTGCTATTTATAAGGCTTCTCCAGACAGCCATTTTGCTTTTTTGCATTTCTTTTCCATGGGGGATGGTCTTGATCCCTGTCTCCTGTACAGTGTCACGAACCTCATTCCATAGTTCATCAGGAACGGACAAAGTTAGTGGAGGCAATGGAATACTGGCTGAGCTATTTCAAATTCTAAAAGATGATGCTGTGAAAGTGCTACACGTAATATACAAACAAGTTTGGAAAACTCAGCAGTGGTCACAGGACTGGTAAAGATCAGTTTTCATTCCAATCCCAAGGAAAGGCAATAACAAAGAATGTTCAAACTACCACACTATTGCGCTCATTTCACATGCTAGCAAAGTAATGCTCAAAATTATCCAAGCCAGGCTTCAACAGTATGTGGACCGTGAACTTCCATATGTTCAAGCTGGATTTAGATAAGACAGAGGAACCAGAGATCAAATGGCCAAATCTATTGATCATAGAAGAAGTAAGAGAGATTCAGAAAAATGTCTACTTCTGCCTTATTGAGTATCCCAAAGCCTTTGACTGTGTGGATCATAACAAACTGTGGAAAATTCTTCAAGAGATGGGGATACCAGACCACTTTGCCTGTCTCCTGAGAAATCTGTATGTAGGTCAAGAAGCAACATTTAGAACCAGACATGGAAGAACAAGACTGCTTCCAAATTGGGAAAGGAGTTCCTCAAGGCTATATGCTGTCACCCTACTTAGTAAACATATTCAGAGTACATCATGCAAAATGCTGGGCTGGATGAAACATAAGCTTGAATCAAGATTGCCAGGAGAAATATCAATAACCTCAGATATGCAGATGACACCACCCTTATGGCAGAAAGCAAAGAAGAGCTAAAGAGCCTCCTGATGAAAGTGAAAGAGGAGAGTGAAAAAGTTGGCTTAAAACTCAACATTCAAAAGACTAAAATCATGGCCCCAGTCCCATCATTTCATGGCAAATAGATAGGGAAACAATGGAAACAGTGACAGACTTTATTTTGGGGGGCTCCAAAATCACTGCAGATGGTGACTGCCTCCGTGAAATTATAAGAATCTTGTTCCTTGGGAGAAAAGCTATGACCAATGTAGACAGCATATTAAAAAGCAGAGACATTACTTTGCCAACAAAGATCTGTCTAGTCAAAGCTATGGTTTTTCCAGTAGTCATGTGTGGATGTGAGAGTTGGACTGTGAAGAAAGTTGAGCACCAAAGAATAGATGCTTTTGAACTGTGGGGTTGGAGAAGACTCTTGAGAGTCCCTTGGACTGCAAGGGAATCAAACCAGTCAATCCTAAAGGAAATCAGTGTTGAATATTCCTTGGAAGGACTGATGATGAAGCTGAAGCTCCAATTCTATAGCTACCTGATGTGAAGAACTGACTCATTTGGAAAGACCCTGGTGCTGGGAAAGATCTAAGGAAGGAGGAGAAGGGGATGACAGAAGATGAGATGGTTGCATATGGGATCGCAAACTTGATGCACATGAGCTTGAGCAAGCTCTGTGAATTGTGGGTGGTGAGGAAAGACTGGTGTGGTGCAGTACATGAGGTCTCAAAGGGCTGGATATGACTGAGCAACTGAACTGAACTGAATTGTTTTATGCCTCCAATAAATAAAGAATACACCTTCCAATAATTACACTGTTATTCATTCACAAAATCATGTCCAGCTCTTTGCAACCCCATGGACTGTAGCCCACCAGGTTCCTCTGTCCGTGGGATTTCCTAGGCAAGAATGCAGGAGTCAATTGCCATTTCCTTCTCTGGGGAATCTTCCCCACCCAGGGGTCGAACTGCCATCTCTTGCATTAGAAGGTAGATTCTTTACCAATGAGTCACCTGGGAAGTTAGGAAAATGCAGAAATGAAAACTATAACAAATGTCATGTATATGGATAGCTTCTGAAAAAAAATACAGAAAAAATAAAATTCTTAAAATTTTAAGGTAGAAATATATTTTTTAAGCTTCTATATTTTCAAGTTCTGAATGCTAAAAGGGAAAGCTGGCATAAAGGTAAAAATACATAACTAGAGAGAAAGCAAGAGAAAAAATTTTTTTTTTTTTTTTTTAAGGAAAATCATCTGGTTTCATAGAAGCCCACATCATCTCAATAAGAGTGGAGGGATCTGAGTTTTGGTTTCTGTACCACAGTTAGATGGCGTGTGATGCTCTCTTTCTAATTCAGGGCTCTAATCATCTGCTATCCTAGGAATTCTAGTTAATTTTACTTTAGAGTCTTAGTGTTCTTTGCCACTGTATGGAATTTTTTAAAAGGAGTTTATATCAAGCAAATGCACTTGGGGTTCATGTTTTGATTATTTTATGCAAACATTTTATAATCCATTTCCATTTTAGGTTTCAAAATATAACATAGCCCTTTGATTATAAATATGCATTCAAAAAATGTCTGGATTTATTTTTCACCATTTTCTTTCTCACTTTAGTAGCTCCAGTTTGATTCTGGGGAATTGTTATCTTTAAAGTCAAAACTTGTATTAACAGTGAAAGTAATGACATTTCAGAATTATAGAAGCACTTGCTAATAACCTTGGGACCCAAAGATATTTCAGTGTTTATGAACCAACATATAAGATTATGAAAAAAACTATATAGTAATTAAAAGTTTGTCTCTCCTTTATGTAGACCTTCCCTGGTGGTTCAGACAGTAAAGAATCTGCCTGCTATGGGGGAAACCTTGGTTTGATCACTGGGTTGGGAAGATTTGCTGGAGGAGGGCATGGCACCCCATTCCAGTATACTTGCTTGGTCCCTGGCAGGCTACAGTCCATGGGATTGCAAAGAGTCAGACATGACTAAGCAACTAAGCACAGAACACATCCTTTATGTAAGATGGTTAATTCATTAAAAAAAAAAAAAAAAGTAGATAAAAACCTACTGATGGCTTTCTATACAATAGGCCCCATGTTTATTATCTTTAAAGAAGAGATTTAGGTATATTTCCAGCAACATAATTAGCTACAAACAATAAATCTGTAGTAAATTGAATTTTCCAGGTGAAAAGTCTGATATCAGGCCATTTCTATGATCCACCTACCAATCAACACTGGTTTGCTAAAATGAATAATCAAAATGCATAGTTGCAATAAATATCAGGATGATAACATTTCAGCAGTTGGCATTATTACACTTTCTAGTTTCTTCAGAAATGGTGAATTTTTGTGATCCTTGAGGTAGGATATGTATGTAATTTCTCTGTGACCCTTGAAATATGTGTATGGACATAACTTCTGGCATTTGCATAGATTTAGTCACTTTAAAGTAACTATGCTCCAATACTTTGGCTACCTTAGTGAAGAGTTGACCCAATGGAAAAGACCTAGATACTGGGACAGATTGATGGCAGGAGCAGTTGGACATGATTTTGTGACTGAACAACAGTGTAATGATTGGAAGGCTTAAAAGTGTTCAGCTCTTTTGGAAATAAGTTAAACTATGTTCAGTTGCTATTCTGTAATTTGCATTTTCTTGATTGCCACTGAAAACACTCTGGTCTACATTTTAAAAAATGAAATAATGCCATTTGCAGCAATATGGATGGACCTAGAGATTATCACACTAAGTGAATTAAATCAGACCAAGACAAATATCATATGACATCACTTATAAGTAAAATCTAAAAAATGATACAAATGAACTTATTTATAAAACAAAAATAGACCCACAGACATAGAAAACAAATGTACCAAGGGGAAAAGAAGAGGATAAATTAAGAATTTGGGGTTGATATCTACACATGACTGTACATTAAACAGATAATTAAGGAGGATCTACTGTATAGCACAAAGAACTATATTCAATGTCTTGTAATAATATATAATGAAAAATAATCTGAAAAGGAATATATATATATATGGAAGTGAAGTAGCTCAGTCGTCTGCAACTCTTTGTGATCTCATGGACTGTAGCCTACCAGACTCCTCTGTACATGGAATTTTCCATGCAAAAGTTAAGGGGTGGGTTGCCACTTCCTTCTCCAGGGGATCTTCCTGACTCGGGGATCGAACCCAGGTCTCCTGCATTGCAGGCAGACAGCTGCTTTACCCTCTGAACTACCAGGGAAGCATTACTGAATCAGTTTGTTGTACACCTGAATCTAACATAATATTGTAAATCAAACACATTTCAATAAAAATTAAAACAAAACAAAACAAAACAAAACAAAAAGAACCTCTGGTCTGACTGTTCTCCACACTTGTTGCCAGTCATGCATCCCTGTCACTAAGCTTAACTTGAAAGATTTTGAGCATTATCTGGTTTTGTGACTCCATTAACTGCAGCATGTCAGGCTTCCCTGTCCTCCAACATTACCCAGAATTTGCTCAAACTCATATTCACTGAGTCAGTGATACTACCTAACTGTCTCAACCTGCCATCCTCTTCTGCTCCTGCCATCAATCTGTCCCAATATCTAGGTCTTTTCCATTGAGTCAGCTCTTCGCATAAGGTAGCCAAATTATCGGAGCATAGGAGCTTCAACATCAGTCCTTCCAAAAAATATTCAGGGTTGATTTCCTTTAAGATTGACTGGTTTGATTTCTTTGCTTTCCAGAGCACTCTCAAGAGTCTTCTCCAGAACCACAATTCAAAAGCATCAATTCTTCAACATTCAGCCTTCTTTATGGTCCAAATCTCACATCCATACATGACTACTGGAAAAACCATAGCTTTGACTATTCAGACCTTTGTGGGCAAAGTGATGTCTCTGGTATTTAATATGCTGTCTAGGGTTTTCATAGCTTGGGAGCATCTTTTAATTTTATTGCNCATTCAGCCTTCTTTATGGTCCAAATCTCACATCCATACATGACTACTGGAAAAACCATAGCTTTGACTATTCAGACCTTTGTGGGCAAAGTGATGTCTCTGGTATTTAATATGCTGTCTAGGGTTTTCATAGCTTGGGAGCATCTTTTAATTTTATTGCTGTAGTCACCATCTGCAGTGATTTTGGAGCCCAAGAAAAGAATATCTGGCACTGTTTCCAGTTTTTCTCCTTCTATTTGCTATGAAGTGATGGAACCAGATGACTTGATCTTAGTTTCTTGAATGCTGATTTTTAATAAGTTTTTTCAGTCTCGTCTTTCACATATCTAGAGGCTCCTTAGTTCCTTTTTGCTTTCTGCCATTAGAGTGGTATTGTTTGTATATCTGAGGTTGTTGATATTTATTCTGGAAGTCTTGGTTCCAGCTGATCATTCATCCAGCCCAGGATTTCACATGATAAACTCTACATATAAGTTAAATAAGAAGTGTGACAGTATACAGCCTTGACATACTCCTTTCCCAATTTTGAACCAGTGCACTGTTCCATGTTTGGTTTTAACTGTTGCTTCTTGCCCTGCCTACAGGTTTCTCATGAGACATGTAAGATGGTCTGGTGTTCCTGTCTATTCAAAAATTTTCCACAGTTTTTTGTGATCCATACAGGGCTTCCCAGGTGGCTCAGTGGTAAAGAATCCACCTGTCAGTGCAGGAGCCACAGGAGACACAGGTTTGATTCTTGTATCAGGAATAGCCCATGGAGAAGGAAATGGAAACTGACTCCAGTATTCCTGCCAAGGTAATCCCAGGAACAGAGGAGCCTGGTGAGTTACAATCCATGGGGTGACAAAGAGCTGGCCATGACTGAGCACGCATACATGAACACAGACAAAGGCTTTAGTGTAGTTTATGACGTAGATGATTTTCTGGAATTCCCTTGTTTTTTCTATGATCCAATGGATGCTGGAAATTTGATCTCTGGTTCTTCTGCCTTTTCTAATCCAGCTTTACATCTGGAACTTCTTGGTTCATGTACTGCTGAAGCCTAGCTTAAAGGATTTTGAGAATTACCCTGCTAGCATGTGAAATGAGTGCAACTGTACGGTAGTTTGAACATACTTTGGCATTTCCTTTCTTTGGGATTGGAACGAAAACTGACCTTTACCAGTTCTGTGGCCACAGATGAGTTTTCCAAATTTGCTGGAACACAGTTGAACACATTTTTTAGATATCTCCAGATGATTCTAATATAACCAGGAGTGAGAATGCATGATCAACTTATAAACTGATAATATCCTACAATGTGAAAACAAGTTCTTTTCCTCTTTGATAAGAAGTTTGATTTTCTCTTTTCCTCTAAACCAGAGCCATCAGCACTCAAGCTTCAGCCTCTGTGTTCACAGGTGCTGCAAACATGCACACCCTATTCATATACATTTTATGCTCTGCTGCTCACAAAAGTACACATCTCTGCAACCTTATAAACCTCAAGAATAAGAAGCCTACTAAGTTGAATAAATTGCTTTGTTCTGAAGCAGTATAGTCTCCAGAACTATGAGGCAATAAACTTTTGTTTAAACTATTCATTTTTATATCCTTTGTTACAATAGCCTTAGAAAACAGGTACACTTTATAGTCAGTGAGGTAGATACCATCATTATTTCCATTTTGCATATAAGATGTCAACTTAAAGAAAAAAAAAGCACAATGTGAGAGCTTCAAGTCAAGTTTTATTTGAGGTGAAATGAGGATTTCAGCCCAGGAGACAGCACCTTAAATAGCTCTGAGGAACTGCATCAAGGAGGCAAGGAGAAAGGTCAGTAAATGTGTGATTTTTGGTGAAAAGGTGCTGCAGCTTAGTCGTTCAGTGGTATCTGACTCTTTGCGACTTCAGGGACTGTATCTCATCAGGCTTCTCTGACTATGGGGATTCTATAGGTAAGAATACTAGAGTGGGTTGCCATGCCCTCCTCCAGGGGATCTTCCCAACTCAGGGATCAAACCTAGGTCTCCAACATTGCAGGTGGATTCTTTATGGTCTGAGACACCAGGAAAACCCTTGGTGAAGAGAGAATACAGGCAATCAAGCGAATTTTTTTCTATATGATTTCCACTACTCTTGTGTAGCTTTCTGCTACTCTTGTGAAGCCTTCTGCTAGTCATGAAAAATAGTCATCACCATAAAGGATTTTAGTGGTTTTCTAAATATGAGAAGATATACAAATTTGGCTCATAAAATTGGCTCCTGAAAATATCTATCTGAAGACCTATCTTGCCAGTTTTTCCTCAACATAGAGTGCTTCATTTCTGCTCTCCACCTTGAACTCCTTTCAAGAGGTGTTGAAAGTCAGTAGCTATAGAAGCACATGTTTTAATCTTTGTTGAAGTAGATGGCAGTGCCATGCTTCTGCTGCTGCTGCTGCTAAGTCGCTTCAGTCGTGTCCGACTCTGTGTGACCCCTTAGATGGCAGCCCACTAGGATCCCGATCCCCGGGATTCTCCAGGCAAGAACACTGGAGTGGGTTGTCATTTCCTTCTCCAATGCGTGAAAAGTGAAAAGTGAAAGTGAGGTCGCTCAGTTGTGTCCGACTCTTCGTGACTCCATGGACTGCAGCCTACCAGGCTCCTCAGTCTATGGGATTTTCCAGGCAAGAGTACTGGAGTGGGGTGCCTTCTCCATCAAGTGCCAATAGCTAGTGTCTATTTGTAGTTGACAGAGGAAACAACGCCTCAGAGTGAGACTTGCCCCAAACCATAGACTCTTCACCTATCCCAGTGAATTCATCTTTCAGCACTTTTTTAAAATATAAATTTATTTATTTTCATTGGAGGCTAATTACTTTACAATATTGTATTGGTTTTGACATACATCAACATGAATCCGCCACAGGTATACACCTCTTCCCCTTCCTGAACCCCAGTCCCTCTTCTCTCCCTGTACCATCCCTCTGGGTCATTCCAATGCACCAGCCCAAAGCATCCTGTATCATGCATAGAACCTGGACTGGTGATTCATTTAATATATGATATTATACATGTTTCAATGCCATTCTCCCAAATCATCCCACCCTTTCCCTCTCCCACAGAGTCCAAAAGCTTGTTCTATACACCTCTGTATCTTTTGCTGTTCAGAATGGGAGAAAATAATAGCAAATGAAGCAATTGACAAACAACTAATCTCAAAAATATACAAGCAACTCCTGCAGCTTAATTCCAGATTTTTTTTTTAAATTGGGGTATAGTTGCCTTATAATGTTGTGTTAGTTTCTGCTGTTCAACAAAATGAATCAGCCATATGTTTATGTACATCTTCTCCCTCTTGAAATTCCCTCCCACTCTCCTATCCCATCCCTCTTGGTCATCACAGAGCACTGAGTTGAGCTCCTTGTGCTATACAGCAGCTTCCCACTAGCTTATTTTGCAAATGGTAGTGCATGTATCTCAATCCCTATGTCCCATCTCACCCCCCTTCCCTGCCCCTTGTCCACATGTCCGTTGATACTTCTGTGTGTCTATTCTTGACCTGCATTTGCATTTGTATCTGTGGCATTTTTCTAGATTCCACATATATGCATTAATATACAATATTTGTTTTCTCCTTTCAGCAACTTTCAAAGAATTCACTACAAATCTTATTAAGTCTTTGCTTAAAATCTTTGATTGGATTTCTCTTTCCATAGAATAAAATCCATACTCTGATCACAGCCTCCCTACATGAGCTCTTCCTTGAGTGTCTTTCTGATATCCTTTTGTACTAGTCTCCTTAAACATTATATTCTCCCCAGATAGACTGGGATTAACAGCTTAGATCCTTTGCTCCTACTGTTCCCTCAACTTGAAATCCTTTTCCACCCACATTCAGAGATCTAGTTACTTCAAGTACTTGGTCTCCATTCAAATATCACTTCTACAATAAAGGTTTCCTGACTACAAATATTGCTTTATTCTGTAAATAAAATGTATTGCTAAATGTACAAATATAGAATCACAGCTTTTATATAGTCTAATATATTTTCTGCTGCTGCTGCTAAGTCACTTCAGTCGTGTCCGACTCTGTGCGACCCCGTAGACGGCAGCCCACCAGGCTCCGCCGTCCCTGGGATTCTCCAGGCAAGAACATTGGAGCGGGTTGCCATTTCCTTCTCCAATGAATATATTTTCAATTACTAAAAAATTTGTTGGCTATCCCTCTCCATTAAATTGATAAAAGTGCCACAGGAGAGTCTTAGTGATTTTATGCACCTTCCCAGAGGTCAATATATCCCCAGAGCCTGGAATAGTCCCTGGTGTATATAAAGTCCTTGTTAATAGGTTAATATATAACCATGTGAAAGCGGTGGGAAGAAAATATGCCTCAGCTCACCAAAATAAGATTCCCAACAAGCCAGTATCTTGCTCTGTCATTCCCACTCACCACTTCCAATCAGGCTTGAGTCACTTTGTATGTTTAACAAACTTTTTCCTAAATGTAGAGATATAATCATGGTTACAATGGGGGAGACAATCTTCTTTCATTTTGCAGACCAAACATGAATGAACAGCTCAGAAATTACCATTGGATTTTGTCAAACTTTGAGCAAGTTGGATGCCAGCATTTGGTGGTATGAAACAGGGAACCAGAGTGTTCAGTTATATTGATGCTAAAGTGTGTGTCACAATGGCAATTATAATCTCTCAATTATAGGAGAAATAAATGGGTATTCATTGTGAGGGGTTGGATTGCAAGGTGAATCAAAAAAATACTGGGCCTTGCTCCTCATCCATGGAACTCACAAAGGTCTAGTGATGATATGATAACAGGAGAAAATAGGAGTATTCAATTCCCCTTCCTAGTCTAAAAGAATGAATTAAAATGGGGGCAAGGAGAGAAGTGGATGATAAAGATGAAAACCCCCAAAGGCTGGCATTATGACAGGGTATTTTTCAAGTTGTGGATTTGTGAGTATGTGTCTATATTAGTAAGAGGTGGTAGACAGACTGAGACCTAGAAAGACCTCGAGAAGAGAATCAGGGAAAAGTTGAGGCAGAAAATACACATATATCACGTATTAGTGCATATATATGGAATCCAGAATAATGGTACTGATGAACCTATTTACAGGGCATGAATAGAGACACAGATGTAGAGAATGGACTTGTGGACACAGAAGGTGGGGGGAAAGGGAGAGTGAGATGAGTTAGGNAGAAGAGAATCAGGGAAAAGTTGAGGCAGAAAATACACATATATCACGTATTAGTGCATATATATGGAATCCAGAATAATGGTACTGATGAACCTATTTACAGGGCATGAATAGAGACACAGATGTAGAGAATGGACTTGTGGACACAGAAGGTGGGGGGAAAGGGAGAGTGAGATGAGTTAGGATATTGGGATTGTATACATATACTACCAAGTGTAAAAGAGACAGATAGTGGGAACCTGCTATAAAGTACAGGAAGTTCAGCTCAGTCCTCTGTGATGAGCTAGAAGGGTGGGATGGAGGGGTAAGAGTGAAGTCTGAGAGACTGAGGATATATGCACACATATAGTAGATTTAATTTGTTCTACAATGGAAACTAATGCAATATTGTAAAACAGTTACATTCCAATAAAAATTTTGATAAGAAAGAAAGCGAGAAGGCAAAGAGCAGGAGTGGGGAGCAGAGAAATATGTGCTGTGAATGTAAACCACAAAGCCACATTTGATATTTGAAAATTATATATATATATGTATTTAATATATATAAAGAGTTAATATGTATTTACTTATTGTTTATACTTTTAAAAATGAAAAACCATGCCAAGATTAGAATGAAGCAACTCAACTCAATAATACAAACACTTATAATCAATTAAGATCTTTTTATCATCTGCATGGTAATACAAAAAACACTTCATTTTTATTAGTCCCTTTCTAATGATGAGGAATCTGAGGCAGGGAGAATTAGGATAATTCAAAGTTGAGAAATAAGATCTGCCACTATCAGTTTGCAAATTTTTCCATGGTTAAGGACTTCAGAGTTGTTCTTAAATTCTGTTTTAATTCTGTAGAACTGCTCTTCAGTTTGATTTATTTCATTGCTTTGTATTTGAATTATTAATCTTCAATTTATTATCATTATTTCATATAAGACCACAACAGAATATATTATGCTCTTTTCAGAAATCTCATTCCTAATATAGAGGAAAAGTCTGAGATTTTGTCTCAATTTAAACATTAAGTTAAAATAAGTTATTCAGAATTTGGTAAAGATAAATTATATAGTAAGATAAATTTATGTATTAAGTAGTTAGAAATTTTGAAATTAGTAATTAGAAATTTTTAAAAATAGAACAGAAGACAATTATCATCACCTATTTCAAAGTCAAGTATAATTCTGCCAAGTAGTATAAATAAAAATCACTCTGAGGAGTTCATAAAATATCTAGATGACACTGTTTGAACATCCTTTTCAGATTCTTCATGGAAGAAATTCTGCCAATTTAGAAAGTATGCCAAAAAAAAAAAAANTAGATGTGTATAAGAGACAGTTCCAGTCCTGCGGCCACTGCTGAGTTTTCCAAATTTGCTGGCATATTGAGTGCAGCACTTTCACAGCATCATCTTCCAGGATTTGAAACAGCTCAACTGGAATTCCATCACCTCCACTAGCTTTGTTCTTAGTGATGCTTTCTAAGGCCCACTTGACTTCACATTCCAAGATGTCTGGCTCTAGATGAGTGATCACATCCTCATGATTATCTGGGTCATGAAGATCTTTTCTGTACAATTCTTCTGTGTATTCTTACCACCTCTTCTTAATATCTTCTGCTTCTGTTAGGTCCATACCATTTCTATCCTTTATTGAGCCCATCTTTGCATGAAATGTTCCCTTTGTATCTCCAATTCTCTTGAAGAGATCTCTAGTCTTTCCCATTCTGTTGTTTTCCTCTATCTCTTTGCATTGATTGCTGAAGAAGGCTTTCTTATCTCTTCTTGCTATTCTTTGGAACTCTGCATTCAGATGCTTATATCTTTTCTTTTCTCCTTTGCTTTTTGCTTCTCTTCTTTTCAGTGCTATTTATAAGGCTTCTCCAGACAGCCATTTTGCTTTTTTGCATTTCTTTTCCATGGGGGATGGTCTTGATCCCTGTCTCCTGTACAGTGTCACGAACCTCATTCCATAGTTCATCAGGAACGGACAAAGTTAGTGGAGGCAATGGAATACTGGCTGAGCTATTTCAAATTCTAAAAGATGATGCTGTGAAAGTGCTACACGTAATATACAAACAAGTTTGGAAAACTCAGCAGTGGTCACAGGACTGGTAAAGATCAGTTTTCATTCCAATCCCAAGGAAAGGCAATAACAAAGAATGTTCAAACTACCACACTATTGCGCTCATTTCACATGCTAGCAAAGTAATGCTCAAAATTATCCAAGCCAGGCTTCAACAGTATGTGGACCGTGAACTTCCATATGTTCAAGCTGGATTTAGATAAGACAGAGGAACCAGAGATCAAATGGCCAAATCTATTGATCATAGAAGAAGTAAGAGAGATTCAGAAAAATGTCTACTTCTGCCTTATTGAGTATCCCAAAGCCTTTGACTGTGTGGATCATAACAAACTGTGGAAAATTCTTCAAGAGATGGGGATACCAGACCACTTTGCCTGTCTCCTGAGAAATCTGTATGTAGGTCAAGAAGCAACATTTAGAACCAGACATGGAAGAACAAGACTGCTTCCAAATTGGGAAAGGAGTTCCTCAAGGCTATATGCTGTCACCCTACTTAGTAAACATATTCAGAGTACATCATGCAAAATGCTGGGCTGGATGAAACATAAGCTTGAATCAAGATTGCCAGGAGAAATATCAATAACCTCAGATATGCAGATGACACCACCCTTATGGCAGAAAGCAAAGAAGAGCTAAAGAGCCTCCTGATGAAAGTGAAAGAGGAGAGTGAAAAAGTTGGCTTAAAACTCAACATTCAAAAGACTAAAATCATGGCCCCAGTCCCATCATTTCATGGCAAATAGATAGGGAAACAATGGAAACAGTGACAGACTTTATTTTGGGGGGCTCCAAAATCACTGCAGATGGTGACTGCCTCCGTGAAATTATAAGAATCTTGTTCCTTGGGAGAAAAGCTATGACCAATGTAGACAGCATATTAAAAAGCAGAGACATTACTTTGCCAACAAAGATCTGTCTAGTCAAAGCTATGGTTTTTCCAGTAGTCATGTGTGGATGTGAGAGTTGGACTGTGAAGAAAGTTGAGCACCAAAGAATAGATGCTTTTGAACTGTGGGGTTGGAGAAGACTCTTGAGAGTCCCTTGGACTGCAAGGGAATCAAACCAGTCAATCCTAAAGGAAATCAGTGTTGAATATTCCTTGGAAGGACTGATGATGAAGCTGAAGCTCCAATTCTATAGCTACCTGATGTGAAGAACTGACTCATTTGGAAAGACCCTGGTGCTGGGAAAGATCTAAGGAAGGAGGAGAAGGGGATGACAGAGGATGAGATGGTTGCATATGGGATCGCAAACTTGATGCACATGAGCTTGAGCAAGCTCTGTGAATTGTGGGTGGTGAGGAAAGACTGGTGTGGTGCAGTACATGAGGTCTCAAAGGGCTGGATATGACTGAGCAACTGAACTGAACTGAATTGTTTTATGCCTCCAATAAATAAAGAATACACCTTCCAATAATTACACTGTTATTCATTCACAAAATCATGTCCAGCTCTTTGCAACCCCATGGACTGTAGCCCACCAGGTTCCTCTGTCCGTGGGATTTCCTAGGCAAGAATGCAGGAGTCAATTGCCATTTCCTTCTCTGGGGAATCTTCCCCACCCAGGGGTCGAACTGCCATCTCTTGCATTAGAAGGTAGATTCTTTACCAATGAGTCACCTGGGAAGTTAGGAAAATGCAGAAATGAAAACTATAACAAATGTCATGTATATGGATAGCTTCTGAAAAAAAATACAGAAAAAATAAAATTCTTAAAATTTTAAGGTAGAAATATATTTTTTAAGCTTCTATATTTTCAAGTTCTGAATGCTAAAAGGGAAAGCTGGCATAAAGGTAAAAATACATAACTAGAGAGAAAGCAAGAGAAAAAGTTTTTTTTTTTTTTTTTTAAGGAAAATCATCTGGTTTCATAGAAGCCCACATCATCTCAATAAGAGTGGAGGGATCTGAGTTTTGGTTTCTGTACCACAGTTAGATGGCGTGTGATGCTCTCTTTCTAATTCAGGGCTCTAATCATCTGCTATCCTAGGAATTCTAGTTAATTTTACTTTAGAGTCTTAGTGTTCTTTGCCACTGTATGGAATTTTTTAAAAGGAGTTTATATCAAGCAAATGCACTTGGGGTTCATGTTTTGATTATTTTATGCAAACATTTTATAATCCATTTCCATTTTAGGTTTCAAAATATAACATAGCCCTTTGATTATAAATATGCATTCAAAAAATGTCTGGATTTATTTTTCACCATTTTCTTTCTCACTTTAGTAGCTCCAGTTTGATTCTGGGGAATTGTTATCTTTAAAGTCAAAACTTGTATTAACAGTGAAAGTAATGACATTTCAGAATTATAGAAGCACTTGCTAATAACCTTGGGACCCAAAGATATTTCAGTGTTTATGAACCAACATATAAGATTATGAAAAAAACTATATAGTAATTAAAAGTTTGTCTCTCCTTTATGTAGACCTTCCCTGGTGGTTCAGACAGTAAAGAATCTGCCTGCTATGGGGGAAACCTTGGTTTGATCACTGGGTTGGGAAGATTTGCTGGAGGAGGGCATGGCACCCCATTCCAGTATACTTGCTTGGTCCCTGGCAGGCTACAGTCCATGGGATTGCAAAGAGTCAGACATGACTAAGCAACTAAGCACAGAACACATCCTTTATGTAAGATGGTTAATTCATTAAAAAAAAAAAAAGTAGATAAAAACCTACTGATGGCTTTCTATACAATAGGCCCCATGTTTATTATCTTTAAAGAAGAGATTTAGGTATATTTCCAGCAACATAATTAGCTACAAACAATAAATCTGTAGTAAATTGAATTTTCCAGGTGAAAAGTCTGATATCAGGCCATTTCTATGATCCACCTACCAATCAACACTGGTTTGCTAAAATGAATAATCAAAATGCATAGTTGCAATAAATATCAGGATGATAACATTTCAGCAGTTGGCATTATTACACTTTCTAGTTTCTTCAGAAATGGTGAATTTTTGTGATCCTTGAGGTAGGATATGTATGTAATTTCTCTGTGACCCTTGAAATATGTGTATGGACATAACTTCTGGCATTTGCATAGATTTAGTCACTTTAAAGTAACTATGCTCCAATACTTTGGCTACCTTAGTGAAGAGTTGACCCAATGGAAAAGACCTAGATACTGGGACAGATTGATGGCAGGAGCAGTTGGACATGATTTTGTGACTGAACAACAGTGTAATGATTGGAAGGCTTAAAAGTGTTCAGCTCTTTTGGAAATAAGTTAAACTATGTTCAGTTGCTATTCTGTAATTTGCATTTTCTTGATTGCCACTGAAAACACTCTGGTCTACATTTTAAAAAATGAAATAATGCCATTTGCAGCAATATGGATGGACCTAGAGATTATCACACTAAGTGAATTAAATCAGACCAAGACAAATATCATATGACATCACTTATAAGTAAAATCTAAAAAATGATACAAATGAACTTATTTATAAAACAAAAATAGACCCACAGACATAGAAAACAAATGTACCAAGGGGAAAAGAAGAGGATAAATTAAGAATTTGGGGTTGATATCTACACATGACTGTACATTAAACAGATAATTAAGGAGGATCTACTGTATAGCACAAAGAACTATATTCAATGTCTTGTAATAATATATAATGAAAAATAATCTGAAAAGGAATATATATATATATGGAAGTGAAGTAGCTCAGTCGTCTGCAACTCTTTGTGATCTCATGGACTGTAGCCTACCAGACTCCTCTGTACATGGAATTTTCCATGCAAAAGTTAAGGGGTGGGTTGCCACTTCCTTCTCCAGGGGATCTTCCTGACTCGGGGATCGAACCCAGGTCTCCTGCATTGCAGGCAGACAGCTGCTTTACCCTCTGAACTACCAGGGAAGCATTACTGAATCACTTTGTTGTACGCCTGAATCTAACATAATATTGTAAATCAAACAAGTTTCAATAAAAATTAAAACAAAACAAAACAAAACAAAACAAAAAGAACCTCTGGTCTAACTGTTCTCCACACTTGTTGCCAGTCATGCATCCCTGTCACTAAGCTTAACTTGAAAGATTTTGAGCATTATCTGGTTTTGTGACTCCATTAACTGCAGCATGTCAGGCTTCCCTGTCCTCCAACATTACCCAGAATTTGCTCAAACTCATATTCACTGAGTCAGTGATACTACCTAACTGTCTCAACCTGCCATCCTCTTCTGCTCCTGCCATCAATCTGTCCCAATATCTAGGTCTTTTCCATTGAGTCAGCTCTTCGCATAAGGTAGCCAAATTATCGGAGCATAGGAGCTTCAACATCAGTCCTTCCAAAAAATATTCAGGGTTGATTTCCTTTAAGATTGACTGGTTTGATTTCTTTGCTTTCCAGAGCACTCTCAAGAGTCTTCTCCAGAACCACAATTCAAAAGCATCAATTCTTCAACATTCAGCCTTCTTTATGGTCCAAATCTCACATCCATACATGACTACTGGAAAAACCATAGCTTTGACTATTCAGACCTTTGTGGGCAAAGTGATGTCTCTGGTATTTAATATGCTGTCTAGGGTTTTCATAGCTTGGGAGCATCTTTTAATTTTATTGCTGTAGTCACCATCTGCAGTGATTTTGGAGCCCAAGAAAAGAATATCTGGCACTGTTTCCAGTTTTTCTCCTTCTATTTGCTATGAAGTGATGGAACCAGATGACTTGATCTTAGTTTCTTGAATGCTGATTTTTAATAAGTTTTTTCAGTCTCGTCTTTCACATATCTAGAGGCTCCTTAGTTCCTTTTTGCTTTCTGCCATTAGAGTGGTATTGTTTGTATATCTGAGGTTGTTGATATTTATTCTGGAAGTCTTGGTTCCAGCTGATCATTCATCCAGCCCAGGATTTCACATGATAAACTCTACATATAAGTTAAATAAGAAGTGTGACAGTATACAGCCTTGACGTACTCCTTTCCCAATTTTGAACCAGTCCACTGTTCCATGTTTGGTTTTAACTGTTGCTTCTTGCCCTGCCTACAGGTTTCTCATGAGACATGTAAGATGGTCTGGTGTTCCTGTCTATTCAAAAATTTTCCACAGTTTTTTGTGATCCATACAGGGCTTCCCAGGTGGCTCAGTGGTAAAGAATCCACCTGTCAGTGCAGGAGCCACAGGAGACACAGGTTTGATTCTTGTATCAGGAATAGCCCATGGAGAAGGAAATGGAAACTGACTCCAGTATTCCTGCCAAGGTAATCCCAGGAACAGAGGAGCCTGGTGAGTTACAATCCATGGGGTGACAAAGAGCTGGCCATGACTGAGCACGCATACATGAACACAGACAAAGGCTTTAGTGTAGTTTATGACGTAGATGATTTTCTGGAATTCCCTTGTTTTTTCTATGATCCAATGGATGCTGGAAATTTGATCTCTGGTTCTTCTGCCTTTTCTAATCCAGCTTTACATCTGGAACTTCTTGGTTCATGTACTGCTGAAGCCTAGCTTAAAGGATTTTGAGAATTACCCTGCTAGCATGTGAAATGAGTGCAACTGTACGGTAGTTTGAACATACTTTGGCATTTCCTTTCTTTGGGATTGGAACGAAAACTGACCTTTACCAGTTCTGTGGCCACAGATGAGTTTTCCAAATTTGCTGGAACACAGTTGAACACATTTTTTAGATATCTCCAGATGATTCTAATATAACCAGGAGTGAGAATGCATGATCAACTTATAAACTGATAATATCCTACAATGTGAAAACAAGTTCTTTTCCTCTTTGATAAGAAGTTTGATTTTCTCTTTTCCTCTAAACCAGAGCCATCAGCACTCAAGCTTCAGCCTCTGTGTTCACAGGTGCTGCAAACATGCACACCCTATTCATATACATTTTATGCTCTGCTGCTCACAAAAGTACACATCTCTGCAACCTTATAAACCTCAAGAATAAGAAGCCTACTAAGTTGAATAAATTGCTTTGTTCTGAAGCAGTATAGTCTCCAGAACTATGAGGCAATAAACTTTTGTTTAAACTATTCATTTTTATATCCTTTGTTACAATAGCCTTAGAAAACAGGTACACTTTATAGTCAGTGAGGTAGATACCATCATTATTTCCATTTTGCATATAAGATGTCAACTTAAAGAAAAAAAAAGCACAATGTGAGAGCTTCAAGTCAAGTTTTATTTGAGGTGAAATGAGGATTTCAGCCCAGGAGACAGCACCTTAAATAGCTCTGAGGAACTGCATCAAGGAGGCAAGGAGAAAGGTCAGTAAATGTGTGATTTTTGGTGAAAAGGTGCTGCAGCTTAGTCGTTCAGTGGTATCTGACTCTTTGCGACTTCAGGGACTGTATCTCATCAGGCTTCTCTGACTATGGGGATTCTATAGGTAAGAATACTAGAGTGGGTTGCCATGCCCTCCTCCAGGGGATCTTCCCAACTCAGGGATCAAACCTAGGTCTCCAACATTGCAGGTGGATTCTTTATGGTCTGAGACACCAGGAAAACCCTTGGTGAAGAGAGAATACAGGCAATCAAGCGAATTTTTTTCTATATGATTTCCACTACTCTTGTGTAGCTTTCTGCTACTCTTGTGAAGCCTTCTGCTAGTCATGAAAAATAGTCATCACCATAAAGGATTTTAGTGGTTTTCTAAATATGAGAAGATATACAAATTTGGCTCATAAAATTGGCTCCTGAAAATATCTATCTGAAGACCTATCTTGCCAGTTTTTCCTCAACATAGAGTGCTTCATTTCTGCTCTCCACCTTGAACTCCTTTCAAGAGGTGTTGAAAGTCAGTAGCTATAGAAGCACATGTTTTAATCTTTGTTGAAGTAGATGGCAGTGCCATGCTTCTGCTGCTGCTGCTGCTAAGTCGCTTCAGTCGTGTCCGACTCTGTGTGACCCCTTAGATGGCAGCCCACTAGGATCCCGATCCCCGGGATTCTCCAGGCAAGAACACTGGAGTGGGTTGTCATTTCCTTCTCCAATGCGTGAAAAGTGAAAAGTGAAAGTGAGGTCGCTCAGTTGTGTCCGACTCTTCGTGACTCCATGGACTGCAGCCTACCAGGCTCCTCAGTCTATGGGATTTTCCAGGCAAGAGTACTGGAGTGGGGTGCCTTCTCCATCAAGTGCCAATAGCTAGTGTCTATTTGTAGTTGACAGAGGAAACAACGCCTCAGAGTGAGACTTGCCCCAAACCATAGACTCTTCACCTATCCCAGTGAATTCATCTTTCAGCATTTTTTTAAAATATAAATTTATTTATTTTCATTGGAGGCTAATTACTTTACAATATTGTATTGGTTTTGACATACATCAACATGAATCCACCACAGGTATACACCTCTTCCCCTTCCTGAACCCCAGTCCCTCTTCTCTCCCTGTACCATCCCTCTGGGTCATTCCAATGCACCAGCCCAAAGCATCCTGTATCATGCATAGAACCTGGACTGGTGATTCATTTAATATATGATATTATACATGTTTCAATGCCATTCTCCCAAATCATCCCACCCTTTCCCTCTCCCACAGAGTCCAAAAGCTTGTTCTATACACCTCTGTATCTTTTGCTGTTCAGAATGGGAGAAAATAATAGCAAATGAAGCAATTGACAAACAACTAATCTCAAAAATATACAAGCAACTCCTGCAGCTTAATTCCAGATTTTTTTTTTAAATTGGGGTATAGTTGCCTTATAATGTTGTGTTAGTTTCTGCTGTTCAACAAAATGAATCAGCCATATGTTTATGTACATCTTCTCCCTCTTGAAATTCCCTCCCACTCTCCTATCCCATCCCTCTTGGTCATCACAGAGCACTGAGTTGAGCTCCTTGTGCTATACAGCAGCTTCCCACTAGCTTATTTTGCAAATGGTAGTGCATGTATCTCAATCCCTATGTCCCATCTCACCCCCCTTCCCTGCCCCTTGTCCACATGTCCGTTGATACTTCTGTGTGTCTATTCTTGACCTGCATTTGCATTTGTATCTGTGGCATTTTTCTAGATTCCACATATATGCATTAATATACAATATTTGTTTTCTCCTTTCAGCAACTTTCAAAGAATTCACTACAAATCTTATTAAGTCTTTGCTTAAAATCTTTGACTGGATTTCTCTTTCCATAGAATAAAATCCATACTCTGATCACAGCCTCCCTACATGAGCTCTTCCTTGAGTGTCTTTCTGATATCCTTTTGTACTAGTCTCCTTAAACATTATATTCTCCCCAGATAGACTGGGATTAACAGCTTAGATCCTTTGCTCCTACTGTTCCCTCAACTTGAAATCCTTTTCCACCCACTTTCAGAGATCTAGTTACTTCAAGTACTTGGTCTCCATTCAAATATCACTTCTACAATAAAGGTTTCCTGACTACAAATATTGCTTTATTCTGTAAATAAAATGTATTGCTAAATGTACAAATATAGAATCACAGCTTTTATATAGTCTAATATATTTTCTGCTGCTGCTGCTAAGTCACTTCAGTCGTGTCCGACTCTGTGCGACCCCGTAGACGGCAGCCCACCAGGCTCCGCCGTCCCTGGGATTCTCCAGGCAAGAACATTGGAGCGGGTTGCCATTTCCTTCTCCAATGAATATATTTTCAATTACTAAAAAATTTGTTGGCTATCCCTCTCCATTAAATTGATAAAAGTGCCACAGGAGAGTCTTAGTGATTTTATGCACCTTCCCAGAGGTCAATATATCCCCAGAGCCTGGAATAGTCCCTGGTGTATATAAAGTCCTTGTTAATAGGTTAATATATAACCATGTGAAAGCGGTGGGAAGAAAATATGCCTCAGCTCACCAAAATAAGATTCCCAACAAGCCAGTATCTTGCTCTGTCATTCCCACTCACCACTTCCAATCAGGCTTGAGTCACTTTGTATGTTTAACAAACTTTTTCCTAAATGTAGAGATATAATCATGGTTACAATGGGGGAGACAATCTTCTTTCATTTTGCAGACCAAACATGAATGAACAGCTCAGAAATTACCATTGGATTTTGTCAAACTTTGAGCAAGTTGGATGCCAGCATTTGGTGGTATGAAACAGGGAACCAGAGTGTTCAGTTATATTGATGCTAAAGTGTGTGTCACAATGGCAATTATAATCTCTCAATTATAGGAGAAATAAATGGGTATTCATTGTGAGGGGTTGGATTGCAAGGTGAATCAAAAAAATACTGGGCCTTGCTCCTCATCCATGGAACTCACAAAGGTCTAGTGATGATATGATAACAGGAGAAAATAGGAGTATTCAATTCCCCTTCCTAGTCTAAAAGAATGAATTAAAATGGGGGCAAGGAGAGAAGTGGATGATAAAGATGAAAACCCCCAAAGGCTGGCATTATGACAGGGTATTTTTCAAGTTGTGGATTTGTGAGTATGTGTCTATATTAGTAAGAGGTGGTAGACAGACTGAGACCTAGAAAGACCTCGAGAAGAGAATCAGGGAAAAGTTGAGGCAGAAAATACACATATATCACGTATTAGTGCATATATATGGAATCCAGAATAATGGTACTGATGAACCTATTTACAGGGCATGAATAGAGACACAGATGTAGAGAATGGACTTGTGGACACAGAAGGTGGGGGGAAAGGGAGAGTGAGATGAGTTAGGATATTGGGATTGTATACATATACTACCAAGTGTAAAAGAGACAGATAGTGGGAACCTGCTATAAAGTACAGGAAGTTCAGCTCAGTCCTCTGTGATGAGCTAGAAGGGTGGGATGGAGGGGTAAGAGTGAAGTCTGAGAGACTGAGGATATATGCACACATATAGTAGATTTAATTTGTTCTACAATGGAAACTAATGCAATATTGTAAAACAGTTACATTCCAATAAAAATTTTGATAAGAAAGAAAGCGAGAAGGCAAAGAGCAGGAGTGGGGAGCAGAGAAATATGTGCTGTGAATGTAAACCACAAAGCCACATTTGATATTTGAAAATTATATATATATATGTATTTAATATATATAAAGAGTTAATATGTATTTACTTATTGTTTATACTTTTAAAAATGAAAAACCATGCCAAGATTAGAATGAAGCAACTCAACTCAATAATACAAACACTTATAATCAATTAAGATCTTTTTATCATCTGCATGGTAATACAAAAAACACTTCATTTTTATTAGTCCCTTTCTAATGATGAGGAATCTGAGGCAGGGAGAATTAGGATAATTCAAAGTTGAGAAATAAGATCTGCCACTATCAGTTTGCAAATTTTTCCATGGTTAAGGACTTCAGAGTTGTTCTTAAATTCTGTTTTAATTCTGTAGAACTGCTCTTCAGTTTGATTTATTTCATTGCTTTGTATTTGAATTATTAATCTTCAATTTATTATCATTATTTCATATAAGACCACAACAGAATATATTATGCTCTTTTCAGAAATCTCATTCCTAATATAGAGGAAAAGTCTGAGATTTTGTCTCAATTTAAACATTAAGTTAAAATAAGTTATTCAGAATTTGGTAAAGATAAATTATATAGTAAGATAAATTTATGTATTAAGTAGTTAGAAATTTTGAAATTAGTAATTAGAAATTTTTAAAAATAGAACAGAAGACAATTATCATCACCTATTTCAAAGTCAAGTATAATTCTGCCAAGTAGTATAAATAAAAATCACTCTGAGGAGTTCATAAAATATCTAGATGACACTGTTTGAACATCCTTTTCAGATTCTTCATGGAAGAAATTCTGCCAATTTAGAAAGTATGCCAAAAAAAAAAAAATAATAGAAAGTATGCCATTCAGAGTAGCATGCTAGTATTGAGCAGTTAATAGTTGTTAAAAATTAATAGTGTGCATGTTTAAATTGCATTTTTAAAAGAACTTTTTACAGATATATAACTGATGGAAGTATGCTTTCACTCACTGCTTTTACTTTGTTAACATCTTAAGGTGGCTTCAGGGCTCTACGTGACTAGGTGTCTGCTGGTTTCCTGCTTCATTTAATAATAGCACTTCCCCTACCCTCACTCTGATCTAGCCCCTCAGGTAATTTTCAGTTCCTAGACCAAGACAAGCTCTTCCCACATTCTGGACTTTGGACCTGCTCTTCCTTGCCTGGACTACTTTTTCCTAACAAATTGGTTATCATCAGCTTAAGTAGCAGTGACTCAGGGGAGCCTTTCTTAATCACCACCCCACCCCCCAACTCAGGGCTTCCCTGATAGATCGGTTGGTAAAGAATCCACCTACAATTCAGGAGACCCCGGTTTGATTCCTGTGTCAGGAAGGTCTGCTGAAGAAGGGATAGGCTACCCACTACAATATCCTTGTGCTTCCCTTGTGGCTTAGCTGGTAAAGAATCTGCCTGCAATGCAGGAGACCTGAGTTCAAACTCTGGGTTGGGAAGATCCCCTGGAGAATGGAAAGGTTACTCACTCCTGTAATCTGACCTGGACAATTCCATGGACTGTATAGACCATGGGGCCACAAAAGTCAACACAACTGTGCGACTTTCACTTCACTATCTAACTAAATGACGTACTTTCATGTGATCACATGGTATCTCATCATATTTATAAAGAGATGGGAGGTGTCATTATTTAACATCAGTTTCTGCCACAAAGGCAGGGACCATGTCTGTTCTGTTCACTTCTACATACAGTCAATATAGTGCCTGGGACATGCAGTAATACCTAACAAGTAATATGTGAACAAGTGAGTGAATGAGTGGATGTCTCCTGGTCAAAATAAAGTGCTAAAGCGTTCAAGAAAGCTCTAGGCACACAGGTCTGAGAGATACAAATCTGGTCTAGACTACTTTTTCTGAATACATCAGCTTGACAACTATCTTGACCTCCTATAAACTCAGATTACTCAATGTAATATTGTTGCTGTTCAGTCTCTCAGTCCTCTCCAACTCTTTGTAATCTCATGGACCATAACATGCCAGGATTCCCTGTCCTTCACCGTCTCCCTTAGTTAGTCTTAGGTTCTTACCATTTCTGTCCTTTATTGTGCACATCCTTGCATGAAAAGTTCCCTTGATATTTCCAGAACTCTTGGAGATATCTCTAGCCTTTCCCATTATATTGTATTCCTCTATATCTTTCCATTTTTCATTGGAGAAGGGCTTTTCATCTCTCCTTGCTATTTTTTGAAACTATGCATTCAGTTGGATATACCTTTTTCTTTCTCCCCTGACTTTGGCCTCCCTTCATTCCTCAATTCAGTTCAGTTGCTCAGTCAACTCTTTGTGACACCATGGACTGCAGCACGCCAGGCCTCCCTGTCTATCACCAAGTGCTAGTGCTTACTCAAAATCATGTCCATTGAGTCAGTGATGCCATCCAACCATCTCATCCTCTGTCATCCCCTTCTCCTCTCACATTCAACCATTCCCAGCATCAGGGCCTTTTCAAATGAGTCAGTTCTTTGCATCAGGTGTCCAAAGTATTGGAATTTCAGCATCAGAATCAGTCCTTTCAATGAACATCCAGGACTGATTTCCTTCAGGATGCACTGGTTGGATCTCCTTGTTGTTTAAGGGACTCTCAAGAGTCTTCTCCAACACCTCAATTCAAAAGCATTAATTATTTGGTGCTCAGCATTCTTTATAATCCAACTCTCACATCCACACATGACTACTGGGAAAACCATAGCTTTGACTAGATGAAACTTTGTTGGCAAAGCAATGTCTCTGCTTTTTAATATGTTGTCTAGGTTGGTCATAGCTTTTTTTTTTTTCCAAGGAGAAAGTGTCTTTTAATTTCATGGCTGCAGTCAACATCTGCAGTGATTTTGGAGACCAAGAAAATCAAGTCTGTCACTGTTTCCATTGTTTCCCCATCTATTTGCTATGAAGTGATGGATCCAGATGCCGTGATCTTAGTTTTCTGAATGATAAGTTTTAAATAAACTTTTTCAGTCTCATCTTTCACTGTCATCAAGAGGCTCTTTAGTTCTTCTTCGCTTTCTGCTGTAAGTGTGGTGTCATCTGCATATCTGAGGTTTTTTTTTTTTTCCAAGGAGAAAGTGTCTTTTAATTTCATGGCTGCAGTCAACATCTGCAGTGATTTTGGAGACCAAGAAAATCAAGTCTGTCACTGTTTCCATTGTTTCCCCATCTATTTGCTATGAAGTGATGGATCCAGATGCCGTGATCTTAGTTTTCTGAATGATAAGTTTTAAATAAACTTTTTCAGTCTCATCTTTCACTGTCATCAAGAGGCTCTTTAGTTCTTCTTCGCTTTCTGCTGTAAGTGTGGTGTCATCTGCATATCTGAGGTTATTGATATTTCTCTGGGCAATCTTAATTTCCTCAGCTATGTGTAATGCCTCCTCAGACAACCATTTGTCTTGTTTTATTTTTTTTCCCCTTTGGGATGATTTTGGTCACCATTTCCTTCACAATGTTATAAATTTCTTTCCATAGTTCTTCAGGCACTCTATCTACCAGATCTAATCCCTTGAGTTTATTTGTCACCACCAGAAAGGATTTGATTTAGGTCATACCTGAAATGTTTAGTAGTTTCCCCTACTCTCTTCAGTTAAGCCTGAATCTTGCAGTAAGGAACTCATGATCTGAGCCACAGATGGCTCCAGGTATAGTTAGAGCTGTAGAGCTTCTCCATTTTTGGCTGCAAAGAACATAATCAGTCTGATTTTGGTTTTGGCCCTCTGGTGTTGTCTATGTGTAGAGTTGTCTCTTGAATTGTTGGAAAAAGGTATTTGCTAAGACCAGCGTGTTTCTTGACAAAACTCTGTTAGCCTTTGTGCTGCTTAATTTTGTACTCCAAGGTCAAACTTGCTTGTCATTCTGGATATCTCTTGACTTCCTACTTTTGCCTTACATTTCCTTATGATGAAAAAGACGTATTTTTGGTGTTAGTTTTAGAAGGTGTTGTAGGTCTTCATAGAGTGGGTCAGCTTCGGGTTCTTCAGCATCAGTGGCTGTGTCATAGACTTGGATTACTGAAACAAACCAATATTTTTCTGTTGTTTTTGAGATTGTACACAAGTACTGCATTCCAGACTCCTTTGTTGATTATGAAGACTCCTCCATTTCATCTGATGGATTCTTGCCCACAGTAGTAGATATAGGTCATAGGTGAATGGTCATATGAATTAAATGATCCCATTCCCGTCCATTTTAGTTCACTGATTCCTGTTCAATCTTTCCATCTCCTGCTTGACCATGTCCTATTTACCTTGATTCTGGACCTAAAATCCCAGGTTCCTATACAATACCATTCTTTACAGCATGAGACTTTACTTTCACTACCAGACACATCAACAGCTGAGCACTGTTTGAGCTTTTGGCCCAGCCACTTCCTGCTCTTCCGCAGTAGCATATTGGACATTTTCCAACTTGGGTGGTTTATCTTTCAGCATATATATTTTTGCCTTTTCATACTGTCCATGGGGTTTTCAGGCAGGAATGCTGAAATGGGCTGCCATTTCCTTCACCAGTAGGCCACATTTTATCAGAATTCGTCACTATGACCTGTCTGTCTTCAGTGGCCCTGCATGGAATGGCTTGTTGCTTCACTGAGTTACATAAGCCCCTTCACCATAACAAGGCTGCAAACCATGAATGTTAAAACATTAAAATTAAATGAAAAAAAAAAAAGAAATCATGGACCATAGCATTTCTATCTCACCTAACTCAAATTGGGACTGAGAGTCAAGCAAGATGAATGCAATAACATTGGAAAATTGTAAATAAAAATTAAAAGAAAACTAGCAGTTGTGGTTAATTAATAATTGATAGTAATTATTAATCGTTTGTTATAATTTATTTATCAACTAATATTGATTATTAGGAACTTCCCTGTAACTCATACGGTGAAGAATTTGCTTGCAATACAGGAGACCTGGGTTCAATCTTAGGGTTGGGAAAATCCTCTGGAGAAGGGAATGGCAGCCTACTCCAGTATTCTTGCCTGGAGAATCCCATGGACAGAGAAGCCTGGTGGGCTACAGTCCATGGGCTCACAAAGAGTCAGACACGACCGAGTGACTAAGTATATATTGATTAATATTATGATGATGATGATAAACCAGTAACAGTTTCAACTAGCAACATTAATAGCTATGAGATCCTTAAATCACACATTTAGGTCCCTTTGCAAAACACATAAATGCTCACATACTGCCTCTGAGATTCTAATTTACAGAGTTCTTGGGGATCACATTTATCAGTATTGTGCTAAGCAGTGCCAAAGGGTCTCATAACCTACTTGACCCTTTCACCTTCAGGTTTATTTCTATAAATGTTCAAATTTAATATTTATTTTTGTTGTCAAGAAAAGGACAGAAGATTGATGAATTTCCTCCAAAGGTTTGGTTGTCCATTTCAAGAGGAATCTTGCATATAAAGACAGAGGTTAGATATACAAACAGAGGGCAATGGCTCAAACAAATTTATTTTAGCCTTAAATATTTGTATTCTAGCTTAACAAAATAAAATGAACAAAAACAACTTTTAATAAAACCAGTCATTAAAATACAGACATGATAAATTCTTCCTGTTGGCTAAGAAACATAGGAGGTATGATACTAATTCTATTTAGCAAAATAAGAAATATTCGTTGAGAGCCATCTATATGCTCAATATTGAATAAGCTGCTAAAATTTGGTGGAGGAAATGATGTGAACATCACAGTCCATTATTCATGAAAAATCAAGACAGACACAGCTATCTAACCAGAAGTCTTCGATGAGAGAGAAAACTTGAGAGATGGGAGTATATAGAATAGTCATTTCTTTTTAGAGAGACAAGAGAAGACCATATTTGCGGTGTTGAATAAGATATATTCTGGATAAGATACTATGCCTGCTTAAAAAATAGCTTACAATGATCTCCTTTCCTAGTTAGCATAACTTTGTATAACCCCCTTCCCCTTGAGAGTGGTCTGGATCTGGTGACTTACTTTTATTAAGTAGAATATAACAAAAGTAATGAGATGTCACTTCCAAAGTTAAGTTATAAAATATTGTGACTTCCCTCCCTTCCAGCCTTTCTGTTCCTCACTTTCACCCTCCCACTTGGATGAAGCCAACTACCTTGTTGTGAGCCATCCAATGGAAAGGTCCACGTGCAAGAAATTGAAGACTGTCTCTGGCCAACAATCCAAGGGAACTGAATCTAGCCAAGCATTTCATGAATGACTCACTCCCCAACTTTGAAACGACCATAATAACAAATAACACCTTGAGTCACATGGAATATGGTAAGTAGGGAAGGGGACACAGCCATTGTACACACAAAGTACAAAACTGGCTTTGAGATTCTCACGTAAGTGCTATACACTCAGTGAAGTGTGAACTAGAAATAGAAAATAAATAAACCTTGCAAGAGAGATAATGTTTTCCCATGGCCTCAGCTGCCAGTGGATAGAAAAATGGTCCCTGTGTTGTTTGTAGGTAAAATTCAGCGCTCAAACAGGTTTCAGCCTGAATTCACACTCTGTATGTTGTTCAAATCAGCAAGCTGAGAATTTAATTCAAACTGCTCTCAGGTTGTTACCTGTCCAAAGGTCTGTTGGAAATAAAATCTCTGGAAGAATATCTCATCAAACCAGACCTCCAAGAAACATCTCAAAGACCATGAACCCCTAATACAAAAATCACAGTATTCATGCTAACATAGCCTTTGACTGTGTGTATTACAACAAATAGTGAAAAATTCTTAAAGAAATGGGAATACCAGTCCTCTTTATCTGTCTCCTGAGAAACCTGTAGGCAGCATAAGAATGAACAGTTATAACCAGACATGAAACAATTGACTGATTCAAAATTGGGAAAGGAGTACATCAAGGCTGTATTTTGTCACCCTACTTATGTAACTTATATGCAGAATACATCATACAAAATGCTGAACTGGATGAATTTAAGCTGGAACCAAGACTGCTGGAAGAAACATCAATAACCTCAGATATGCAGATGATATCACTTTAATGGCAGAAAGTGAAGAGGAAATAAAGAGCCTCTTGATGAAAGTGAAAGAGGAAAGTGAAAAAGCCAGTTTAAAACTCAACATTCAAAAATGAAGATCATGGTATCTGGTCCCAACACTTCATGACAAATAGACTGGGAAAAATTGGCAATAGTGACAGATTTGGGGCTCCAAAATCAGTGCAAATAGTTATTGCAGCCCCATCATTAATAGACACTTGCTCCTTTGAAGAAAAGCTATGACAAACCTAGACAGAGTATTAAAAAGCAGAGACATCAATTTCCCAACAAAGGTGTGGTTTTTCCAGTAGTCATGTATGGATATGAGAGTTAGACCATGAAGAAGAATGAGTGCTGAAGTATTTATGCTTTCAAACTTGGTGCTGGAGAAGACTCCTGAGAGTCTCTTGGACAGCAAGGAGAACAAACCAATCAATCCTAACGGACATCAACCCTAAATATTCATTAGAAGGACTGATGCTGAAGCTTCAGTATTTTGGCAACCTGATGCAAAGAGGCAGCTTGTTGGAAAAGACTCTGATGCTGAGGGCAAGAGTAGAAGAGGGCCATTGAGGGCAAGAGGAGAGGCCAATAGGAGAAGAGGATGACAGATGAGATGGTTGGATGGCATCAATTCAATGGACATGAGTCTGATTAAACTCAGGGAGATATTGAAGAACAAGGAAGCCTGGCGTGCTGCAGTTCATGGAGTCACAAAGAGTCAGACACAGCTTAGCAACTGAACAACAACAAAAACAGAGAAGAACAAAGTTGACTCTATATTCGACCTATTCCTTTAGCGCTAACCCTTCTGCTCTGTCACTTGTGCTTAGTCTCACTGGGTTCCACACATTTGTAAAAGAATGCTGCTGCACCCTGAGATATACATGTGCCTTTTCTTAAGGTTCTGACCTTTAAAAGTATAATGCTTTTCTATTGATATCAGTTCAGTTGCTCAGTCGTGTCCGACTCTTTGCGACCCCATGAATCACAGCACACCAGGCCTCCCTATTCATCACCATCTCCCGGAGTTCACTCAGACTCACATCCATCAAGTCCGTGATGCCATCCAGCCATCTCATCCTCATCGTCCCCTTCTCCTCCTGGCCCCAATCCCTCCCAGCATCAGAGTCTTTTCCAATGAGTCAACTCTTCACATGAGGTGGTCAAAGTACTGGAGTTTCAGCTTTAGCATCATTCCTTCCAAAGAAATCCCAGGGCTGATCTCCTTCAGAATGGACTGGTTGGATCTCCTTGCAGTCCAAGGGACTCCCAAGAGTCTTCTCCAACATCACAGTTCAAAAGCATCAATTCTTCGGTGCTCAGCTTTCTTCACAGTCCAACTTTCACATCCAACTTTCACATCCATACATGACCACAGAAAAAACCATAGCCTTGACTAGATGGACCGTTGTTGGCAAAGTAATATCTCTGCTTTTTAACATGCTATCTAGGTTGGTCATAATGTTCCTTCCAAGGAGTAAGTGTCTTTTAATTTCATGGCTGCAATCACCTTTAAGGGAGAGTGAAAAGGAAGTCTTCATATTCAGGATGTTTGGGCTTAGCCATGGCAGCTTTGGCAGATGTGACAGCTTACAAATCCCTTCACAAGACCCCGCCATTGGTCTAGCTGGTATTTATGACTTCTTCACAAATTCCATAAGCTCTGGTTTTTGTGCTCCCTCACTGGTCTTTTAGGCTGCAATCTGAGATATAAAATGAGCTACTCTAACCTTCTCTAGCTTCTTTCCTGGTGCATTTCCCCCTAGCACTTCAAATAGTAATATAAGCCCCTGAAAAGTGAAAATGAAAGTCACTCAGTTCTGTCCCACTCTTTGCAACTCCATGGATTGTAGTTCATGGAATTCTCCAGGACAGCATACTGGAGTGGATAGCTTTTCCCTTCTCCAGGGGATTAATATGAAAAGATTATTACTGGAATATGTATCATGTCTTCTATTTTCCTGAACAGATTCTGAGTACTATTATAGTACCAAAAAATATTTTCAGAAAGGTCTGAAAAAACTCCATATTAAACTTTGAAAAATGAAAATATAAATAATTGTTTGCACTACACTGATTATAGTGGCTATGATGAGAAATTGATGAAACAAGCAGTAGGAAATCTCAGTGACTTGATAGAACTGCCATTTTCTTAGAGAAAAGACTGAGTGATCATGTAGGAACGGCAGAATTTCTGTTAAGTTTGAGACATCTATGATAATGTATTAAGTACTAGCTTTTTTATTCGTTATTTTCTAATGATTTGGGAGTTTATATTAAGGGGTATGTCTTTAATTTTCTTTTCTTGTGTCATTTAAATCTATTTTTAATTGGCAGATTATATGACTATTATAAAATTAGTGGAGAGTATGGTTTATTTTCAGGGCTCTAGAGGAGATTCTTATGAAAGTAAAGTTAACTGTTCTCTATATGCTAGAACTCCTACATGAAATTGTCTGAGCTGGTTTTTCTTTCAGTTTTCCTTTTTTTTTTTTTTTTTGAAGGGGAGGTTCAACCTACTGATTCAAGATGAGAAAGCAA
>SJYX01016571.1:77944-100422 GCA_006410675.1 Oreotragus oreotragus | reverse complement strand
GGGCGACAGAGGATGAGATGGCTGGATGGCATCACCGACTCGATGGATGTGAGTTTGAGTGAATGCTGGGAGTTTGTGATAGACAGGGAGGCCTGGCGTGCTGCAATTCATGGAGTCGCAAAGAATCAGACACAACTGAGCGACTGAACTGAACTGATTTCCCCAAGAGGTTTCCCCTAGTGGCTCAGTGCTAAAGAATCCACTTGCCAACGCAGGAGAAATGAGTTTGATATCTGATCCAGGAAGATCCCCTGGAGAAGAATATGGGAACCCACTGCAGTATTGTTGCTTGGAGAGCTCCATGGACAGAAGGGCCTGGTGGACTATAATCCATGGGGTTGCACATATTTGGACAGGACATAGTAATTGAACACATAAATACAGATCTCCACAAGAAGAACTTGCACAATAAGCACCAAGAGAAATACACAGAATGCTTACCACATGATTTGTGATACCAAAAAAACAAAATCACCCAACTTTTAATGGGGCCAGAGTTTTGGTTTAAGAAAGTGAAAAATTCTGGGGATGAATGATAGTGAAACTTGCACAACAATGTAAATGTACTTCGTGCCAGTGAATTCTATAGTTGCTGCTGCCACTGCTGCTAAGTCACTTCAGTCGTGTCCAACTCTGTGTGACCCCATAGACGGCAGCCCACCAGGCTCCCCCGTCCCTGGGATTCTCCAGGCAAGAACACTGGAGTGGGTTGACATTTCCTTCTCCAATGCATGAAAGTAAAAAGTGAGAGGGAAGTCGCTCAGTGGTGTTTCAACTCTTTGAGTCCCCACTACTGCAGCCTACCAGGCTCCTCCGTTCATGGAATTTGCCAGGCAAAAGTACTGGAATGGGGTGCCATAGCCTTCTCCAGAATTCTTCAGTTAAATATGGTTAAAATAACATGTTTTATATTTTGTGACTTTAACCACAGAAAAAGCATATTTAAAAGTGCAAAATAAAGAAAGGTATTTATTTTTAATATGTGATAAAACTACAAGAAAGTAAAATATATAAAGGAAAACAAGAATTTGGAGTGGTTGAAGGGATTACAGTTGGAAAGAAATAACATTGCTCTATTTTTCATTAGGTTGTGGATAACCTAGTAATATTCATTTTAGCATCATTCTTTACACTTGAATATGTAGTACATATTTTGTATGTATTAACTATTACACAAAAGAGCCAAGAAAATAAAACTGGCACATAATCTAAAATACCTAACAATAAAGAAATGGAGTGATAACTTATGATCTAGGTGAGTAATGATATATCACATACCTATGTTCGTAAGTGTAGCTTCATGAAACAAACTTGTCTATGTGTGTTTTTAATTATATGTAAAAGTATACATATAAATATTTTTTAAAATATAAATTTCAAATACTAAACAAAATATATCAAAATATTAGTTCCTATACTAGTGGGATAATATGTTTTGATTATTTGTATTTCAATTTTATATAGCAGCCATTTTGAATTTTAAACTCAGGGAAGAATACAGGTAATGTTTTTGTTGTTGCTGCCCTTTTTTCCCTTTTTTTTTTTTTTTGATATAAAGTGACTTAAATAATATATTAGTTTCAGTTGTACAACATGATGATTTAATACTTGTAAAATATTATAAAATATTAACTATATTCCTTGTGCTGTACATTACATCCATATAACTTATTCTCTTTATAACTGTCAGTTTGTATCTCTTAATCCCCTTTACCTGCTTCACCCCTGCCCCCACCCCTTTCTCTCCTTTTAACCACTAGTTTGTTCTCTGTATCTGTGAGTCTGTTTCTGTTTTGTTATGGTTATTTACATTTAGATTCCATATGTAAATGAAAACATAATATTTTCCTTTCTCTGACATTTTTCCTTAAGCACAATACACTGCAGTTCCATCCATGTTGTCATAAATAGCAAGATTTCATTACTTTTTTATATCTGATATATCTTTTTCCAGCCCTTCACTTTCAGTCTGTATGTGTCCCTTGTTTTGAGGTGGGTCTCTTGTAGACGACATATATAGGGGTCTTGTTTTTGAATCCATTCAGCCAGTCTTTGTCTTTTGGTTGGGACATTCAACCCATTTACATTTAAGATAATTATTGATAAGTCCATCAATGGGGTCATGCAGAGTTGGACATGACTGAAGTGACTTAGTAGCAGCAACAGCAGCAGCATGATCCTGATGCGATTTACTTTATTGTTTTGGGTTTGAGTTTATACACCCTTTTTGTATTTCCTGTCTAGAAAAGATCCTTTAGCATTTGTTGGCCAGCTCGTTTGGTCGTGCTGAATTCTCTCAGCTTTCATTTGTCTGTAAAGCTTTTATTTTTCCTTCATATTTGAATGAGATCCTTACTGGGTACAGTAATCTGGTCTGTAGGATATTTTCTTTCATCACTTTAAGTATGTTCTGCCATTTTCTTCTGGCCTTAAGAGTTTCTATTGAAAGATCAGTTGTTATCTTTATGGGAATCCCCTTGTGTGTTATTTGTTGTTTTTCCCTTGCTGCTTTATGAATATATATTCAGAATATATAATGAATTCTCAAGAATCAATTGAAAGGAAACATAAAATGAAAAGATGAGCAAAATACATAAAAAAATGAAGAAAGAATGGTGAGGAATCAAATGAAAAGAAGCACACTCTAATAAATGAACAGGGAAATACAGATTAAAATACCTTGGGATTTTTTTTTTTTTAATATCCACTGACCTGACAAAAGTTAAATGTTCTAAAAATAATTATTATTAAGAAATATGTGAATTAACAGCAATTATCCATTGCTGGTAAACGTGTAAATTGATACAACACTTCATGAAATATTGTACCATAAAGTAAGTAGTATATATGTACATAGGATGATCCAGCAGTTTTGCTGCTAGTATGTTTTTCCAGTAGTCATGTATGGAACGAAATTTGGACTGTGAAGAAAGCTGAGTGTTGAAGAATTGATGCTTTTGAACTGTGGTGTTGGAGAAGACTCTTGAGAGTCCCTTGGACTGCAAGGCGATCCAACCAGTCCATCCGAAAGGAGATCAGTCCTGGGTGTTCATTGGAAGGACTAATGCTAAAGCTGAAACTCCAATACTTTGGCCACCTCATGTGAAGAGTTGATTCACTGGAAAAGACTCTGATGCCGGGAGGGATTGGGGATAGGAGGAGAAGAGGGCGACAGAGGATGAGATGGCTGGATGGCATCACCGACTCGATGGATGTGAGTTTGAGTGAATGCTGGGAGTTTGTGATAGACAGGGAGGCCTGGCGTGCTGCAATTCATGGAGTCGCAAAGAATCAGACACAACTGAGCGACTGAACTGAACTGATTTCCCCAAGAGGTTTCCCCTAGTGGCTCAGTGCTAAAGAATCCACTTGCCAACGCAGGAGAAATGAGTTTGATATCTGATCCAGGAAGATCCCCTGGAGAAGAATATGGGAACCCACTGCAGTATTGTTGCTTGGAGAGCTCCATGGACAGAAGGGCCTGGTGGACTATAATCCATGGGGTTGCACATATTTGGACAGGACATAGTAATTGAACACATAAATACAGATCTCCACAAGAAGAACTTGCACAATAAGCACCAAGAGAAATACACAGAATGCTTACCACATGATTTGTGATACCAAAAAAACAAAATCACCCAACTTTTAATGGGGCCAGAGTTTTGGTTTAAGAAAGTGAAAAATTCTGGGGATGAATGATAGTGAAACTTGCACAACAATGTAAATGTACTTCGTGCCAGTGAATTCTATAGTTGCTGCTGCCACTGCTGCTAAGTCACTTCAGTCGTGTCCAACTCTGTGTGACCCCATAGACGGCAGCCCACCAGGCTCCCCCGTCCCTGGGATTCTCCAGGCAAGAACACTGGAGTGGGTTGACATTTCCTTCTCCAATGCATGAAAGTAAAAAGTGAGAGGGAAGTCGCTCAGTGGTGTTTCAACTCTTCGAGTCCCCACTACTGCAGCCTACCAGGCTCCTCCGTTCATGGAATTTGCCAGGCAAAAGTACTGGAATGGGGTGCCATAGCCTTCTCCAGAATTCTTCAGTTAAATATGGTTAAAATAACATGTTTTATATTTTGTGACTTTAACCACAGAAAAAGCATATTTAAAAGTGCAAAATAAAGAAAGGTATTTATTTTTAATATGTGATAAAACTACAAGAAAGTAAAATATATAAAGGAAAACAAGAATTTGGAGTGGTTGAAGGGATTACAGTTGGAAAGAAATAACATTGCTCTATTTTTCATTAGGTTGTGGATAACCTAGTAATATTCATTTTAGCATCATTCTTTACACTTGAATATGTAGTACATATTTTGTATGTATTAACTATTACACAAAAGAGCCAAGAAAATAAAACTGGCACATAATCTAAAATACCTAACAATAAAGAAATGGAGTGATAACTTATGATCTAGGTGAGTAATGATATATCACATACCTATGTTCGTAAGTGTAGCTTCATGAAACAAACTTGTCTATGTGTGTTTTTAATTATATGTAAAAGTATACATATAAATATTTTTTAAAATATAAATTTCAAATACTAAACAAAATATATCAAAATATTAGTTCCTATACTAGTGGGATAATATGTTTTGATTATTTGTATTTCAATTTTATATAGCAGCCATTTTGAATTTTAAACTCAGGGAAGAATACAGGTAATGTTTTTGTTGTTGCTGCCCTTTTTTCCCTTTTTTTTTTTTTGATATAAAGTGACTTAAATAATATATTAGTTTCAGTTGTACAACATGATGATTTAATACTTGTAAAATATTATAAAATATTAACTATATTCCTTGTGCTATACATTACATCCATATAACTTATTCTCTTTATAACTGTCAGTTTGTATCTCTTAATCCCCTTTACCTGCTTCACCCCTGCCCCCACCCCTTTCTCTCCTTTTAACCACTAGTTTGTTCTCTGTATCTGTGAGTCTGTTTCTGTTTTGTTATGGTTATTTACATTTAGATTCCATATGTAAATGAAAACATAATATTTTCCTTTCTCTGACATTTTTCCTTAAGCACAATACACTNATACATTACATCCATATAACTTATTCTCTTTATAACTGTCAGTTTGTATCTCTTAATCCCCTTTACCTGCTTCACCCCTGCCCCCACCCCTTTCTCTCCTTTTAACCACTAGTTTGTTCTCTGTATCTGTGAGTCTGTTTCTGTTTTGTTATGGTTATTTACATTTAGATTCCATATGTAAATGAAAACATAATATTTTCCTTTCTCTGACATTTTTCCTTAAGCACAATACACTGCAGTTCCATCCATGTTGTCATAAATAGCAAGATTTCATTACTTTTTTATATCTGAGGAATATTTCATATTATGTATATATATATAAAACTCTCGGACTTTCCTGGTGGCTCAGACAGTAAAGTGTCTGCCTACAATGTGCGAGACCCAGGTTCAATCCTTGGGTGGGGAAGATCTCCTGGAGAAGGAAATGGCAACCCACTCCAGTATTCTAGCCTGGAGAATCCCATGGATGGAGGAGCCTGGTAGGCTACAGTCCAAGGGGTCTCAAAGAGTTGGACACGACTGAGTGACTTTACTTATATATATATAAAATCACATTTTTATTCATTCATCTGCTATTGGGCACTTAGGTTGCTTTCATATATTGGCAATTGTAAATAATGCTGCTATGAACAATGAGGGGAATGCATATATATTTTCAAATTAGTGTTTTCATTTTCTTCAGGTAAAGTAACCATGAGTGGAATTGCTGGATGATACGGCGGCTCTATCATTGATTATTTTGAGGAAACTTCATACTGTATTCCACAGTGATTGCACCAATTTATATGCCCACCAACAGTACACAAAGTTTCCCTTTTCTACATTTCTTCATCAACAGTTATGTCTTATCTTTTGACTGTAGCCATTCTGACAGATGTGAGATGTTTTTTCATTGTGGTTTTGATGTGCATTTTCTAATGATTTGTGATGTTTTCTTATGCCTATTTGTCCTCTGTATGTCTTTTTTTTTTTTTTTTTTTCTCTNCAACAGTACACAAAGTTTCCCTTTTCTACATTTCTTCATCAACAGTTATGTCTTATCTTTTGACTGTAGCCATTCTGACAGATGTGAGATGTTTTTTCATTGTGGTTTTGATGTGCATTTTCTAATGATTTGTGATGTTTTCTTATGCCTATTTGTCCTCTGTATGTCTTTTTTTTTTTGTTTTAATGCCTATTCAGGTCCTCGGCCTTTTTTTTTTTTTTTAATTGAGCTGTTGTTGAATAGTATGAGGTTTTGATTTGTATCTTTTGGATATTGACCCCTTATCAGATATACAATTTGCAAATATCTTCTCCCAACAGTATGTTGCATTTTCATTTTCATTCATTTCGTCACTGTGCAAAATGTTTTTAGTTTCATTGGGTCCCATTTGTTTATTTTTGCATTTGATGCCAATCCTTGAGTAGACAGATAAAAAAAGTATTGCTAAGCCTGTTGTTAAAGAGCATACTGCTTATGTTTTCTTCTAGGAGTTTTATGGTTTCAGGACTTACATTTAAATCTTTAATCTATTTTTACTTTCCTTTTGTATGTGGCATGAGAAAATGATCTAGTTTCATTCTTTTACATGTAGTTGGCCAGTTTTCCCATCACCACTTATTGAAAAAAGTTATCTTTTTACCATTATATATTCTCACTGCCTTCGTCATAAATTAATTGACATTACTTTGCCAACAAGGCCCATCTAGCTTTTTCTAGTAGTCATGTATGGATGTAAGAGTTGTACCATAAAGAAAGCTGAGTGCTGAAGGATTGATGCTTTTTAACTGTGGTGTTGGAGAAGACTCTGGAGAGTCCCTTGGGCTTCAAGGAGATCAAACCAGTCAATCCTAAAGAAAATCAGTCTTGAATATTCAGTAGAAAGACTGATGTTGAAGCTGAAACTCCAATACTTTGGTCATCTGATGCAAAGAACTGACTTATTGGGAAAGATCTGATTTTGGGTAAGATTGAAGGCAGGAGGAGAAGGGGACGACAGAGGATGAGATGGTTGGATGGTATCACCAACTCAATGNGAAAGACTGATGTTGAAGCTGAAACTCCAATACTTTGGTCATCTGATGCAAAGAACTGACTTATTGGGAAAGATCTGATTTGGGGTAAGATTGAAGGCAGGAGGAGAAGGGGACGACAGAGGATGAGATGGTTGGATGGTATCACCAACTCAATGGACATGAGTTTGAACAAACTCTGGGAGTTGGTGTTGGACAAGGAAGCCTGGTGTGCTGCGGTCCATGGGGTCACAAAGAGCTGGACATGACTGAGCCACTAAACTGAACTGAATTGACAATATGTGTGGGGGTTTATTTCTGAGCTTTCTAATCTGTTCCACTGATATATGTATATGCATTTTTTTCCCGATGTCATACTGTATTGATTACTATAACTTTGTAGCATAGTTTGAAAACAGGGACTGTGATACCTCCTGCTTTGTTCTTTAGAAGATTGTTTTGGCTATTCAGAGTCTTCTATAGGTTCGTACAAATTTTAGGATTACTTTTTCTAGTTCTGTGAAAACTGCCACTGATGTCTTGACAGGGATTGCACTGGAGCTTTAGACTACTTTGGGTAGTATGGATATTTAACAGCATTACTTCTTCCATTCCATGAACACAGAATACCTTCCCACTTATTTGTGTTGTTTTCAGTTTGTTTCATCAATGTCTTACAATTTTCAGAGTATAGTTTCTCACCTCCTTGGTTAAATTTATTCCTAGGTATTTTATTCTTTTTAATACAATTATACATGAGATTGCTTTATTTAATTCTTTGTCTCATAGTTCATTCTTAGTATATGGAAATGCAGTAAAATTCTATATATTAATTTTGTATTCTACAACTTTACTGAATTCATTTAATAGTTTTCGGTGCATTTTTAGCTTTTTTTCTGTATATAGTGCTATGTCAATTGCAGAAACAATGACTGTTTTATTTTCCCTTTTCCAAAAACGTGGATGCTGATGTGTGTGTGACCGTGGCTGGGACTCCCAGTACTGTGCTGAACCAGAGTAGCGAGAGCAGCTATCCTTGTCTTGTTCCTGACCTAAGAAAGACTGTTTCCAGCTTTTAGCATTGAATGTGGTGTTGGCTGTTGGTTTATTGTACGTAACCTTTATTATACCAAGACACCTTATCTCTACACCCCCTTTTTAAATTTTTATCATATTTTGGTGTTGGATTTGGTCAAAAGCTTTTTCAAAATCTATTGAACTGATCATGATTTTTATTCTTCTATTTGTTAATGTGGTGTATCACACTGTTTGTATCACTTCAATTGATTTGCAGATGTTGAACCATCCACATCTTCCTGGAATAAATTCCATTTGATCATATTATATGATCTTTTTAATGTATTGTTGGGTTTTGTTTGCCAATATTTTGTTGAGAACTTTTGCAACTATGTTCATCAATGATATTGGCCTATATATATATTAAAAAAAAAAAAAAAAAAAAACAAAGAAATTGCTTTCTCCTGTTCTACAAGTCTATTCTCAGATGTTCCATTCTCTGGAAAACTTCCTTTACCATCTTATTTAAAATTACAGTCTTACACATCCAATCTCTTTCTTACTTCAATATTCTCCACTTTACTTACCACTCAGTGTCCTATAAATATATATGTTTATTTATTGTCTTTCTGCAAATTCTGGAGTGTAACTTCCATAATAACAGATCATTTTCTGTTTGGTTCACTACTATTTCCAAAGTATCTGTAACAAAATAGTCACATACAAAAGATAGCTATTGAATAAATATCACCATTAGGTTTATCCCCACATTCAAAATCACTTCAATAATTATAACAATACATAAATGGAATATATTACATTAACTAATGGAAGGAGATAAATTGTATAACTACCACAGTAAAACTGGAAAAGGCAGAAAAAAAATTTGATAACATTGAATATTCATTCATGTTAAAAAATTTTTTATAAACAAGGAAATAAGACACTATACACCATGAAAAATGAAAGTGTTAGTCCCACATTCATGTATAACTCTTTGCGATCCCATAGATTGTATCCCATCAGGCCCCTCTGTCCACACAGTATTCTCCAGGCAAGAATTCTAAAGGGGGCTGCCATTCTCTTCTCCAGGGGATCTTCCTAACCAAGGGATCAAATCTAGGTTTCCTGAATTTCAGGTAGATTCTTTATCATCTGAGACACCAGGGAACACATTCCCAGAATGTATCTAAAATGATCAAAATCTTTACAGAATTTCTCTTAAAATTAGACAAAGTGATTGTAAAATATATATGGAAGACAAAAGAGCCAAAATGGTTAAGTGACTTCTAAAGAAGAAGTAAAACATAGTGAAAATTTTAAGATAGGTTTGAGACATTTTCAAAGTTTCCATAATAGCTTCATGTACCATTATGTATGAATAGAGATAAATCAATGGAATAAAAAGATAAAAAGACAATGCTTGGGTTTCCCTGGTGGTCTAGGGGTTAAAAATCCACCTTACAATGCAAGGGTCACCAGTTCAGTTCCTGACCCAGGAAGATTCCTCATGCTATGAAGCAATTGAGTCCATGAGCTACAGCTATTGAGCCTGTGTTCTAGATCCCATGAGTTGCAACTACTGAGCCAATGAACCTAGAGCCTGTGCTCCAAAACTAAAGAAGCCACCACAATAAGAAGTCTGTGCACTACAGTGATAAAGTAGACTCCACTCACCACAATTAGAGAAAAACCTGCACACAGCAACAAAGACCCACCACAGCCAACAAATAAATAAATAAATCTTTTAAAAAAATGCTTAAATGAATTTTGATAATTGGTAGGTTTGTCACTACAAGTCACTCAGTAAATGATGGACAATTTAATCAATGATTTTAGGACAAGTGATTCAGTAAACAGATTTATATTCACTTGTGAATATGTTACCTTGCATAGTGAAAATAACTTTTCGGATGAAATTAAGAATACACACTTTGAGATGGGCACATTTTTCTGAATTATGCAGAGGGGGTTAAGTCCAATCACATAAATTCTTAAAAGGAGAGAATTTCTGACAGGGCAGAAAGACAGGTGTGACAAGAAATAAAGGTCAGAGGAATGTAACACTGCTAGCTTGAAGATAAAGAAAGAGGACCATTGGACAAGGATATGGGTCGTCTTTAAAAGCTGGAAATGCCAAGGAAATGAATTTTATCCTAGAGCTACAATAAAGAAACCCTGGTGACAACTTATCTTAGTCTGGTGAGCTTCACATCGGACTTGTCACTTGCAGATTTATAGAATCATAAATATGTGGTTTTAATCCACTTTATGATATGTGTTAGAGCCGCTATAGAACAAGTAGTTATCTGTGGGTGGAACAATTGAATTGGATAAGTTATCTTACTCCATAAACAGAAATCAGTGCAGGGTAGATTCCGGATAAAACTGAAAACTTCTATATAGAAACAAATGAGAATTTTTGTGACCTTTACTAGGTCATAAAATCAAGCAACACAAACATTAAAGTGGACAAATACATATATGAATACCTTAAAATATAAAACTTCTATATTCTGAAGAAATAACAAAGTGGCAAGAAAAATTACAAACTTAAAAATTTGCAGCACACATAATTGCTGATAGTGGTCACTTATGATCCTTTCTATTTCTGCATTGTCTGTTGTGATCTCCCCATTTTCATTTCTAATTTTATTGATTTGATTTTTCTCCCTTTGTTTCTTGATGAGTCTGGCTAATGGTTTGTCAGTTTTATTTATCTTCTCAAAGAACCAGCTTTTGGCTTTGTTGATTTCTCCTATGGTCTCTCTCTCTCTCTCTNAAAGTCTGTCTAGTCAAGGCTATGGTTTTTCCAGTGGTTATGTATAGATGTGATAGTTGGACTGTGAAGAAAGCTGAGCGCCAAAGAATTGATGCTTTTGAACTGTGGTGTTGGAGGAGACTCTTGAGAGTCCCTTGGACTGCAAGGAGATCCAACCAGTCCATCCTAAAGGACATCAGTCTTGAATATTTATTGAAATGACTGATGCTGAAGCTGAAACTCCAATACTTTGGCCACCTGATGCAAAGAACTGACTCATTTGAAAAGACCCTGATGCTGAGAAAGTTTGAAGGCAGGAGGAGAAGGGTACAACAGGGAATAACATCACTAACTCAATGGACATGAGTTTGAGTAGGCTCCAGGAGGTGGTGAAGGGCAGGGAGGCCTGGTGTGCTGCAGTCCATGGGATCACAAACAGTCAAAGAGAACTGAGTAACTGAACTGAACTGAACCTCTTAATCATCTTTATGTCAGCGGTGTTGGTTTTAATTTATCCTCTTCCATTTCTGATTTAATGTATTTGGGCCTTCTCTATTTTTTTCTTCATGATTCTGGATACAGTTTTGCCAGTTACATTTATGTTTTTTAAAAACCAACTGTTATTTTATTGATCCTTTAAATTGTCTTTTTAGTTTCTAATTTATTTCTGCTCTGATAATTGATATTAACTTTCTTCTGATAACTTTGAGCTTTGTTTCACTTTTTCTAATTCCTTCGCTTAAGTGTTACATTATTTATTTGATATGTTTCTTGTTTCCTAGAGTAGGCCAGTATTGCTGTAAATTTTCCTCCTAAAATTGCTTTTTCTACATCCCATAGATTTTAAAGAATTGTGTTTCTATTTTCATTCATCTAAAAGTATTTCTTGATTTCCTCTTTGATTTTTTCATGGACCTGTTGGTTTTTGTGTTGTTGTTGCTATTAACATGTTGTTTAGGCTTCACTTGCTTTTGGTGGTGCTTTTTCCAGTTTTCTTCCTTAGTTGATTTCTAATTTCATACTACTGTAGTTCAGAAAATGCTTAAAATGGTTTCAATCTTTTAAAACATATTTAGACTTGTCTTGTGTCGTGGCAAGTGTTCTATTATGGAGACTACTCAGGTACTTGAAAATAGTGTATATTCTGTTGTTTATGAATGGAATAATCTGTTGACTCTTTTTAAGTTCATCTGATTTAATATATCATTTAAGGCCTCTTTTCTTACTGATTTTTCCATCTGGATAAATCTGCACTTACTATAAGTACATTGATAAGGTCCTCTGTAATTGTTGTATTACTGTCAATTTCTCCCTTTATATCTGTTATTATTTGCTTTATATATTCATGTTCTTCTTATGTTGCATGTATATATGTCTATGAATGTTATATACTTTTCCTGGATTGACACCCTTATCATTATATAATGCCCTACTTTCATTTTTGTTATAAATGAAAGTCTATCTGACAAAAATATTGTTTCCTAGTTTTATTTTCTCTTCTATTTGCATAAAATATATTTTCCACCCTTTATCTTTTAAACTATATGTGTCTTTAGGTCTAAAGTGAGTTGCTTGTAATCGGCTTGTCAATGGGTCTTGATTTTTTTTTAATCCAGTCAACCACCATGTCTTCTGATTGAAGCATTTAATTAGTCTACTTACACCTTAAGTGATTGCTGATAAATATGAACTTATATGTCATTTTATTTCTTGTTTTCTGGTTGTTTTTGAAGTTCTTCTCTGTTCTTCTTTTTAGTTTCTTACCTTTGGTTTAGTGATTTTCTTTAGTATTAGCTTTGGGTTCCTTTATTTTTTATCTATACTAGGTTTTTGGTTTGTGGTTACTATTCAGTTCATATATATATTTGTTTTAAACTGACATTTAAGTTCAAACACATTTTAAAAGCTCTACATTTTTTATCTCTGCCTATATTTTATTTTTTGACATATTTTTCATTTTCTTGTGTATCCCTTAATTTGTTATTATAGTTATAGCTGACCTTACAACTCTTGTATTTTAATGTTCATACTTGCTTTTTAAGTGCTTGATTCACTGTATTTACTATATATTTCCCTTTTTCCTTTATGTATTTGTAGTATGTTGTGAGCCTTCTTCCTTTAAGTATTTTCTTATTTATTATTTCTTTATCCTTCTTAAAAGAGATAATTTAGTATTTCTTGTGAGGTTGATTTAATGGTGATGAACTCTTTTAGTCTTTATTTATCCAAGAATATCTTTATCGTTTTTCAACAGATTATTAATCTTTTTTGTTGTTGTTGTTCAGTCACAAAGTCATGTCTGACTATTTGCAACCACATGGACTACAGTATGCCAGGCTTCCTTGTCCTTCACTATCTTTCAGTTAGCTCAAAGTCATGTCCATTGCATCATGATACCATCCAAGCATCTCATCTTCTGCCACCACCTTCTCTGGCCCACAATCTCTATTAGGATCAGGGTTTTTTCCAGTGAGTCAGCTTTTGGCGTCAGGTGGCCAACAAATTGGAATTTCAGCCTCAGCATCATGGATAGAATATACTTGGTTGTGTGTATGTGTGTGTGTTTCCCTTTCCCTTTCAGTACCTCAAATATATCATTTCACTACTTTCTGGCCTGCAAAGTTTCCACTGAAAGATCAGCTGATAGACTCACTTTGGGGGGATTTCCTTGTTGTGACTTTTTGCCTTTCTCTTGCTGCCTTTAGAATTCTTTCTTTAACTTTTGCCATTTTAATGATATCTTGGCATGAATTTCTTTGAGTTCATATTTTTGGGACTCACTGTTATTACTGCACCTGAATATCTGTTTCCTTTCTTTGCTAATGAGTTTTTAGGCATTATTTAATTGATACTTTCTCTACTTTTTTGTCTCCTCTTTTTGGAAAGCTTATAATGTGAATGTTAATATTTGATGCTGTTTGAATGTTGTTCCAAAAGGCCCCTTAAACCATCTTCATTATTTTTTCTTTTTACTTCATTATTATTTTTCTTTCTTTCTTTTTTTTCCCCTGATTGGGTGATTTCCATAATTCTATCTTCTGAATTGTTGATCCATTCTTCTGTATCACCTTAACTACTGATGATACCTTCTAGCATATTTTTCATTTCGGTTACTATATTCTTCTGCTCTAAATGATTTTTTTAAATATATTTTGTGGTCCTTTGTTGAAGTTCTGTGTTCCTTAATTCATTTCCCTGGTTTGGTGACCATCATGTTTTATTTTGTTCTTCTGTTTGGCATATAATCATATATATCTTCTCTCTCTCTCTCTCTCTTTTTTTTTTTGGACTTTGTCTCTACAAAACTAGGCAAAACAATCACTTATTCCTTTTTTGAAACATGCCCTTATTTGGGAGCATCCCTATATAGTGTGCATGTGCCCATTGGCTGTGATGGGAGAGCTGGATTTGAAATGATTGTGGGCTAGGCTTTTTCTAGGAATTTCCAGGGTCATTGCCTTGGTGGGGATGGGCTGGAACTGATGAAGGAGAGACAGCTCAGTGCTTCTCCCAGGGCACACCAGCAGCTGCTGCCTTGGTAAGGGATGGGAGGATTGAAATTAATCCTTGTGTGGGCTGAGGAATATTCTGGGGTAGTCTTGGCAGGCCAGCTAGAGCAACAGGCACTTTTCATTCTGCAGCCTCTGTGTTGGGACTAAGAGTGAGTAAGTTTAAGCAGAGAAAAGTCTTGTCCTTTATGAGCAGAGCCTGAGTTTCTTACAGCCCCTAGCCCTCCCAATTCTAAGTCACACTGGTTTCCAAAACAAGCTGGTCCCTCATGTTGGGTGGGCTGTGCAATGTAGGTCTCAAATTATTCACTCTTAAGGGAATACTTCTGAGTTTGTGACATCCCCATCCCTGGTTGCCCACCAAGGATATAAGTACTGACTAGATCACTTCTTTTCCCCTCCTACCAATCTGGCTGTGGCTTTTGGTTTACAAGCATGATTGTAGGTAAGCCACTCTGCTAGTCTTCAGTTTAGTCTCAGAAAGTGTTGTTCTACATGCAGTTGTTGTTTTGGTGTGTTCATGGGAAGAGGTGAACTCAGGGTATTCCTATTCTACCATCTTAACTCTGGCTCAACTTATTGTTTTATAGAACTCTTAATCAAGAACAACAAGAAAGTGGTAAACCATAAATGATAAGACATAAAACACATTTGTTTAACTCTAAGATAGAATATGCCCTCCCAAGAAAGAAAATTAACTTCTAACTGGTACAAAACCTTTAAGAAGCATGTAATTATTGATCTTAAACAGAGCTATTATTATAACACTAACTACAGTAGAATAATCTCAGTAAGACAGATGTATATGTTTCACTAGTCATAGTAATTAAAATTTAATGAAACTCCACTGGTGGTGTTTTCAATTAAACAATATCTGAAGATGTTCCAGCTTATTCATAGAAGAAAGCCAAATCTTTAAACTATAACAAGAAAGAAGAAAATAAACAAATGAGATATATTTCAAATATTTTTGAAAATCTAATAAACAAATCAAAATGTTTTAAAAGATAAATGAAGAAATCAATATTTAGCTCAAACTGCCAGAATTGCAAGTAATTTACCAAAGGCCAGCAACCCTCGAAACCACTTTATTTTGGCATGAGTCTTTACAGTAGAGAAAAAAAAATGTCTTAGGTAATAAATCACAAAGCTGATTTACCTAGTCTAAAAGTACCAGTGGTGGTAAATTATGTTAAATTATTTTGTGCTGAACAAACAAGAATAATTTACTCAGTTTCTGTTCTACCTGGAGCTTTTCCATATCGGTTAAAAAGTGGGTAAAAAAAATCACAATTTTTGTGCACATGCAGTTTAAACATCCTTTTAGCTCATGAAGATGATATATCTGTATTTCAAAGTTTGCTTAGCAAGTAGTAGGTTCAATATCTACCTCTAAAATTGCTTAAACTTGCAACATTTCCCAGAATGATTGACAAGGGGTTATTTTGTTCTTCAGTGAATCCTAGATAGCTTATTTTTCTTCATAAAAAGGAAAAAAAAATCAATTTGAAAGTTGTATCAGATGGGAGAAGAACATTCTCAAATCCTCTGTTTTTCATGGCTGCTTGTGAAGAATACCAGTATTGATTAGGTTTAAAATATCACCATTGGTCCATGATTTATTAATTCTCTACATGACACACTGCATGTAATTTAGAATTTACTTTTAAAAGTATTCTGAAAGTTGTAAAGATATAAAAGATAGGATTTATTTTTTAATCTAAGTATACTAACTGTATATCAACATAGAGTTCCAAAGAGAGAAAAAAAAAAAAAAAGGAAAGTAAAGAAAGATGTGTCATTAGTCATGTCAAATATTTTAAATTATAAGAAAGAAAGACAGGATTTTTCTGGAAGTTGTGTTCCTCTTCGCTGCTGCTGCACAGACTTCCACAACCATCTGTTCACCTCTTTTCTTGTTATAAGGAGCTAACTGACATGATAAATATTAAGTTTGAAAGAGTTAAGAGTCACTATAGATATATTTTTTATCCTATTCTGACATTAGAATAACCCCTGGGTGAGAAAAAGTTTAAAAACCCTCTGGTAAGTGTTAACTCGGGGAAGGCAACAGCACCCCACCCCAGTACTCTTGCCTGGAAAATCCAATGGACGGAGTAGCCTGGTGGGCTGCAGTCCATGGGGTCGCTAACAGTCGGACAGACTGAACGACTTCATTTTCACTTTTCTCTTTCATGCATTGGAGAAGGAAATGGCAACCCACTCCAGTATTCTTGCCTGGAGAATCCCAGGGATGGGGGAGCCTGGTGGGATGCCGTCTTTGGGGTCACACAGAGTCGGACACGACTGAAGTGACTTAGCAGCGGCAGCAAGTGTTAACTAATTAATGATGACTCTACTAAACAATGTTTGGATAATTTTTCCTTGTCTTTTAACATAAAGATGATAAATAATACAGAAGTAATAGACAGATTAATGATTTATTAAGATCCACTCAAATAATTAATATTAGTTCCTAAAATTCAGCTATTTATAAACTGTCATGCCTTGTAACTGGTTATATGTAGATTTCATTTATCTTTGGTGACAAGATATTGAGCCAGTGAATCACTGAAGTCAAATATTCAACTAAGAGAAAGATAAAGGAATTTCTCCTTTTCTTTAAATAAAGAAACATTAATAAGTAAAATAGAGATTATTAGTTGATTTTGGAAAATACACAATAAACAAATTGCTTATTGTTATGATTATGGAGAGACAGTACCTCTATAGTTGTGCTTCACAAAAGCTTATAGTATTTCCCAAGTTTGAGTTACCAATTAAACTATTATTAATTTTCCCTTCTTTCAATTATATATTAAAAATCTCCACCTTGAATGGATCTCATCAACATCTAAGCATAATGGTCATTCCGATTAAAAGCAAGTAAACAAAAATACTTCCTCAATTCAGTAATTTCCTTCAGACACTATTTTATTCTCTCCTTTCACATCTTTGAAAAGTTTCAAATAATATAACTATTCTCAAATTTTCCACTTCTCATTTACTCCATTCTAAACTGGCTTCCCTTATTCTATCAAAACAGGATTTAGTGACCCTCAAGTCACTAAACCAAAAATATGGTGATGTTCTTATCCTTACCTGTCAGCACAATTTAATGATGAAACTACTACATTCTTTTCCCCTTGAATACACACAACATACTTATGGATTTTTCTCCTATCTTTAAAACCACTTCACCTTTCTCCATCCAGTCATAAAACCTGGCGTTAATTTTGTTTCACTCCTCACCCTATATTATCTCTGTAGCCTATTTTCTTCATGTCCATTGCTTATACATGCATGTATACACACACACACACATGTGAGAACCCATCAATGCCCTCTGTACAATCCATACTGAGGACAGCTGGAATGGTTTCACCTGGCCAACGTGTACTCACCAGGTTTCTGTATCATTCAGTCCCTCCCTGGGTCTCCTTATTCTCTTCAGATTCTTGCCTATATGTTATTTCCTTTATGAGAATTTCTCTGACCTACTAAACACTGCATCACATTATAAGCAGTATGAGCACAGAGCTTTTTTTTTTTTTTTTTAGTCCCTGATGTATTTCCTGTGTACAGAGAAACGTCTAACAAACAGCAGGCACCTGATAAATAGTTATTAAATGAACTCATAAATTTAAATCACATCACTTTGTCCCTTTAAAGCACTTCTTTGGCCTCACATTGCATGGTTAGTAGAGAACACATATTCTCATGTAACCTAAGGCCTGCAGAAAGCAGACCTTCTCCCTCTCAGGCCTCTTTGTATACCCTTTCTACTGGCTTTCAATATCCAGGTCAGTCAGACCTTCTCTGAGGTCGTTCTATAGATCATGTTTCTCCATTTGCAGTATCTGCATATGCTTCTTCCTCTGCCTAAAAGGATCTTCTCGCCATTTTGCCTAGTGAGTCCCCACTCAGCTTTCCATCTCAGCAAAAGATCCTTCCTCTTTGCAGTACCCCCTGGCCTCCCACCTATTTATTGTGTGCTCACATATTGTGTATCACTATGCACTACACACTGTATGTACATCAATTTCACTTTCACATTTAACCATTTATATTTCCCACACTGGACTGTAAGTCCCCTAAACGCATGGGCTCCACTTTTTCTCACCATGGGTATGTCCAATGTTGAGTGCAGTACCTAGCACTTAAGTGTATTCAATAAGAATTCAGGGATTTATAGTTCACAGGGGGCAGAGAGGTAGTTAGGGACTTTGGGATTGACATGTATACACTACATGTATAACCAACAAGGACATACTGTATAGAATAAGGAACTCTGCTCAATATTATGTAACTATTTAAATGGGAAAAGAATTTGAGAAAGAATGGATATATGTATAACTGAATCATTTTGCTGTACACTTGAAATTAACTCAACATTTTTACTCAAAAATATTCCAATATAAAATTTAAAAAAGAAAAGAGTTCATGGAATGAATGAAGAAAAGAAGGAGTTAATATATTTTTAAATCAAGATAGTAAGACTCATACATAGAAAATTGGCCAAATTATTGTAGTGTTTTTATATTACTTCCAAATTAAGGGGGTTCATCATTAAAAGGAAGATTCTAAATTAGACAGAATTTTTTAAAATGTAAAACAGAACAGAAAACAAAGCAAAGTTAGAAGAAAAGATTGCAAGCTTAATATTAGTTTACTCAGTCAGTTCAGTTCAGTTCAGTCACTCAGTTGTGTCCAACTCTTCTTGACCTCATGAACCACAGCACGCCAGGGCTCCCTATCCATTGTCACCTCCCAGAGTTTACCCAAACTCATGTCCATTGAGAAGTTTCAATAAAGATGTAACTCCTATATTATGCAAATATTCCAAAGTGCAGAAGACTAAAGAACACCTCTTTAACCATTGTGCATAAAGAAGGTTACTTGGATATCAAAAGCAAAAAAAAATGAAAATAAAAATTCCACAGACTAATATTAGTTTTGTACACAAGCTAAATTTTTAAATAGAATATTATCAAATTAAAATCGTTTTATAGAGCATGAACCAGATATCCAAATATGTATACATTATTCTGGAAATTTAAAAATAGTTTATATTTTGAGTATTAATTAGAATAATTTATTACATCAAAAACTTGTTGTTGTTCAATCTCTGAGTCATGGCCAACTCTTTGTGACTCCAGGGACTGCAGCACACCAGACTTCCCTGTTCTTCATCATCACCCAGAGCTTGTTGAATCTCATGTCCATTGAGTCAGTAATGTCATCCAACCATCTCATTCTCTGTCGTCCTCTTGTCTTCCTGCCTTCAATTTTTTCCCAGCAACAGGATCTTTTCTAATGATTCAGCTCTTTGCATCAGAGGGCCAAAATATTGGAACTTCAGCTTCCGCATCAGTCCTTCTAGTGAGTATTCAGGATTGATTTCCTTTAGGATGATTAGTTTGGTCTCCTTGCGGTCTAAGGGACTCTCAAGAGTCTTCTCCAACACTATAGCTCAAAAGCATCAGTTCTTCAGTGTTTAGCCTTCTCTATGGTCCAACTCACACATCCATACTGGAAAAACCATAGCTTTGACTTGACGGACCTCTGTGGGCAAAGTAATATCTCTGCTTTTTAATATACTGTCTAAGTTTGTCATAGTTTTTCTTCCAAGGAACAAGCATGTTTTAATTTCACGGCTGCAGTTGCCACCTTCAGTGATTTTGGAGCCTGAGAAAATAAAGTTTGTCAGTGTCTCCATTGTTTCCCCATCTATTTTCCATGAAGTGATGGGACCAGATGCCATGATCTTCGTGTTTTTTTTTGATAATGAGTGTTAAGCCAGCTTTTTCACTTTCCTCTTTCACCTTCATCCAGAAGCTGTTTATTTCCTCTTTGCTTTCTTCCATAAGGGTAGTGTCATCTGCAATTCTGAGTTTATTGATATATCTCCCAGCAATCTTGATTCCAGCTTGTGCTTCTTAGAGCCTGGCATTTTACATGGTGTACTCTAAATAAGTAGAGTGACAATATGCAGCCTTGATGTACTCCTTTCCTAATTTTAAATTGGGAATTTTAATAATTTAAATAATTATTTAAATTATTTAATTTAAAATTTGAATTTTAACAATTTAAATAATGCAATATTTTAATAATTTAGTTATATAATAATCATTTATTATCTAGATGACTAATTAATAATTTCAATAATTATATAATTTATGAGCCTGGCATTTTACATGGTGTACTCTAAATAAGTAGAGTGACAATATGCAGCCTTGATGTACTCCTTTCCTAATTTTAAATTGGGAATTTTAATAATTTAAATAATTATTTAAATTATTTAATTTAAAATTTGAATTTTAACAATTTAAATAATGCAATATTTTAATAATTTAGTTATATAATAATCATTTATTATCTAGATGACTAATTAATAATTTCAATAATTATATAATTTAATAATTTGAACTTTTATTTTTGATAATTCAAATAATACAGTTGTATATTCTTTTCCATAGGTGGCAAAATCAAAAAGAAAGTAAGTTTTTACATTCTTGCCCTGTTTTTGAAGTTAGAACCACAGTTTGAATTAGAAACAATTCCTGCACTAATGTATAGTCTATCAAAATGCTTTAGTAGTTTTTTAAAATTAATCAAAAATGAAATAAAACATTTATACTGTAAAATCTCTGCACAAAACAGTCTATCTGATAATCCAGCCAATAGCACAAAGCTGTTTAGAACTTAAAAGAAAAGGAAGGTGACAAAAATGTACTCTTAAAATGCAACAACTTTTTATCAGCAATAATCAACTAAAAATAAGATTTGAAAAACTGATCCTATTTTCAAAGATAACAAATATTATTTTATGTCAATAAATAGATATTAAAGATATAAAGGCTTTTCTAATTTTACTTAGAGTTATAAAAGTAAGAAACACACGAAGTTTGGGGGGAATTCAAAGTTTTCATCCAATTTACCCAGGGGTTTAGTGAAAGTGAAAGTTGCTCAGTCGTTTCTGACTCTATGTGACCCCAAGGACTATATAGTCCTTGGAATTCTCTAGGCCAGAATACTGAAGTGGGTAGCTTTTCCCTTCTCCAGGGGATCTTCCCAACCCAGGGATCGAACCCAGGTCTCCTGCACTGCAGGCAGATTCTTTTACCAGCTGAGCCAAATAAGCCTCAATTAAAATGCCCCCAAAAATTACACAATGTTTCTTAAATTTGTGTTAGTATAGAAATAAAAGAATAGGGAAAATGTAAACCTTAAAATAAAAGTTAATTGAAGGAATATTGTCCTGTCTCATAATAGATTATGAAATTTAATGGATTAGTGGATATTTAATGTGCACAGAAATCATACTAAGTATATACATCAATTATCTTAGTTAATCCTCTCAAAAATTCTACAAGAAAGATTACTGGTATAAACATTTCATAATTATCTTCAACTTAGTATTGAGTAAACTAAGGTTTGGGTTTCCCTGGTGGCTCAGACAGTAAAGATCTGCCTATAATACAGGAGACCTAGGTTCAACCCCTGAGTCAAGAAGATCCCCTGGAGAAGTCATGTCCTACTTTTTGTGACCCTATGGATCTGCAGAGGATCTTCTCTACCCAGGGATCAAACCTTCATCTCCTTCATTACAGGTGGATTCTTTACTGTCTGAGCCACCGAGGAACTTCACTGAATTCTTAACAACAGAGAATCTCTGTCCATAGTGATTGATGTAAAGATGACATATAACGCAAGAAGCCTCAGGGTCACATTAGTGATTGAAGAGATCTCCTTCCCCTTCAGTTCAGTTCAGTTCCGTTCAGTTGCTCAGTCGTGTCCGACTCTTTGCGACCCCATGAATTGCAGCACGCCAGGCCTCCCTGTCCATCACCATCTCCCGGAGTTCACTCAGACTCACGTCCATCGAGTCCATGATGCCATCCAGCCATCTCATCCTCGGTCGTCCCCTTCTCCTCCTGCCCCCAATCCCTCCCAGCATCAGTCTTTTCCAATGAGTCAACCCTGCACATGAGGTGGCCAAAGTACTGGAGTTTCAGCTTTAGCATCATTCCTTCCAAAGAAATCCCAGGGTTGATCTCCTTCAGAATGGACTGGTTGGATCTCCTTGCAGTCCAAGGGACTCTCAAGAGTCTTCTCCAACACCACAGTTCAAAAGCATCGATTCTT